>CM060699.1:91531447-92131447 GCA_030686995.1 Artemisia argyi
CTGCGGATGTAGTATTTCCATGTTTTATGTATTATAGTTTGGATATGCATGAGTTTATTTAGGAAGTGATAATGCATATCTTTTAGAAGTTTTAGAATATACGTTTCTTGTGAAACGTTTTAGGGTTCCTTGTGTATAAAAGGAACACACGATTATGTATTGAATAACAGTTTTTAGAGAACAATATCATTATTAAAAGATCCATAGAGGATCAAGAGTTCTTAGTATCACGCTTGTATTTTGTTTCCACTTTAAAAATACAAGTTGCAGAGATTGTCTATTAGTGTGTTATTGATTACAGTGACATAACTAACGATTCTAGAGTGCTTAAGAAGATCTATCAAGGTCTAATAACTCAACAAGGAATACTTAGAAATTATCTTATTTCAATTATAAATCAAAACATGAATTTAATAATTAAACATAAGAATAATCTTCTAGATGCATGGATTTATCCATTCCATGGATTATTGCACTTTGTACACTTCCAAAGATTTATTTGAATTCATAAACTCCTTTTGATTACTTATCGTCCTCGCTCAAGTAATCACTCAAGAAAGAATTTTGATATTCCATTGTCAATTTCATATTAATGAAAATAAATATGACAATCATAATCTTTATATATTTAATGTATTTAGAAAAGAATATTCAATCACAGTTAATTGCTTAATTGTGATTAATAATTTTTTCATAAGACATGCATTAAATACGTGCACAATATTGTCCATATGATCTCTATACAAAGATTTAAACCACAATGGTTTCCTTATCTTTGAAGAAACTCATCTTCATTTTCTAGTCTAACTATTAAGATAAACCAAATTTCTTAAATTGATTATCTTTATGAATAGCATCTTAATCATTCATATCATGTGTACTTTACCCAATTTCATATTTGGTAATGTATCATAATGATTATCAGGTTTACAATAATCCTGTAAATCATAGCTCTCAACATATTAATCAAATATCTGAGATATTTTTCTATTCTATGAATGATAATTCCATCATCTTGAGATTTAACATTTAAATGTCAAACTTTATTATCATGTTGAGATTTAACATTCAAATGTCAAACTTCATCATGATATTTACTAGTGTATTTTAGAAGATTATGTATCTTGTAATTTTATCTTTTAAAGATTAAAACTCCCACTTGCTTTTAGTAATTTAAAAACTATCTTTAAATACTTAGCAAACAAAGAAACAATACAATGTTCTCTTTTGGGATATTACAAATACTTATTGATAGTTCCTGACTTTACTTTGTTAATAACCTCTTCATAAGCAGTTAAACAAATTTAGAACTTCAATTTAAGACTAAATGTAATTCATCACATTCCATCATATGATGATGTCTTATTAATCTTCTAGATTGGAGTTTTATTAAATATGTCCAAGCCATACTCAATATTCTAACCTTGAAACCTTTTGGAAGAAAAGAAATCATAGTTATCTTTAATCAAACAATATAACAAGAGTTTGATTTTCCTAACTGAACATACCATAAACATTTGGTATTTCATTAGTATTAATACCGTAAGACAATCTAACAATATTTAAGATAACCATATTCGTTTTGACTTGTCTATTTACCAACTAATTCATTTTAATGGTATAATAGTATTTTCAAGCCAATTACATGTTGTATAACACAAGTACTTTTGACAAAGTCACTTCATGTCCATGTCTCTACAAGAAAACATAAACCGTTATAATCCCACTATACGATATAAGTCATTAACAATTTAATGACTTCATGTATATGTCTTAATTAAAAAAACATAACAAGATAACGTCTTACTTTATTATAAGTCTTGTAACAATTAAAAGACTTTATGTTTATATCTTTACAATGAAACATAAACATGTTTAACTAAAGTAATTATGAACACCATCTCTTGGTTTTAATAGTAATTTCAAGTTAATAAATTACTTCATAATAATGTAAATAACATTATTTCTTTATTTATTTATGTCATTCCAAAAACACATAAACATTCAGATTGAAGCAACATTAGATTACTTTAATAATTTATGTCATTCCATAAATTCATAAATATATAAATTAAAGTAGTCTTGATATCATATTGACACATGTTCTAATAGGTATCCAATTTAGAAACTGGAAATTTTCACAATTCCAATACATTAGTTGATCTGCTAGTAATCAAAATATGAAATTCACCTTGTTGTTGCAATCTAGCTAAGCTCTCACATAACATAAATTGTAACACCAAGTGTTTCTTGAATTAGATTAGTATAATTCATATTAGAACGTTATTCTCTTACCTTGCAGTCAAGAGAATCCATTAAATCATATCTTTATGAGTTGTTTCTTGCACACATTAAAGATAACATTTCTCCAACTTGTGCATGAAACAACCTCATATAGTTGATAAACAACACGCCATGCATTTGTTTATGTGATCAATATGATTGTGTCATAGATTTTAGCATAACAAGTAGATGTAGAGCAACAATGTCTAGTAAGGAAACGTACAAGACTATCCTTAAAAGTATGAGTGTCTACACTTGGAAAGTAATTATCTTTAGCTACCAAAATGTCAAAGCTTGTAACTCCCACTGAATTAAAGATCATTACAATAATTCCTTATTCAGTAATAAGTACACAATACTCCCACTGAATTTGACAACATTGTAAATGTTTCATATCCAGTAAAATAAAATAGTGTGTTTTTAACTTTCCTACACCTTTGAATGTCCATACGTAACAATTACTTATGCACTAAAGGAGTGTATTCTACTACGTAAATGATGGACTATCCACCAAATGCAATTAACTTGAAAAATTGGGCATGTAATTTCTTCCTTAACAAGTCTACTATCCTACAATGTATGTAGCACCTTTTAAATAGTCAAAACAACTAGTTTTTCTTTTAACATTTTGCGGTAATTTGTCTAGCTTCTAATAACTCATAAAATGTCATACATAATTTTCTGTTAACCAAATATCATATTTGTTACTAAGAATTTAATCACCGAATGAGAATGATGAAATCCCTATGGAAAATATGCGCAATTTTTTTAACTATTAAAAATTTGCTATGAGTTATTGATGAGTGTCTAAATACTCATCATTTTATACCAATCTGAACTGCCAAAACATCCAAAAACACTCAAATATGCATCAAAATACTGAAAATATCTTAGAAGTGTGTTTTATATGTTTCAAATGCAAAATAATCAAAAACAGATAAAAAAAAACGTACAAAGTTTGCATAATTGGCAGTTTCAGTCCCTCAAGTTTCAAAAGTTGTCAAAACTAGTCCCTGGTAAATCAAAACATGAAAAATATTATCAAAGGTCCTTAGGGATTCATAAGTTGTCAAGATTAGTCCTTTAAAGTTAAAAATTGCAAAATGACAACTTTAGTCCCTCAAGTTTCAAAAATGTCAAATATAGTCCTTAAGGTTTTGAAAATGGAAAAATATGAAAAATAAACCTTGAACTATTCTTAAATGGCATAATTGGTCCTTTTGATAACATTTTGGGAAATTACATCTTTAGTCCCTTAAAAATCCAAAATTACATAACTGGTCCCTGGAGTTTGAGGAATTGGCAGAAAAGGTCCTTGGTTTTTAAAAATGGAAAAATTACATCTTTTGTCCTTGTGTTATGGTTTAAATGCAGGTTTAGTCCTTTGAAGTAGTTTGGAAAAGTGACAAAATCAGTCCATCAAGTTTCACCAAATTACAAAATTGGTCCTTGTTTAATACCACATACCAACCGGACCCTTTATTATTATAAACCCAAAACAAAACCTAATCCAAATCCAAACACAAAACAAGCTCAGCCCACCCCTAGGCCCAAAACACCCTCAGCCCATACACCCCTAATATAATAAAAACGGGTCAAACCCCGTTTGACCTCCCAATACCGCCAAACCAGAACCACTGTTCATCCTCCACCTCCACCCCTGCTTCACCCAATACCAGGGTGGTTTCACCACCTCACCACCACCTGTCTTCTCTCCCCTCACCACCTTTCCACTTCACAGCTAGCCCACAACCCACATAAATGCATCCCCACACCCTTTTCCCTCTAAACCATACTTGCACCTCTGTTTTTCAACCCACAACCCCAACTTGGTTAGAAACTATCTCAATTGTCCCCTGACACCTCCACAAGCTTCCAATATTCTTTAATTGAAGAACTTTGGCCCCAAGCAAAGTGTAAGACTTTTTGGCGCCAAAAAGGTTTAAACGACTAGGATCAATTCAGAGCCATGGAGGGTCAAGATTCAAAGTGGGATATGCTCAGAATGCTCCAAGGAACCCTAATGTGAGCCTATAAAAGGAAGAGAAGGCAGAAGACATAGTATCTAGTTTTAATTGTAATTTTCTTATTTCGTACTTAGTCAATCTCAATTTCCAGTGTAATTCAAGCTTTCAAACTTTCAAGTTATCATTTTCAGTGTACTCTTAAGCTTTTCAGATAATAAGAATCAAGTTTGGTTTGAATTCTCAGTTTATGCAATTTTAATTTCATCTCAAATTTCTTAGTTATCTGTATTGTTGTTATTATAATGATTAATGGACTCTTATGCTAATATAGGCTCCAAGAAAGCTTAATAAAGCTTTTAGAAACAATTAAAATACAGCTTAGGTATAAAAATCAAAAATTACAAAAAAGTCAAACTTGCAAGTTCTTGGTGATAAGCAATGGAGCAGGGTAAATCTTGGATGGCCTTGGGTTAGTGATCTTGTGGAAGGTCTATAGGAGTGGAATTGAGGTCCTTGGTTCATTAGTTTAAGCAGGAAAGCACATTGTAAGTCATTGAAATCTCATATATGTCTTTTACTGTAGCTTTGCTTATTCATGTGCTTATTCAGTTTCTTTATGCTTATTTAGTCCTAAGTTGTGATAATATAACATAAAATCAGTACCTTGTTTGTTTGGAATCATAGTTGTTTTAAAACCTCACATTAGGCAGTTAAATTAGTAGTCCTTGTACTCTTGTTCATTTGTTGTTAATCTCTGTGTTTAAGTACTTATTCAAGGTTTATATATCATAAAAAGTTGTTGTGAGTCTGTTTCATAAGCCTTAACACCTTTTAGCTTCATAAATCATAAAACAGTTTCTCATAAGGTATGTTTGGATCAGTGAAATCCTAGGAGTTTAAGTGCTCAATTGTTGTTGTTTCTGGTTTACATAAGTCACTTAGGGTAATATTAGCTCAGAACAACAAAAATATTCAAGTCCTATTTGATAAAAAGTCAAAATCACAAATCATTTGAGCTAATTACATATCTGTGTTGGAATTCAAGTAGCATAAGCCTAATTTTAGCTCACAAGTGTTAGTTCTAGCTTAATTTAGTCTCCATATAGCTTAAATAATCAATATCAGTTAAGAAATTAAGATCAAAATTCACTTTAGTCAACTTAACTAAAAAACTCAAAAAGTCAAAAAGTACCATTGTCTCAGAAATCCAAATCTTAGAGTAATTTTTGTGATTTTTGTATTAGCTTTAAGACCTTGCCCTTTTCAGAAGTTAAAGTGTACCACCTAGTCTAGAAAATCCCATAGTCATCTGATTTTTAGGAAT
The DNA here is from genome assembly GCA_030686995.1 of Artemisia argyi. NCBI lineage: Eukaryota > Viridiplantae > Streptophyta > Magnoliopsida > Asterales > Asteraceae > Artemisia > Artemisia argyi. Next base: position 91,537,022 of record CM060699.1, read on the forward strand.
TTTCTATAAGCTTGTGTAAAAGCTTATTTAGACCTGCAGGGCAAGGTACTGCCCTGTACCAAGGTACTTGTGGTTTTAGTCAAAGTTTCAAACCCCCCTCCAGGGTGCAAATCAAAATCTTAGGACTTGATTTTTAGCTTTTTGAAAAGCTCATCAGTAGTACTTTTAAGATCAATTATAAAATTGGATCTCAGTTCACTGTAGCATAGCTTATTTTGGTCCTCAAGTTTGCTGATTTCAAAACCTTATACTGAGTCATCAGTATAAGTGACCCAATTTCAATAGACCATAGAGACTTCATTAGTGGGCCCCACCTTTGGCTTATTGGCTTTTTGGAAAGCCATATAACCCATTTTGATAAGTCAGTGCTTAATTTGCTATTGGGAGCTTATTTGATAGGGCTGCACACTTCATTAAGTTTAGCCATTGTCTGAGTCAATTTTGAGTGGTCATAGTTTGACCCCAACTTCCAAGCTTTACACAGCCCTCAATAGTAAGCTATAGGATTAGCTTATTGGATTATTTTGAAGCTTATCAGTCCTTTTATAAGTTTCAAGTTTAAGTTTGGACCCTAGATCACTTTTGTGGACCCCCACAGAGATACAAAACCTCTCATCTCAGGCCTGTTTTGGCCTATTAGCTTTACAAGTGCTTATTTGTTCATAACTGCTTATCCAGAGTGCTTATTTGTGCTTTTATTCTTATTTATACATGTGTGAGAGCTTATTTGATCATTTAAACAACTTTTCACCAAGTCACAAGTCCTAATAAGTTACCCTGTGCATCAGACCAACAGGCCACCACCACCACTTTGGTGGTAGTTTGTGGCCAACCCAGTGGGTCCCACACTCCACTCTTGGGTTTTCCCAAACCCCCTCCTACCAGGGTTCAATATTTGACCTTTTGTTTGACCTGTGCATCAGTGGACCCCACTTGGAATTGCACTAAAAGGTTGTCCCATTTCTGACCCAGAACCCCAATAAGCAGTTGCTTATTGTAGCCTTTTAGCTTATCCCATGAGCTTATCTCATCAAGTCTAGCTTAATCAAGTCTAACTAACTCAGAGGAACAAGAATATACCTTGTGGACCCCACACAAGCTCATTTGAGCTTATTTCTTGATCTAGTCAAACTTGGTCAACTGTCAAGGCAAATAAGCACTCACAGTGCTTATTCTTGGTTTCTAAATTAGTTGTCTTTGTAAAAGTTTCATAATTTAAGTATTTTAATAGTTCTATAAAAGAAAAACCAGAAAAAGCCAACTTTAATTATAGTGATAGCTTCTATTTAATAGAAATTATCTATTTAAATTTCCTTTCAGCTTATTAATAAGCACTTTTCCATTTTTATAATTTTCTTAATTTCTTAGTATCTTTAAGTATTTAAAATAATTTTCTTAGATTTTTCCTAAGCAGTTTACTATTTATTAGATTTAAAAGTAGTTTAAATAATTAATTAGGTAATATTAGTTATTAATTAGTTTTCTTAAATTTTTAGTAACAATAGTAGGTTTTTATAATTTTTCTAAGTTTTATAAATTAGTTAAGACTTTTAGAAAATATATTTTTAGTTTCTACTGTTCATTTTCCATTTTTCTTATTTTAATTATTTAAATTAGATTTAAGTTAATTAAAAGGTAATTAATTAGTAAATTAGCCTAAATATAATTTTTAGAAGTTTTTATAATTTTGTAGGATTCCTGTGATGGTTAAATAGTTTTATAAATTTTTCCATAATTTTCTAAGTTAATTTAGTATTATTAGTAACTTAAAATAGTTTAATTAGTTTAATTAAGATAAATAGTTTTTAATTAATATAAAACTCATAAAAAGACAAAAATATTTATTTTTATTTTTTATACTTTCTTCAAGTTCATTTTAAGTTTTAGAAATTATTTTTGCAAGTTCTTAGTTTAATTTGTAATATTTATCATTTTTAGTTTTATTTAAATTAGGTTTAAATTACTTATTAAATAGTTTTAATTAATTAAAATAGTAATTAAATATTAAAATAATCAATTTCATAATTTTATTTTCATTTTAAATTTTCTTTTAATTTTAAGTTTTAAAGTTTCACTTGTACCCCCTGTAGTTTGTAATTTGTTAAAACCCACTTTTCTCTGTCTGTTATCTGATTTCTTAATTTGTGCATTTGAAAGTATATCTGTATTTATGTTATTGTTTACATCATTTAATATTATCCAAATACCAAGCAATCAGTAGTATAATCATTCCCCAATCATTTTGGTTACTGTCCTCAGTACCACTCATTCCCTTAATCGTTCAAAAATACAATTTCAATCTCGTTGGGATTTAACGACCCGGGGATTTCCCTATATTTCCACGGTTAATATACCTTGCACTTTCTCCTAGGTGGGCCTATCAACTGCACCCGGTTGACTGGTTGGTTTAGGAGGAGTCAAAATTTGGCGCCGCTGCCGGGGAGGTTGTTGCGTATTTCAAAACGGTTTAGGTTTAGTGGTTTTCAAAACCCCTCCTGTACAAATATCACCACTTTATAAATTTTTGTGAAATTCAAAAATCAAAACTGAAAAATTTCATTAACACTTTTCCTGAAGTGTTAAAAACACCAAACAAATCAAAAACAACAAAACAAACTGTGAAGTTAAATTACTTCGTTATCTTTAAGATTACAACTTATACAGTTGGTTTAAGGTAAGTTCTGACATTAAATTGCGAACTGAAGAGGGATCCATTTATTTCCTCCCGCCAATCTGCGAGTAATCTTAAAAGAACGATTTTGGTTAACGAATCAGTTCCAAAAATATTGTCCAAGTTTTTTTACCCATACACGAAAAGCCAAAAACATATTACTGTGAATATAATTACATAAAAGTTTACCACCGCAAACCAAGGCAGAACACCTACCAACTGGGGGTGTGAACATAATAAGTTCCTAAACTTAAGATTTAAAACTTACCATTGTATCCTTGTGAATAGTGTACCTTTTTTAAAGGAGCTGTTCATTTGTGATTATTGGATTCAAGTTCACTGTCGTTTTGCCTCTGTCTTGTTTTAATTGATACCATTTTTAGTGCATGCGCACTCGTTCGCAAACAAAACGTAATAAAGGAAAAAACGTAACTAAGTTACGTACTGTTGAAGAAAAGCAACCATCAAAAATGAACGACGAGCCCCCATTCCCTCCCAAGGAGGAACCAGTTCCTGACACCCGAACAATGGAGGAACTGTGTCAACCTACCATGCACGGGAGGGGTGGACCCATTGCACCACTCACTATTGGAGCCACGGACTTTGGATTAAAACACCACATGATACAACAGATCCAGAATTCGTGCCAGTTCCACGGATTGCCGGGTGATGATGCTAACAAACATCTCGACAGATTTTTAACTGTCACCCAGAGCATGAAACAAAATGGCGTCACCAACGACGGCCTACTTTTGTACCTTTTTCCCTATTCCCTCACTCATCATGCGACTTCCTGGTTCGATCGACTTCCAAAGAATTCGATCCACACTTTTGATGAGATGATCACTAAATTTCTGGCCAAATACTTTCCACCATCTATGGTCACTAAGCTGAGGAATGATATCAGCAACTTCAGACAGCTTCCCGAAGAGTCCTTATTTGAGGCATGGGAACGTTACAAACTTGCTATTGATCGGTGTCCCAATCATAGCATGCTTCTTGTCACCATTATTGATACCTTTTATAATGGTTTGACACTTCGTCATCGTGACACCATCAATGCTGCTGCTGGGGGCACCTTTATGAAAAGGACCCCTGAAGAGTGCTATGACTTAATCGAAAACATGACTGCCCATCATAATTTTTGGGACTCCTCTGCTGAGAGGAACGACTCATTTAAGTCAGTCACTCCGGCAAGCAATGAAATATCCATCCTAGCTAAAAAGCTTGATGATTTGTCTACAGCAGTTTTGCGTATCCATCAGACAAATCATAATCAGGTCAAAGCTGTTAACCCAAGTTGTGAATCTTGCGGTGGTCCACATCCTTACACAGAGTGCCCAACCTCCGGTGGCTCGGCTCGTGAAAACGTGTATGCAGCTCAAGGTTCCTATAATACGGGAGGTAATTCTTACCAACTGCAAGGAGATCGAAACCTTTTGAGCTACCGATCTAATAACTACATCGGACCACCAGGGTTTAATCAGTCCCAGAACCAAAATGGTCAAAACAGAAACCAGAACTTTAACCAGAATCAGAACCAGAACCAAATGAACCAAGGTTTTAACAACAAAGGGAATTTCAACCCTGGTCAAAACCAGGTTCATCAAAATCTGAACCAAGGGAATTATAACCGAAATCAAGGTCAGAACAACTACCCACAGGGTAATTTTCAACAACAAAACCACTTCCAGGGTAATAACAACTAGCAACATGGGAATTTCCAGAACAATCGGGCTCAAAATTTTCCAAAATAAAATCAAGCCATTGTTCCAACTGGACCATCATCTGATGAGTTATTAAAACAATTTATGAAATCCCAAGATGAATTGAACAAAATGCTGGTTAGTCAACTCTCTGAATTGAAGAAGTCTTTAAATGATCGACCCTCGGGCTCAGGTACTACTTTACCTAGCAACACGATCGCTAATTCGAGGGGCGATGTAAAGGCGATCACCACAAGAAGTGGAGTTTCTTACAAAGGACCCACAGCTCCGTCTACCTCTTCTCCTATCCTGGTAGAGGAATGTGAAACTGAGGATACTACGGATACGGTACTTCCTACTAATAATAGAGGTACCAATGACATCCCTCCTCCAGTTGTCCCGATCCCGACTCCCCCTAAAAGAGTCATGTTTGAAACTACCGAAGGTCCTGTTGAAAATCCAAAAGCCAACCCAAAACCAACAATTCCATATCCCTCACGATTGCAAGACCAGAAGCTCCGTGAAAAAGCTAATCATCAGATGGAAAAATTCTTTCAGATTTTTCATGAACTACACTTCGATATTAGTTTGGCGGATGCTCTTCTTTTAATGCCCAAATTTGCATCGACAATCAAAAACCTGTTGAGCAATAAAGAAAAACTGTTTGAGATGGCACGAACTCCACTCAATGAGAACTGCTCTGCAGTTCTGTTGAAACAGCTTCCCGAGAAGCTTGGAGACCCTGGGAGATTTCTAATACCATGTATTTTCCCGGGGATGGTTGAGTGTTTTGCCTTGGCCGATCTTGGTGCAAGCATCAACTTAATGCCCCACTCAGTTTGGAAAAAGCTTTCTCTTCAGGCACTTAGTCCCACTTGCATGACTCTCGAGCTTGCAGACCGTTCAATTTCACGTCCCCTTGGTATTGCCGAGGACGTATTTGTAAGAGCGGGAAAATTCCATTTTCCGGCAGACTTTGTCGTTGTTGATTTCGATGCAGATCCAAGAGTTCCTCTCATTCTTGGGAGGGGATTCTTAAGAACGGGACGTGCATTAATCGATGTATTCGATGAGGAAATCACGTTACGAGTTGGCACTGAAGCGATAACGTTCAACCTTGATCAAACCTCGAGATACTCCTCGAATTATGATGCTGAATCGGTCAACCGAATTGATGTCATTGACATTGCATCCGAGGAGTATGCTCAGGAAATCCTTGGATTCGCTGATAATTTTCCGAGTGGAAATCCCACTACCTCTTCTCACCCCATAATCGCTAATTCTTCTCCTTCCCTCACTCCGTTTGAGGGAAGTGATTTCGTCCTTGAGGAATTAGAGGCCTTTCTCAAAAGTGATTCAGTTCCCAAAGGAATTGATAACCAAGAGATTGACCCGGAGAGGGATATACTTCTCCTTGAGAAGTTATTGAACAAAGATCCTTCTCCCATTCCTGTTCTACCTCCACAACTTCATAAGGCGGAAGTCAAATATGTTGAGAAAAATGATGATTTCCCCGAGGTCGAACTTAAGGACCTGCCTCCTCATCTAGAATATGCATTCTTGGAAGGTAACGATAAGTTACCAGTCATTATTGCGAAAGACTTAAAGGATGAGGAGAAAAACGCGCTGCTTAAGGTTTTAAAGTCCCACAAGCAAGCAATTGCTTGGAAGCTCTCAGACATAAAGGGTATTAACCCGGATTTTTGTACGCACAAAATCCTAATGGAAGAGGACTTTAAACCTGCCGTGCAGCATCAAAGAAGGGTAAATTCCAAAATCCACAAAGTTATTAAGGAAGAAGTTATCAAACTTCTTGATGCGGGATTGATTTACCCTATATCAGATAGTCCTTGGGTTAGCCCAATACATTGTGTTCCAAAGAAGGGTGGCATCACGGTTATCACAAATAAGGATAACGAGTTGATACCAACTCGTTTGGTTACAGGGTGGCGAGTATGTATCGATTACAGAAAGCTTAATGAAGCCACTCGCAAAGACCATTTTCCTCTGCCCTTTATGGATCAAATGCTCGAAAGACTAGCGGGGAATGAGTATTATTGCTTCCTCGACGGCTTCTCGGGTTACTTCCAGATTCCCATTGATCCACAGGATCAAGAGAAGACTACCTTCACATGCCCTTACGGGACATTTGCCTATCGCCGCATGCCTTTTGGGTTATGCAATGCTCCGGGCACTTTCCAGAGGTGCATGATGGCTATTTTCCATGACATGATCGGGAAAACCATGGAGGTATTCATGGATGACTTCTCAGTTATCGGGAATTCTTTCGACTCATGCCTCTCCCATTTAGAAAAAATGCTTCAACGTTGTGAAAACACTAATCTTTGTCTAAACTGGGAGAAGAGCCATTTTATGGTTAAGGAGGGCATTGTCCTCGGCCATAAAATTTCAAAAAATGGGATTGAGGTCGATAAGGCCAAAATTGATGTTATTGCTAAACTGCCTCATCCCACCACTGTTAAAGGAATAAGGAGTTTCCTCAGCCATGCCGGGTTCTATCGGAGATTCATACAGGATTTTTCCAAAATAGCCCGGCCTATGACTCATCTTCTTAAAAAGGATGCTCCTTTCGTCTTTTCCCCCGAGTGCATCGAAGCTTTTTCTACTTTAAAGAAAAAACTCACCGAAGCACCAATCCTTGTTGCCCCCGACTGGGACTTACCCTTTGAACTTATGTGCGATGCTAGCGATTTCGCTATTGGTGCAGTTCTGGGGCAACGCAAAACAAAACATTTTCAGCCGATACACTACGCAAGTAAGACCATGAATGAAGCTCAAACACACTATACCACCACAGAAAAAGAATTATTAGCTGTGGTATATGCCTTTGAAAAATTTCGGTATTACTTAATCTTAACCAAAAGCGTGGTGTATACGGACCATTCGGCTCTGAAATACCTGTTCACTAAACAGGACGAAAAGCCAAGACTGCTCCGTTGGGTCCTGCTCCTTCAGGAATTCGATATACTCATAAGAGATAAAAAAGGAGCAGAGAACCTTGCAGCTGATCACTTGTCCCGGTTAGAAAATCCTCATCAGGATATTCTCGAGAGAAAAGAAATTAATGAAACTTTTCCTCTGGAGACTCTAAATCTAATCTCTACCCGGGATGATACCACTACCCCATGGTTTGCCGACTTTGCAAATTACCATGCGGGAAATTTTGTTGTGAAAGGGATGTCGTCCCAACAGAAAAGAATATTCTTTAAAGATATAAAACATTACTTCTGGGACGACCCCTACTTGTTCAAAATATGTGCGGATCAAGTCATCCGACGGTGTGTCCATGGCCAAGAAGCCATGGAAATTCTTAAAGCTTGTCATGATGGACCCACGGGGGGACATCACAACCCAAACTACACCGCCAAAAAAGGTGTTTGATTCAGGATTCTTTTGGCCCACGATCTATAAAGACGCCCATGAACTTATCAAAACTTGTGAGGCTTGCCAGCGTCACGGGAATATTTCCAAAAAGAATGAGATGCCACAAAACGCCATCCAAGTCTGTGAAATATTTGATATGTGGGGCATTGATTTTATGGGGCCATTCCCGTCTTCACGAGGGAATAAATACATACTCGTGGCTGTCGATTATTTGTCTAAATGGGTTGAAGCGAAAGCTTTACCCACCAATGACGCCCGAGTAGTCGTTAAATTTTTAAAGTCTCTCTTTGCCAGATTCGGGACTCCTCGTGCCATTATCAGTGATCGTGGCACTCACTTCTGCAATGAACAATTTGCAAGAGTGATGCTGAAATATGGTGTAACTCACCGTCTTTCGACAGCATATCACCCCCAAACAAGTGGGCAGGTGGAGGTCTCAAATCGGGGTATTAAGAGAATTCTGGAGAGGACGGTTGGTGAAAACCGTGCCTCTTGGTCGGATAAGCTGGATGATGCATTATGGGCTTTCCGCACTGCTTACAAAACACCCATCGGGTGTACTCCATATAAGCTAGTGTACGGGAAAGCATGTCATCTTCCGATCGAATTAGAACATAAGGCCTATTGGGCCTTAAAACATGCAAATTTCGACCTTCAGACAGCGGGTGATCACCGTAAAGTTCAACTAAACGAACTAAATGAATTACGTGATCAAGCTTACGAAAATTCTTTAATCTATAAAGAAAAGACTAAGAAGATACATGACTCTAAAATTAAGAACCGCATTTTCAACGTTGGTGACAGAGTTCTTCTTTTCAATTCAAGATTAAAAATTTTCTCGGGTAAACTAAAAACCCGTTGGTCTGGACCATTTACTATAGCAAAAGTATACCCATATGGAACTGTTGAGTTATTGCAACCCGACGGTCCCAATTTCAAAGTAAATGGTCATCGGTTAAAACACTATTTTGGAGGGGACATACAACCAATGGTTGTCCCGGATCTCCAAACTTTCCCCATGGACCAATAAATTCGGGGTCGAGTCAAGCTAGCGACTCGGTAATCAAAAACAGTAGCTTCCCCAAGGACAATTTAATTCGGGGTCGAGTCAAGCTAGCGACTCGGTAAACAAAAACAGTAGCTTCCTCATGGACAATTCAATTCGAGGTCGAGTCAAGCTAGCGACTCAGTAATCAAAAACAGTAGCAATATGGGTTTTCACCCATATTTCTGTCTTCTTTCCCCTTTCTACCACCCTAGTGTGGGGGAGATGAACCACATGTTGTATATATGTATATATTTTTTCAAAAAAAAAAAAAAAAAAAAAAAAAAAAAAAAAAAAATGTATGTAAATAGACTAAAATAAAGGTTAATAGTATTTCCTTCTTACGTTCTAAGTCTTGGTGGGACACCAGGTACTTTGAATATTGAGGGCAATATTCAGTTCTAAGTGTGGGGGAGAGTTCTCACGAATTCAAAACACATGTTCCATCAAGAACCCCCATTTGATCAAAATTTAAAGTTTTTTCACACTTAGAAATGCAAATAATCGTTATCAGTCCACCATGTCTAACTCACATAAGGATTGGCTAATCAAGGAGCAAACGGATCTTGGTAAAGATATCTCAAACCCGTTGATGGCTTGCAATTTGCCCAAAATTGTATGGTACCTCAACTCGCCATATCCCATAAAGCGAATGAGTTGGCTAGCCCGCAAGATTATGGCATGTGGTAAAGGCAGTGGAAAAACCATAATTGGTAATCAGCTCACCAAGATGTTGACTATTCCATCAAGAGTTGGCTAGTCCAGAAGCAAACGGCTTTTGGTAAAGACTAATCAAATCCGTTGACAGCTGGTGGTTTGCTCAAAATCACACGGTTATCAGGTGTGCCACAGTTCTTACATCTGGCTACTCCAGAAGTGATGGCTTTTGGTAAAGAGTAAAAATCCATTAAAATTTTCTCAAAAGATTGCTAGGGACTAGCAATAGTTTTGTGTGAGGGATTGATGAGTGTCTAAATACTCATCATTTTATACCAATCTGAACTGCCAAAACATCCAAAAACACTCAAATATGCATCAAAATACTGAAAATATCTTAGAAGTGTGTTTTATATGTTTCAAATGCAAAATAATCAAAAACAGATAAAAAACGTACAAAGTTTGCATAATTGGCAGTTTCAGTCCCTCAAGTTTCAAAAGTTGTCAAAACTAGTCCCTGGTAAATCAAAACATGAAAAATATTATCAAAGGTCCTTAGGGATTCATAAGTTGTCAAGATTAGTCCTTTAAAGTTAAAAATTGCAAAATGACAACTTTAGTCCCTCAAGTTTCAAAAATATCAAATATAGTCCTTAAGGTTTTGAAAATGGAAAAATATGAAAAATAAACCTTGAACTATTCTTAAATGGCATAATTGGTCCTTTTGATAACATTTTGAGAAATTACATCTTTAGTCCCTTAAAAATCCAAAATTACATAAATGGTCCCTGGAGTTTGAGGAATTGGCAGAAAAGGTCCTTGGTTTTTAAAAATGGAAAAATTACATCTTTTATCCTTGTGTTATGGTTTAAATGCAGGTTTAGTCCTTTGAAGTAGTTTGGAAAAGTGACAAAATAAGTCCATCAAATTTCACCAAATTACAAAATTGGTCCTTGTTTAATACCACATACCAACCGGACCCTTTATTATTATAAACCCAAAACAAAACCTAATCCAAATCCAAACACAAAACAAGCTCAGCCCACCCCTAGGCCCAAAACACCCTCAGCCCATACACCCTTAATATAATAAAAACGGGTCAAACCCCGTTTGACCTCCCAATACCGCCAAACCAGAACCACTGTTCATCCTCCACCTCCACCCCTGCTTCACCCATGGGAGATATTATATTATTATTTTTTTTGAATGGCAAAATTTTATTAACTAGCAAGACTAGGAGAGAGAGAGAGAGAGAGAGAGAGAGAGAGAGAGAGAGAGAGAGAGAGAGAGAGAGAGAGAGAGAGGGAGGGAGGTTAAGGAGGTTGATCAAAGGGGTTAAGGGTTCGCCATTTTTTTATTTTTTATTTTATATAAAGGTTAAAGGGCTGCAGCTATGGTTTGACGGGATGGGCATAGAGGCGGCGGCTCATGGTGGCCGACTAGGTTTCGGGATCAAATCTGTTCTGATAAGATGTTGAACTTTGAAAACCCCGTGAGAGATATTGTATTATTGATACAATATTTATAATGCAATTATTAGAATTCATATTATAATGAGAATCAAGCGCTCGTGACACATGCGAATGAGGTTGCAAAAAATGGGATGTGGCAGGACTTAAACAAGCTTGTGATACACAGGTTTGTAATATTTTCACTTCTTAATCTCACAACTGATCATGTAGTTGTACGAAACGACCCTGAATGACAATCAGAATTTGACATTTCGGTTACATTAAACTTTAAAGTCAGTTGTGTACTTCGTGGCAAATTTTATCAACAATTATGATTTTTTGTTGGCTAAATGACAGGTCGAAAGGTTCATAAGGTGATGAAATAATAGCAAAGAATTCAGAGAAGATTAAGAGAAAAAATGTTGTATAAAAATAGCGTCAAAAAAACATAGCTAGTCATTCCTAAAACAGTATAAAAGATGAACTTAAGTTGGGTGCAATGGTCACCTTCTTACCACATAACAATACCCTACTTAATACAAAAATACATCATTGTATAGCCCCCACATACTCACAAACAAAAAGAAAAAGGATGTGTCTCGTTAGGTGCTCTGTACTACCGAACCAACCCAAAATCATGTCCCGATGCCACCACCGTAGTGGGGATTGGGCGCAGTTGACGGCCACCCCGGGTGGTGAATTGCTCCCATAACGTCTTGTCTTACGAATAAAAATTATACCTAAACTATCCAGATTTTAGAAAACGAAGTCTGATATTGTGTTTTTATAGAAACCTTCCTTCTGGAAGGTGAGTTTGCCGGTGTTTATTCTTCTTACTTCTAGCATTTCAAAAGAAAAAAACTATACTATGCAACCCTAGTGTTTGATAAATATTTATGTTATTTGTTTATAAAACATTTTAATGTATGAGTCGATTGTAAAATATGTGGTATGTCCATTATTCATCTGTTTCCGGAAAATGGGTCAAATCACCACAACTTCATAGATATGTCATAGAACATATAGGGGTTTCTCTCTTTTATTCATCTCATTTCATAATCAAAATTATGGTTCAATCGAATCTACTATCTGGGACTGGGAAAATTACACCCAAAGATAGTGTTACGACTTTTCAAGTTCGTTTCTAGCAAAACGACACCAACAGTAACCATAGTCATCATACAAGCTATTCCCACACTAGCATAGAAAATTTAAGAGGAGGTATGAACATGTTCTATTATAAAGTCGAAAAACTTTTATTTCGTAAATACTCGGGTGAAGATGCATTAGAATAGATAGGTGTCCAGTTAAAGGCATCGCCTTTCAAGTTCCAGATTAATTTATTTAAGGCAGTACAATTACTGTATTTGAGAAGCATACATGTATACGACGATATCTTCCGAATAGATGCTATATACAGCAGCATTTACATTCTTATAATTTCCATCCACCTAAAATAAAACAAGTTGCTGTTCTATTTTTGTCAGAATCAAGACCTTTACATTACCTAAGCCTAACAAGTCTCATGTAAAAATTTAAAAAGCTTAGCATGTGTACAAGAAAAGAGCGTTACTCGCGTAACTAGAAGAAATAACCAATCAAACTCTACTCCACAGCCTGATAAAATCGAAGCAACTTCAATGGTGACACATTTCCCTGATAATATACAAAACCGATATGAGAATCACTTTTGATATATACAAGATTCATAAACAATGAAAGAGAAATTTTTGGAACCTGCATTGCTTCTTCCTCCGACTGAGAAGGGAAATAAAATCCGGTTGAACAACTCTGCAACAATTCCGGATTTTTTATGTACTCTTTGTGCCCATCACTGGCTTTCATCTTATACTTGAACATCTGAAACAATATAGAAATCATTTATAACTGTCCATGTATAAGGAAAAAAAAATACCATCAAGAATCAATCTCAACAACTTTAAAATAAGATTGCATGAAGCACGGGGTTGTTTGGAAGGGCATTTACGAACTGAATTTCAGACTATCACATCTTGAAATCATATTAAACAGTCTTTAAATTTGGATAAGGTAATTATGCTTCTAAATGTCTGATTATACGATTCTTATATGATCAGGATTAAATAATCAGTTCATGTTGGCAGCAATAGAACTGATCATATGGTAGCACAAAAAATACTATTTAACCCTTCTTAACACTAATCAAAAAACTTCAATCATTTTAGTAAATATCTATACTTCTATACTACTATATAATGCATCTAATTCCAAACCTAACTACTAACCAAAAATTAAGATAGGAGCTCCAATTATGAGGTGACATGTGTCACTTCTCAACTAACTCCAAGCCTAACTCTTAACCAAAAATTAAGATAAGGAGCTCCAATCATAAGATGACATGTGTCACTTCCCAACTTAAAATTCACCTTTATTTTCAAATTGAAATATCTTTTATCTATTTATTTTTTTTATGATCTAATTTCACCATATTTTTTAAAATTTTGTGCTTCTTAATTCAACATCCATTTTAATATATTTTTATGAGTTTTTAGTTTTTACATTTTTAGTGGGTTTATTTTTATTAATTCAAATTTTTACCACTTTAACCTTTATTCAATCAATACAATCTTGATTCGACAAAATCATATACTTTTGGGTGGAGTGTTTGACGGGTAAGAGATTGCGAGGGTCTTTTTATATGCGGGAATAATAATGTAACTGGAAAGCAACGGGAAACCCAAGCAAATAAATACAACTAACATATACATTCGGAGTGTTGTGAAACGAATTCATTAAGCGGGTAGAGAATTGCGGGAAAAGTTGGGCTATCAATTCGTTTACTATATTATAATATAACTATATTTATCGTTGTGCGCAGGTATCCAACTAGTATTATATAATGCATTTTGACTGTGGGTCCCAATCCAAATTAAGATGAGAATCAATGGGAAAGTGACACGTGTGCAGCAATACTAACAGACTAACAATCGATTAACATTCCCTCCACTTCATCCCCTCAATCTCTCCTCATCCCCAACTTGCATCACAGGAACCGTCTACGATGACAACCGTTTACTCCGTCGTCATCACCACAGCCATCACCACCACCACCGTCGCCTTTCACTACCACATACACAACGGGAATCCGGCGGACATAACTGGAATATACTGTAATACTTATCACTTCACCACCACCACGGGGTTTCCTTACCGTCAGTTAGATATTTTTGATAGTTGCACCATCATCTTCGGATATTAGATATTTAGATTTATGAATTTTTCATTATATATATAGTCTTGAGAAGGAGATTGTTGAGTGTTTTACCGGCCAGAAAATGGGGCAACTACAACTTTTTTTCAGAATAGAACCACCGGAGTTGCTGAAACTGTGTTCTTATCCATGGTTTTGTTGGGTGTACACTTGTAGTGTTGAAGTTAATCTTTAAAATTGAGTGGACTTATGTTTTGGGGGTGATTGATTTATTTTGTACGTATTGATGTTTTGATAATTTTTTTTTAATATATACTACTAATATAAAACTGAAACATATACTCAGTTTTTTGTTTGGATGTTAAACACTTAAACCAAGTACCCAATAAATGGAAAAAATAAATAGCATTCGACTTAAAAGTTAAAACATATACAATCCGATTTGGGTTGGTCTAGGTGAATTCAAAGGCAAAAACTCTATACGTTAGTTTTTGCCTCAATTATAATCTATGAAAGAATGTTGTTTATATACTAATCATCAAGAAATTAAAATACTTACTAAAGTTAGTAATATAGAAAAGCTTAAAGAGGGTCAATATAGTATACTAATTTAACATGCAATCATTCTTGAACCAGAGGTAATAAGGGTGGTACGGCACGTTGTCCCTCATCCAAGACGCGTTGTTTTTAGAACACCAATCATATATATCGAACGTGTTATCCTTTGGTTTTGTGGATAACGCAGTCGGTCAGAATACTGAGTTGTGCGATTGTATTTTATGTGTGTGAGTGTTTTGTGGGATATGTTTGTGTATATATGAGGTATATTTGGGTGGTGATGTTTGTTGTGTTATTATATTAAGTTTGTAGCAATGTTGGTTGAGGAGAAAGATACTAACCTGACATTAAGTTAACGGTGATGATGAAGGTCACTGTTACCATTAGTCTTATGTGATGGTGGACAGTATGCTTCTAGATCCTCTTAAACAAACAAAATGCCCAAAAAGTAAAATGCAATACAAATAATACTTGCAAGATAGAGCCTATCGGATGATGCAAAGAGCTTATAGACAAATGAGCACAAAAAACTCGCATAAAGTATATCTTTTACTACAGTTGCTTCTAGGTAATAATAAGTCAAGTCACCCCGATTTTACCATAGAAGGTTCTCCATTACTCTAATACTTATGATAATATATTAATATTATTTGTTTCCGCCACTATGCACAGGCGACCAACTAGTTTTCATTAAAAAAAACCATCCATCCTTTTATTTCACAAGGATGTTCTATGAACTAATTAAGTGAATGTTCTTGATAACGCGGATGATTTTGATTACACTGCGTGCATTTTCACTCTCCAGTAGAGTGAAAATCAAGCAATGTCATCAAAGTCATCCTTGATCTCGATACATTACTCGAGTTGTTTCTTACTTTCTTGCCTATGTGGGTTATGCAAGACATGGCTTCATACCTTAATCTCGATACATTGCTTGATATTTTGGGCTTAATATTTAAAGCTTGTTTAAAATATTCAGTATTTCAGTTCAATGCTATTTGACACTATCTGTATACTGTACTATATAAAGTGTCAGTCATGAATTTAGATTTTCAGTCAGTTCAATGCACCTCATATTCATGAGGCTCACGGCTCGCCACAAGGCTCCAAGACCCCTTTGCGCCTAAGTGCGCCTTGAGCCTTTGAAAACATTGGATTTTACTAAATATTTTCATGATAAAAACACAGGCATCTTTTTCAGAAGGATGTTATATGATCATTTTATCTAAAGTAAAACCCCAAAAATGATCCAAACACTATCGTTAACTCTATTCACTTACCTCGGAGAGAGATACAGTTGGTTTCTCTAGCTCATCTCCATCGATATCTGCACCAGTACCCTGACATTCTGGACAAAATGGGCAATATATTTGCTTCCTCACCTCATCCTCAACTTTTTTAGATCTTGCTCCTTTTTTCCGCCTATATCTCTTCTTTTTTACTTCAGGAGCAACTAACTGTTTTGTATGAACTTCAGAGTCGCATAAGAGAACCCAATGTATGAGACACGATATATGAAACACGTGGAATGCCTGCACAATTATATGTTTATATTAAATGACAAACAAACTTTAAATATAAAACATTATGGGTCCAATATAAGATAGCTTTCAAAAGAGATTACCCCATTCAAGTTCCTACTACTGCAAACGATTCTACCAGTCTTCATATTCAGAAGTGTCCCCACATTTTTCCCGGGAAGCATCTTGTGTTGGCAAATATCACACACCCTTTCAGAAGCTAACCGTTGCCGTGTCCTGATTTCTTTCCTCGTACATTTGTTTGGCATAAGTCTCAACTGCAGTGAGTTATCGTCATATACATCTAAAAGACTCTTTGAATTAGAACTACCCGACACCAGAGATTCCTCACCAGAAGATTCATCTCGGTTACTCAAAGATTCACTAAACTCTTCAGAAACCGGCGGTGATTTCCTTTTCCTTCCATTGCCATCCTTACTCCCCTCAATTGCTAGTCTAGCATTCGATGTAAGAAATTCCCGCAAATCATCAAGTACGCCTTTCCTACCCATGTCACAATTAAACGCAAATGACACGATCGCAAAATCATGATACGGAATCAAGGCATCACCGGAGTCCCCTTTCCCTAGCCATTCACACCAAATTTTACTAATTCCCTTTTTCACCCCATCCTTCTCACAGTACTTGACCGATATTTTCCCGACACCAACTTCTTTAACTTCCAAATCAGAAATCTTATCCTTATGTAAAACGTCCGGAATAACCAAATCATCGATGTCTAAACACTCGTCACCTCTTACTGAATCCGAACTTTCATCCGACGAAAACTCATAATCCGATCCATTTCCTTTTCCATTTCCATTTCCATTTCCGTTTCCATCAACCGCAACAATCGCAAGACTATTCTCATTAAGACTCCGGTTCCGCAACAACTCCCTCCCATTCGAACGAACCACCCCCTCATTCTCTCCACGCGTGTCATGAAAAAACAGCATACCATCATTAAACGGAAACGGATTCCGTTTCAACAACGTCGCTTTCGCAGCCTCATACATCTGCTTATGCAAATGCCCCTTCAAATGATCATGCAAAACCGAATCACTATAACACGGCGACAAACACAAGACGCAAAAGAATATCACCTTCTTATTATCCTCCCTAAGTTCGATATACGTATGTCCTTTCAATCTCACGTTACGCAGCGTCGTTCTCGCTAACTGTTCCTTTAAACTAATCACTCCACCGTTTCTCTCCATCAATCCCACCTCCTTACCTCTACTCGCCATTAAAATAACCTTATTAAACCCTAGAAACCCTAATTTTTAACAGTTTAAAACCCTAATTTCTTCAATAACCAACAGATTTCAAATTAAATTCATAATTACGGATAAAACAGCAAATGAAACCATAAAAACACAAAAGCCCCAAATTTTAACGGTTTGAAACCCTAATTTGAGCAATTTAGAACTGATTATGGATTAACAGTGAAATTAAGACCTGAACTTACAACATCGAGGCGTGATTTGTATAGAGTTTTTAGGGAAACGAATAGGTATTAGATCCATCATAGCAAGCGCGTGTTGTTCAATCGCGTACATGAGAGTGGTACTTGATTCACTTGACATAATACTGATAATAATGATGTTAATCAGTGTGTGTTTTTTTGTTAGTGTGTGTGAGAGAGAAAACTGAAATTTATTTTTTTAGTAAACTGGTTTTGGTGATAGAGATGAAGAAGAGGCGTAGGAAAATGGAAAGAAGAAGTTACAAATAGGACCCTAAATAATCAAATGTTATAAATTGTTCACATAATACCGATACCTAATAGTGACCGGTATTACTGATACTGATAGTCTGATACCGATACCAAATAGTGACTAGTATTGATACTGGTATTACTGATAGTCTGATACTGATGCCGGTACCACATAGTGACCGGTATTGATACCGGTATTAGTATTTTGGCTAAAAGTGTTTTAGTAGATTCGGTATTGTAAAGAAAAAAACGGTTATAACGAAAGAATATTGATACTTTGTTTCGAATTAACATGTATAATATGCAGTTATTTTTTAGATTAACAAAATTAAAGATTCTTTTAGTTTAAGAATTTGAAATCCTAGTTTAAATCTTATTCAAATAATTATGTTAGAAGCAAGTAATATGTTATTTATCCATAATTTATGCTTGTGATGTAAACTTTTGTGTTTTGATATATATTTGTATTTTTTTTATAGATTATAAATATTGAGTTGAGTTTTAAGTTACTTTTGAAATACAATCCATGCTTTTTGCACTTCTTCAGTGTTGTTGTTAGATTAAGCTTACATAGATGAATAGGAGTAAATATATATATATATATATATATATATATATATATATATATATATATATATATATATATATATATATATGTTATGTTTGTTGTTAAAAAGATGCATGAAACTTATTGTTATGTAACAATAATGTGGAAAACTTGAAGGGGGTTGAATAGTTTACCGCTTTTTAATTCCTTTTTAACTTGAATATCTTTTAAATACTTTTACGATTGCTTAAAGATATAAACACAATGTTATATGTTTGATTCTTTGAAAAGCTTTTCATGTTAATAATAATTCTAACTTTACTATTTTCATACTTTGAAAAGCTTTGCATGTCATGATCCTAACTTTGCTTGTTTAGTTCTTTGAAAAGCTTTACTTTTGTTTGAAGATATAAACACATCTTTACTTGTTTAGTTCTTTGAAAAGCTTTATATGTAACTAGCTATTCTAACTAAAGAGCAACATGTAATAAGCAAAGATAAAGAAAGAAACGATCAAACCACAACACGATTGTTTATCGTGGTTCAGCTACAAGGACTCTTTTTCCTTGCCCTACATCCACGCCCCGAGTTTCCAACTCGAGAGTTATAAGCACTAATCAACAAGCTCCTTTCACCGGCGGAGAAAACCTTTACAACGTCGCTTACACTTTTACCGACACTAAGCTAGATGTCGAGTTCTTTTACACGGGTACAACCACTCCCATCGTCGCTTACACTTTTACCGACACTAAGCTAGATGTCGAGTTTTTTACCAAGGGTACAACCACTCCCGTTAGTTCTTTTACAAGGGTAAACTCCCGACACACTACGTATTTTGAGGCCTAAAATACTAACCACTTACTTCTATATACATGACACACATAAATATAAACTTCCAAAGCTTATACATGACCAAGCTACCAAGACTTGCAACTTTAGAGTTGAAGCTTGTAACTTCTTGAATGATCTTGTGAAGTCCCTTGCTACATAAGAGAATCACACAAATCAAAAGGTTACTGAGTTAGTTGAGAGAGTATGTGAAAATATGTCCTAAAGGGGTGACTCAAAACTTGGTATTTATAGCAAACCATTATGCAGGTCTGGCGGATACGGCGGACCCCTCAGGAGGGTTCCGCCCGTGTATCCCCAGGGTACCGCTAGGGCTGCAGTTGGTTTTTGCAATAAATCTCCTAAACCAAACAAGGTCACATCTCATTACTCCTTGTAAACCAAACAATGTCACATCTCATAATATCAAGTCAAACACTAAACTTGCAAGCAACCACTTAGTAAGTCAAACACACTTCTTACCATAAATGTATATTGACAAAGCTTGCCCTAAATGTGATGTGACCTTACTATATTAAGAAATAAATGTGATGTGACAAGACACTTTCTAGTTTAAAAAATAAAAACAATGTTTTGTTTAAAAGGAAATTCAAACCTTAGTTAAACAAGACTTAAACACTTAAAATGATGATTTACTTATAGCTAAACTTCATACTTTGACATTAACAAAACTTAGCAAAGATCGTAAAATATAAATAACGTTTTTAGGCGATATTTGTATTAACAATCTCCCCCTTTTTGTTGATGACAAAACATAAACTTTATTTATTAGTAAGTCACTAGTTTTAGTGTTAAGTTTTATAAAATTAGGTATAAAAACTTGTTTTTGCTAAGATGATGTGATGTACAAAAAAAAAATTGAAACAAGTTTATATCTAAATTCTCCCCCTTTTTGTCGAAACAAAAAGAAGAGTAGCGAAGCGGAAGTAAGCACTTGCTCCCCCTTGGACGATACTCCCCCTAAATGGAGTGCCAAGAGAGGAGACATGGATTTTGAACCTACAAGAAAAAGGTTAGTTGTCGCACAAGACAAGTCATGAAAGCATTTCATGTTTAAAACACAACTAAGTGTTGTGAAGTGAAATAGTACAACACACATGCTCCCCCTTGAATATTACTCCCCTAAATGGAGTATCAAGAAAGGAAAACATGGAAAATGATCCTACAAAAAGAAAGGTTAGTTTCAACAACACAAAATATATGTATGGTACCATAGCAAGGTATATTGCACTTATTATACCTAAATGGTCAGCAAACAATGAAAACCTTGTAGTGTAATGAAATTCATTTCATGTAAAATTTTGACTCTTAAAAAGTCAAAGACAAGAAATTTGGATTACACCATCCTACTTCTAAAAATAAAGAAAAACTACAAATAAATTAAGACCATAAAAAACTACAAGGAAATCATCATTTTCCTTAGTGAGAAACATTTTCCAAAAACAAGGCTAAGGTTGTTTAAGGATGAAAATGTGGGTTGTGGTTGTAGCGGGCTTTATTTTGAAGGTTGAAAGGATGACACAGTTTTGGTTTGTTGGTTTAAGTGGGAAACATTTTCCAAAAGAAACGGTTTTGTTTCATTTTGGAGACTCTAAGGTTGAGGTGTGTGAGACGCGGATTGTAGAAGATCCAAAATGTGGTTTAGTATAAACCTCATTTCTTCGGATAGCTCACGAATTTCCCTTCGACACCCTTCACTAATGTGAGCGGTTCTTTCGCAATGATTGCAATCATGGCGGGGAAAGTTTGGTGGAAGAGTGGTTTGATATGTTGGTGGTGGATGGTTTGAACTTGAAGGAGCAAAGGTGGATGGTTGAGTAGTGTTTTTGCTTCCTTCATTTGTTGATTGAAGTGTTGTTTGTAAAACCATGATATGGTTGATTTGAGAGTCAACCATACGTTTGAAGGCATGAAGGTGGTTTAAATGAGTGTCAATCTCATTATGAAGGATTGGAGGTTTTTCCCATATGGATGCTTCTATTTTCTTATAAGAAGAAAGTAGAGATTCAAAATGTTAGGAAGGTTCTTGTGGTGATGGTTGTTGTTGTGGTGGTGGTTGTTGGTTTTGAACAAAATGGCGGAAGCTTGGTTCGCCGGAAGGATTGCCATGAAGGTCTTTGTAAATTGGGTGAAACACAAATGATTGTGAGTGGGTATGACCTTGATCATTTGGAAAAATGGATGGTCTAGCATAACGGTAAGCCAACCGTTCTGCTAATGATGGTTGATGAGGTTCATCATCTAGTTGCTCACTAGGTTGTTGTTGGGTTTCCATTTGAGCAATGGTGTCAAAGAGTGACAAGGATGGTGGACTTGATGATTTGGGTGATAGGTCTTCTAATGTTTCCAAATAAGGTAGTGGTGATGTTGGTGGTGTATGGAAAAGTTCCATTGGTGAAATTGTTGGTGATTGAGGTGATGGAGTTTTTGTTAGTTGAGCTTGTTGAGAAGGTGATGATGAATCACTTGAAGGTCTAGTTGTTGGAGGAATGGTGGCCATGTTTGTGTAGCAATGTGTTGGAGAGGGTGTTGGAGTATCAAGATTAAGCAATTCTTGAAAGGTAATTACATTGGTATTACAATGTGTTGGGGATTGTGTTGAGGTAGTGAGGTTAAGGAAATCTTGGATAGGTGAGAAAATGTTAAGCGAAGCATCACTTGAAGAAGATGAGCTTGACTTGACGGTTTTGTTGAAGCAACAAGGTTTAACACTAATTCTAGTGGTTTTTGAGAAGGATTTTGATGACTCAGATGATGTGTTGGATTTAGTCATTTCAAAGGTGTGGTTTTGATGTTTTGAGAGAAGAAGTTTTAATGGTGATGGTGTGATTTGAATTGTTGCAAAACTTTCAAATTTATAGGATGAAGGAGATGTTGAAATGGGTGTTTGGATTTAATGTTCTACCATTCAAAGATTGAGGTTTCAAATGATTTACAAAATTTTCATGAATATGTCAAATCAATGCATGTCATTCCAATAGAATAAGGTGGAGTGAAAGACCAACATATGCACTCAATGCTTTGTGATCATGGGATGTGATTTGGTTGAAAATATTTCAATAGTTTTGAAGGGTCCTTTAAAAGGGTTCCTTGGGTTGGTTATGTTTGAATTTGAATTTTTGGAGGGAAGTGGCTTCCTAATTGTTTTAGTGAGTGAAAGTTGTTCTAATATGGTTATTGGAGTTAATGGAAGATGTTTCTCACTTAGGATAATGGTTTGACACTTTACAAGTTTTGGACTTAAGAAAAATGGAAAAATTTTCTGCAGGTGTCTGGCGGAACCCTCAGAATACACTGGCGGAACCCATTTGAGGGTACCGCCTGGTCCGTTGGGCCATTTCTGGAATTCCCAGAAAATACACTGGCGGAACCCAATTTTGGGTACCGCCAGATCTGCCAGAGCTCAAAAATTAGGCAGTCCGCGTTTTTAACCCGCGAGATGATTTTTAAAATTTTCGAAAACTCCTAAAATCAAAAATATAATGCATATCTGGTTAGGAAATGCAAAAATTAAACATGTAAACACTCAAATCATATGACTTTGACCGGGGGCTAGCTATTTTCACTAAACTTAGTGAGATTAACCATAAGCATAAAAATTGACACACATCTTAAATATTGTCATTGTGCATAACAGTTCATACAAACATAATTCAACAAACGTAATAAACCATGAAAGTGAAAAACAAATAATTAATGTAGTTTTAACACAAAGACGATTCTAAAGCATTCATATGCCAAACACTCCTTAATCTTCTCACAATCGGTCTATCTTCTTGTTGAGCTTGTTTAGGTACCTTCCAAAGCACTTGAACATTCCTTTGGTTTGCTTGAACTCTTCGGAAGCATTGTCAATGATGGGGAGAGCTTGAAGGTATTCTAAAGGGGGTAACTTAGAGTTAGGAAGTTTATCATCCTCGCTCATGCCGGATGATGATGATGATGGTGTAGATGATCGAGTGCGTTTGCCCTTATTTTTGAAAACTCGTTTATCACTTAAAGGAACGAAGATGTGAGCAACGAGAGAATAGTCAAGGCGCATTCCATTTTCGTTAGGAGAAATGGGTGAGATTGCTCTAAAGAGGCGGGTAAGAAGCATTCCATAGGGAAGAGCGGTTGTTCCAACTAAGGGTATGTCGGTCATTCTTTTGGCTAGGTAGTAGGCTAAGTTGAAGGGCTGACCGGTGGAAATGCTATATAGCATGTAGCAAAGGCATGTGTTGATGTGATCTCTATTTCCTATAGTACTTATGACGTTAGCCCTAAGAATTTCTTCCCACTTCTTAAATTGTGGTTTAAGCTCATTGAGCTCCATACCAAAAGGATCCTTATCTACAATATTCCCCGAATGATTCACCCTAGTGGTAGAGGTTCTAACAAAGAGGTGTTCCTTAATAGTTTCCTTACTAGCAAGAGGTGTATCGTATGGATAAAAACGATCAATAGAATCAAGACTTGAAATGGGCCACTTATCCGTGTAGAGGCAAGTTCCCTCATTTGGTACACCAAGTATGATAGCTAAAACTTTTAAATCTATGTCATGTGGTATTTGATTGGTTGTGAAGTTTAATGATATCTTACCAACAACACTTGTGGAAAGGTTTACGGTTGCATAGAATTCCAAGATGAACCTAGGACAAATTGGCTCATCTATATCAAGGAGACAATCAAAGTCAATTGCGGCAAAGTTTTGGCGAATAGATGTTCCTTCTAGAAAGGATGGATCAATGGTTCTACCTTTGTGAACATAGCGTTTTTCTAATGCCTTAACGGTTTCTACTTGAATCGGGTTGAGACCTTTGGTCATATGGTGTTTGGCCATGTACTTAAGGGTTTCCTTGTGATCGGATTTGTTTACGGGAGGCATGTTGATTCCTAGAAAACATAAAGTTATATGTTAATGACTTTTAACAATGTGGATGTTCTAATGTGTTCCTATATGCAAAACAATGTGAAGACTTGGTTATCTTGACTCATTTTGATTCCCAAATTATTTTGTTATGCAAAGTTTGTCTTAAAAACAAAAGATAACCAACACTCTCCTAATTGAATGTGTCTTCGATTGAATGTACCCGAAAATACATATTAGTTATGTATCCCCTTTAGCATTCAAGAGATAGTATGCAAGTGATGTTTAAATGATGTTTTTCATTTGTTTTAACAATGTGGTGATGAATCATGTACTAGTCTTGGATGTGATTTTTGAAAGACAATGCACTTGGTGTGTTTGGCAAATCAAAAAGATACAATTCTTAACTAATGAAATACATAATTGACTAGCCACCAAGTTTTTCATGAATCAAGAAGCTTATGCAAAAACCCTAAGATTCTAGTTAATGAATGTAAGCAAGAATGTTATAATTGAATCAAAAATGCAATTGTGATTAGAATACTTACAAAGTTAGTTGGATTTGAAGAGATTGGATTACAAGCCCTATAATTCGTGAGGATATGTGTTTTTGAGAGGGTGATGGCTGTTTGAAAGTGGATGATTAAGTTAAGAGGATGTTTGGCTTTGAAATTAAAAATAAAACAATCTGAGATTTTGGCGGACCAGGCGGAACCAAAAAATGGGTTCCGCCCGTATGGTCTGAGGGTGCCGTGGGATCTGCAGGGAAAAACTCAAAAGGAATTGTCTTGATTTTTGTGGTTTTATCCTAATGTTCAAAACTAAGGTTTTAAGTCTTATGAGTCTTTGACTAAGCCTAGGAATTATGAATGCTTCTCATTTAAGAGATTTTGTGAATGCGTTGATGGAATATTTAACGTGGAACACTTTCTTAGTTAAGATGTTCCTCAATGAACAATCTTATCAAGGTG
Source organism: Artemisia argyi (assembly GCA_030686995.1). NCBI lineage: Eukaryota > Viridiplantae > Streptophyta > Magnoliopsida > Asterales > Asteraceae > Artemisia > Artemisia argyi. The sequence continues at coordinate 91,562,158 of CM060699.1, forward strand.
ATGATGAGAGATCACAATGTGTCTATTAAGAACATAATGGAATGAATTGTCGCCTAAGTCGATGCTTCCTTTGTTGAAGAGATAACAATGTTTATGAGATGAATTCCGTTGTCGATATGAGTTAGCTTACTCAAGTGGAGCTTGTTGATGTGCTTCTCCATCCAAAACTAATTTGAGAACCTTACGTGTTTTGGCGACTCATTGGGTAAGTAAGTATAAAAGTGCAAGTACCACTTGTGCTTTTCTTATCAACTTATTACCGTCATAATTCCATATTGCATGTGCTTTTCTCTACGTTTAGTTTTACCTACGGATTTGCTAATCTCATTATTGGCAAGTCATCAATAACTTAACTATTGAAAATGAGAGAGTAACTAGGAATGTCTTTAAGTTAAAATCCCTTGCTTTTGGGGCTTGCTTTTATTATCAAAAAGTCTTTCAAATATTGACACTATAAAATCACTTGATTACTTTTGAAAAATCTATTTTGTTTCACTAGTTGTTTTACTCTAAATTCCAAAAACTGTTTTTGTTAAATTTGTTTAGACACAACTATGATCTATAAATCAAGTTTTATAACATATGTCAATTTTACTTGATTTAATGTTTGACTCAAGGTAAGAAGATGTTATTTTGTACCTTTATCCTTATACTTGTCTTGCCATCATTGGACTTTCGACTAAGTTATCATCTACCAAAGATAATATCTTAGAAGGAGGAGATCACTCGTTAAATGTTATATTCAACGACTCCTCGACTCTTTGGGTTTTCTTACTTAAGACACTATGAACTCTATTTGTTTAGAAAAAGTCCAAGAGGTACAACATCATGAGACTATGTGTCACATTTAATGTGTAAATCCTAGATGTTGAAAACTCATTTTCATTCACACATCCTAATATATGCTAATGTGATTTATTTCACCTTGTGTGTTTTATGTGAGATTATCATAAAGGAGTGATTGAAGAAAAACACAATTAAAGACTCAAAGTATGGTGTTTGAGAAAATTGTTTAACAAAGGTTTGTTTTGCAAGCATCACAAAAGTGTTAGACATTTTAACACTTAGGAAATTCTTAGTTAGCTCACTTGTAAGCAAGAGTTGAGTGAGACTTACACAAGAGTTTTTCGTGTTTATCTCTTGATGGTTAAAGAACCAAAACACCTTATATCTCCTACTAGTACTAAAGACTAAATTCCTTGTTGCATAGAATCTAATCTTAGTTATTTTCAAATAGTAGGTAGACACTCTAGAGTATTACAAATAACACATATTCGAACACATAATGCTAGAAACAAGAGACAATCAAAGTCAAGTTAAAGTAATGCGTACCTTTTAAATTGCATAGAGATACTATCAAGCGGATAAGCATTACGCATAAAATCTTGGTTTGACGACACTCTTTGAAACTCAATAACTCATGTATCCAAGAAGGTTAGATAATCATATAAAAGCATAGAGAATAATAATCCTAATCCTTTTATCATGAGTTTCTATTAGAGATTGAATTATTTCTAAATCTCTCTTCTAGGTTTGACAAATTTTACTTGCTTTGTTTTATTAGTTGATGGTGCTTTTGAGTTAAGTCATAATCCGATTTTATCTTTAAACAACCTTTGACTCCTCAACAATCTTTCAAGAGATTTTGAGCTTTCATCAAATTTAACTAATATTTTTCCTTTCTCATTTTGCATTTTAATCTTATGTTTGTAATCTAGACACAATTTACATTCTAGATCAATTTCAACATTACTCTTAATTCTAGACATATTATCTTCTAACAAGATTTCCTTTTCAAAGATATTCTTAAAAGATTTTGAAGACTCGTTCTTGAAGATAGTTTTTAGGTCCATGTTGCATAAACGTTTAGACTCATTTTCTAGTTTAGAAAACTCTAGGATAAATTAATCAAAGCAAAAGTGTTTGGTTACAAAGTGTATCTTGCTTGATGTTTTATCTAGTTAAGAATCACAAACTGGATGATTGACTTCATCTTCATCCGTGTAATTCCATGAATCGCAAGCAAGTCTACTATGAGCTTGACACGAGTTCTTTACCAAGGGTACAACCACTCCCGTTAGTTCTTTTACAAGGGTACAACAACTCCCGACACACTACGTATTTTGAGGCCTAAAATACTAACCACTTACTTCTATATACATGACACACATGAAATATAAACTTCCAAAGCTTATACATGACCAAGCTACCAAGACTTGCAACTTTAGAGTTGAAGCTTGTAACTTCTTGAATGATCTTGTGAAGTCCCTTGCTACATAAGAGAATCACACAAATCAAAAGGTTACTGAGTTAGTTGAGAGAGTATGTGAAAATATGTCCTAAAGGGGTGACTCAAAACTTGGTATTTATAGCAAACCATTATGCAGGTCTGGCGGATACGGCGGACCCCTCAGGAGGGTTCCGCCCGTGTATCCCCAGGGTACCGCTAGGGCTGCAGTTGGTTTTTGCAATAAATCTCCCAAACCAAACAAGGTCACATCTCATTACTCCTTGCAAACCAAACAATGTCACATCTCATAATATCAAGTCAAACACTAAACTTGCAAGCAACCACTTAGTAAGTCAAACACACTTCTTACCATAAATGTATATTGACAAGGCTTGCCCTAAATGTGATGTGACCTTACTATATTAAGAAATAAATGTGATGTGACAAGACACTTTCTAGTTTAAAAAATAAAAACAATGTTTTGTTTAAAAGGAAATTCAAACCTTAGTTAAACAAGACTTGAACACTTAAAATGATGATTTACTTATAGCTAAACTTCATACTTTGACATTAACAAAACTTAGCAAAGATCGTAAAATATAAATAACGTTTTTAGGCGATATTTGTATTAACAAATAATTATGATATAATTTTTATTGATTATGTTTTAGGTATAAGTATTGTCATCAATTCTGATTTTTTTTTTTTTTTTTTCAAAAAATATCGAAGGTAATTATAAGTTAACTTATTTATAAATAGTCATATATTAAAATGTATAAAGTTATATAAGTTCAAGCTATCATAAGTTTCAGCTCAAATTTATGTTATAAACTAACTTACTTTAAAAGCTGAAAGTGAAAGTATAAATATATGTAAGCTCAAATTCGGATAGTTGTGTCCAAATGATTCAGATTGTATAATGTTGGGATGTATAGGGTCCATTTGTGTAATTTGCCAAATGAAAGAAGAGGAGTCTAATTATTGGCCGTTGATTTTGATGAATTTGAAAGATGATTGGTGTTGGATCGTTGATATGGTTAGGATGGACATGGATAACTTGTGGATGCATGTAGAGGATTAAATTAAACGATATTCGAATTTTGGAAGTGGCATATGCAAATACAATGGCATCCAGGGATATATTTTTTCATACTAATATTACAAAATGGATGTTATAAACACATGTGTTTTTTAAGGCAAAGTTGATTGAATAGAAAGCAAGACTCACGACAAAGAGTCAATTCACTCTCTCTATTCTTTGAGACTTTAAGGGTGCGTATGCCGCCATCAATCACAATAAGAATGATTTTAATAGTATTGATGAGTCTCTCGGTATGAAAGATTTATATCTTACCCTTTTGAGATATATGGAGTATGGAGCATTTCTATCATTCATTATCATAGTTGTGGACCCTCTCATCCTAAACAAACACATTTAATCACTTTAATAGTGTCATTGGATACCAAAAGCACCCTAATTTGGTTCTCGAATTTTATTTTTGAAAAAAACAAATAAATAAATAAATAAATAACCCATCTTTATCAATTAATTGCCTAAGGTTCTTCACGGTGAATAGCCCATCTTTATCAAAAGGGAGATGATTTGCACACTCAAGAAAATGATTAGGACACTCCAATTAATTGTGTTTGGTCACTTATACCCTCACAGTTACCCTTACACTTTCACCCATGTGAGGGTATAAATGTCCAAACACAATTAATTGGAGTGTCCCAATCATTTTCTTGAGTGTGCAAATCACTTCCCTTATCAAAAAGCCATCAACAACTGAGCATAAGACATGGTTTGGTACAGTTTAGTTTCTGTGATGACAGCGGGTATATGCGGTTTTTGTATGGTTTTCTATGTGGTATGATGTGGCTGGATTTTTTATGTAGTAGAAGAGATTCCTGATGCTCCAAATGATTTGGAATAACTCACTGCCACTTGTGTGGTTGTAATCACAAGAAGATGAAGAATGGAATCCATCCTCATTAAATTAGTTGTGATCAAACGTCAAATACAATCATTGTACTGATACAAGATGGAATTAATCATTGAACTTCATCATGACTCGTACTGTCTCGTAAAGAAAAAGATGACAAAGCAATTTACGTGGTTTTCGTTGAAATAATAAGTCAAGAAAATGAGTTTCTTTGTAAAATGGTTTCAACATGTAAAGGACAAAAAACTAATAAAATTAAGATGTAGAACACTCAATACAACTGTTGTACATGTTATCATTATCGTATTGTACAACTACCAGACCAGAATTTAAGCCATAAATGGAAGAGTGACTCCTGCACGCACAGTCACATACCGGTTGTGAAGAGAGGCAATGGGTAATGTCCGCTTGTTTTGTTTTAACATGTCAGCGTAATAAAATGCTATGCGGAAATGGATCCAAATTTTTTTTTGGAAAGGCTGGAGGAAATGGATCCAAATTAAGAAGCCATTAAAAGATTCATGCAAATAACTATTAAGTAATAACATTAAGATGTAAAGGTTATAACTAGAATAAGGGCATTATATAGTGAGTGAATAATAAAAGGGGATATCAACGAGCCACTCCAACAATAGGAACATCCAAGCACGACCCCAATAACACATAGTTGTAAGAAATTATCAACAGACAAATGAGTCGCGCTGAAAACAACAGAACTCACCACAACCGCTTTCTTCTATTCCATTCTCGACGCAAGAGATGTCAACAAGAACCCTCTGTAGACAGTTTCCTCAAGAAACGGAGTGATGAGACAATAAACCAGGATGGACCCCGTGACTGAGAAGGGCCCACCCGAGAGAATTTCCTTCAAAACAGGGTTGTTAACGTCTTTAGTCCCGATCAACTTGTCAGCTGCAAGTGAGGTAAGGAAGACTACTGTAAGAAGAGAACCGAGACCAAGCACAGATGCCAGTAACCAGTTTCTTTCTTTGGGTAACACTCTTGTTTCAAAGAAGTTAAGAATGCTAAAATGCTTCTCGGAGAACTGTAGTAGTGACATAAAGGCAACAAGCTCTAAAGTTTGTATCACAAGCAATGAGAATACCTGTAAGGACAGAGGAAATGCTATTAAACATCTACGATCTTGCTAGTAAAGCACGTAACTTTTGTGTGCACATTAGTATGTTGTGGCACTTTTAAGTGTTTACTTACCTGAGTCTCAGAATCAAGAACAGTTTGATGGAGTAGTTTTGCAACTACAGATAGTCCTCCAAAGCTAAGAGGAATGTGAAAACTAAAAACATAAAAGGCCATAGTGCTCCATGTGTTTCCACTGTCATATTCAGGGTCTGTTTTTAGTACTGAAAAATCCTGTCACATAAGGCTACAGTTAACTAGCGATATGATGCGTGTTAAAATGATGATACGTGTGGAAACTGGAAACAAAGAAGCAATTTCAACAACAGGTGAGAAAACCACTACTACTACTACTATTTGTATACTCTATTGATCATATAATTAGAGTTCAGCAGATCTACTTATGATTTTTAGATTTGAACATCATACACCGTGCATTACAATTTTTAGTCAATTAGCCCATAATATTATCTATTGTCAAAGCCTTGTTTATACAGTTAGGAAGTGTAACCACAATGGTACTGTGGAAATGGAGGCTTGAAATAAATTTCATTTGACTTTTAAAAGCCAAAAGGACTCTAATTTTCAGACTAGGGTATATGTCTTCTTTCTTGACTTTGAGAAGATGCAATCAGGAGTCTGCAACCGTATGAAACCGCCGACCAGTACCAAAAAATTCAGAATATGAGTTCCGAAATCAGACCTTATTGGATCATACCATGAACTTGATTCAAACCTTGGTGGACCTATTGATGCCTACTTTTCAACAATCTTGACCTTGATTATAGTAAAAGAAAAAGAAATCGTCCAAAGATTGCTTTATAGTTGGCATTATCATAACCGCACCTATTTGAAAAGATACCATTATATGGTTTCACGTCGGATTTGCAAGATACACACATGTATTACAACAAAAATTATTAACTAATAATGTACTTCAAATCTTTTTTTTTTTTTCTTTTTTTTTTTCCTGGAAAAGCCTTATGCATATAATCCCTAAAAACAAGAAAACTATCTTGCATTTAGAGGGTACTTGAATTAGCTTATTTTGCCAGCTTATGGGCTTATTTGAAGTTGTAAAAGCTTATTATCTCCCTTTCTTCAGCTTATGAGCTTGTCGAGCTCTGGTTATAAACTTAAATAAGTCATAACTCATAAGCCCAAGAAATATATAATTCAAGCCAGCACGAACCAGAACACAAAGTGACCATGTGCACTTAGAATAAACTGAACAATACTGCAAACACAATTTTAGGGGCGCGGTGCATTTGAGAAAAATCCATGTTTTTTAACAAAATTAACACTATGTCACGAAAATCCATGAGTGTCCCGGGACCCCGGGACCCACCCTTGTTCCGTCACTGATCCAAACACCTCCTTACAAGATATTAACCCCATATGTTCTACATGAGCACTATACTAAAATAATAGATAATGATAGAATGGGAAAATATCAAGCATATATATACACAAATCTCAAAGAATCTAAAACAGAGATAATGGATAAAATGAAAACCTGGTGAGATGATGGTTTTTGGTTGGTATCATTTTTGATGCAGCAAAGCTTGAATGATGAATTATAATTATTATAAGGTCTGCAAGTGATTGATTTGATAACTTCATTTTTATAAAAGCTTCTTGTGATAATAATTGGTGGTCTGGTGAGAGTTAGAGGAAAATGAAGATAAACTGTTATTGTCATCTTCCCAGGCCCCAGCCTTGTTCAAAATTATCTTTTAAGATAATGATATTCAATTTTTGTGATGGATACAAAGGTATATGCAGACTCATTTTTGGATGAGTTAAAAAGTGATTCCTAAAACCTGCAAAAATTACAAAAATCACTTTTATTAGTTATATCGGGACCGGTAACGGTACTGGAACTTTGACATCGAGATAAAGCTCTTTCCCGAGCTCCAGTGAGGCATGTGAATAACTTTCGGGTGAGTGTGTGAAATTCACCTTGCAGATAATTGTCACAAGAAACCAGTAATAAGATATCATCGTTAAATTGTAAGGAAATGGAAAGTTGTGTTTTTATTGCACAACCCCGAAAATACTGTCCCGACTCCAACAGGATAGCATAGGCTTTCAAGTTTTTGGTGTTATCCCAAACTCTCACTGTGTTTGTCATTTTTGTTTTGAGAACTAAAATAATCATATTTCGAAGAGACTTGTAACAGATATATCATATCATCAACATGGACTATTTATAAAACCCCAGAGAAAGAGCTTCGAGGATAAGCAGTTGTCGGTACACTGATTTGGTGAAAAGGATGACAGTTTTATAAATTAAGCAACATTGTTACAGCATTTGACCAAACCGGTTTTGAAGGACTGGTCCCTATGATAAATTCAGCTTGCACTAAGAATAAAGAAACTACATACACTGCTAACATTCAATTCCAAATCACTCACATACAATAGACTATAAAACCAACTACTGATTCAATACACCATAGAAAAAGTCGCATCAGTGTTGTAACTATTCAAAACTGCCTCTATCCAGCAACTTTCAATTCTTTTGAGCTTGGACAACTTTCAGTCGTTACTTCTTTATGATCAAAGTCATTTTGGCCAGCCATATCTAACTGACCTTTAAAACTTCCCTGGAAATTGTAGCTCTGAAGCCAAACAACTTTACCTTGTCAAGAGTCTAAGGTCCCTTTCCTGCCATACAAAATAGATGGTCACAGGCTCGCAGCAGTGGCCAAGTATTAGTCTGAACATCAAGATCATATCATCAATTTTTGGAGTACATCACCCAAATTATACACTACGAATCTCTGGATTGTTAAGTTAATATGTTACATCAGCTTTACAACATATCAAATATAAAATGGCTTCAGATGCAATTTCTGGTTGTGTTTTGATCTGTACCAGATGTGTAGACTGAGGAGCCCAACAAGATCACGAGACCTCATAGAGAAACATGGTTTGACGTAAATACTAGCTTTTGAAGACTGCCATATGCTAATTTCTGCTTATGTAATCAACCTTTGTAAAAAAACCAAACTGTCTAGAACACGATATAACATTTATATCAAATGAAAAGTGTGATCAATTAGTGCAGTATTATACCTAACTACAGAACTCTAGATGAGGACCTAAACAGGCCTCAAAACCTTACAAAATTTATGAATAATAACTTGGAACTCCCATTAGCTACTCACTATCAAACTCTATGAACATTCTGTACGCATCTCGATCGGAAGAATAATATCCCTTTACCAGCGTATCGATTTGAAAACCAAGTTTCTTGTATAGCTGCATTGCTGAAGTTCGTAAAGGATCCACATGAAGTGATACCCGGTTTATGCGTTTACTCCTGCATTTCTCTATTGCTGCTTTCACCAATGCCTCTCCGTGCCCTTGTCTCCTATACTGCTCCTTCACTAGTTTTAATTTGTAAGCAAAATGACAAAATCAGAACTCGAACTTTATGCTATATTTCATATTCATCAGTTAAAAGATAGTTCAGCAAAAATTTCTGTCACTAAAAACATATGTTAAAGTATAAATTATCCATCACAAGATAATCAGCATGAGTATATAAAGCAACACAAGCAAACAGATTAAACAACTGTACAATGGGAGTAATATATTATTCACTTCATGTGTATTCAAAGGTCAAGGGTTGGATCAAGTGGTTAACACCCTTGCCTCTGGAGACAAAGGTCAAGGGTTCGATCCTCACCCCTTGCAAGGCCGGAGGTCCTTTTCTACCTTTGGTAGAACCGGAAGCAGCCTCTCTACCTTAGGTAGGAGTTACTTTACTTTACTTTACTTTATGTGTATTCAAGGGTGTTTGGCATTGTGTTTTTCAAAGAGATATCATGACATGAAAAATAGGAATCAGATATGAGATATCAGTTGCAATTACGCAGGCTGCAGAAGATAATATTCAGATATACTTTACCCTGTTTAAGTGTTTGACGAATTTTGATTATTTGAAGAGTTATTTATAAAATGACCCCTAAAAATTCATAACACAGTCTATTTTGATTACTAAAAGTGATTACATTTGACCATAAACTGATCATCTGCAACATAAAAATGCCACACTTTCAACACAACACCGAACACCCCCAAGTCTCAAAGAGTAAAGACATCATTTTGGATGAGCTTTTGTTCTTATTTTCACAAATTAAAAATTTTGTATAAGAAATGTGACTTTAAAAAAAGCTGGACAATCAAACAACAAGAAGGGTATCTTAGAGTTCATGGTTATTTTAAACATGAAAAAATCAGTAAAAACAATAAATTAAGCCATTTTAAATCCATGACACTGTTAATTTCATGAACATTCCCATTCCCTTTTACTTTTACATGGTCAGATTAAAATCACATGGTATGTTGCACAGCACACTAAGCGGAAGGAGAAGAACAACTTTCTTTATTTTCAAGGTACTATTTCAGTGTAAAGAGGTATATATCTATTTCACCCAATTTTTTGGGCTTATTGGAACTTGAAAAAGCCAATTTTTAACATGACTTAAGTAAGCCATAAGATCAAAATTATAAGCTTATAAGCTTAAAAAATAGCTTTTCAGCTTTTCCAAATCTACAAGTAATTCCATAAGCCCAGAATATAAGCTGAGCCAAACACCACCTATATCAAGCAAATAAGCAGTACCATCCAAACACCAAAAACTACTTCAGCACATAAATAAGCTTCCCAGACACCCTGCTTTGATTCCCAATTAGGATCATACCTCAAGATTCTAAAGTTAGGTTAGGTAGCATTTTAAATCATCAAAAACCAAACACTTTAGAACTGATAAATTGTGCCCACTTAAAAAAAAAAGGTTGTTCAACGGGCAACTTAACCCGGGGTCCAAAAACCAGGAGTCCATTTGGGACATAATGCGACCCTTCCCCCAATGCCGCACCTCAAACAATGCTCAGTTGGTTATTGCGATTAGAGGCCCATTTTATTATTTTGGCAAAGAACTTTTAAGAGCATTTAGAAGCGGTTAGCGTTTGAAATTGAAAGCTCGTTCGAAAGTAACGTTTAGCGTTTTGTATATTCTAAAAACGTTACTTCAAGTAGAGTTTAGCATTAACATTTACGTCATTTTACACTTTATAATCCCTAATACAGCTACGTTACCAAACACGTTATAAAGCCTATGCTAATGCAAATCCACATAAAAACCATAAAAACTAGGTTAAAAAAAATAAATATACCAGCAAGTTTAGTAATAACAGCACAAAGTGAAGAAGGACAAGAATACATAACATAACCACCAACATCTCCATCAATCTCAAAATATATCAAACCACTGTTCTTTTTCTTGAGTTCATCATCGAATGATCTAGCTAGTGATTCGTGTTTTGGGAAGATTTTCTTTTCTATTCGTATGATTTCATCTACTGTTTTGGCCCACTTGTTTGACTTTCTGTTGAGTTCGGTTAGTGACACGGAGTTGTTGTCTGCCATTTGTTTGATTGTTTGGCCACTGTCTTTAGCAATTAGGCGTATGTTTGTATGAGCTTATTGACTGTTTTATTTAACAAACAAATTATGGTAACATGTTCAATTTTTTTTCCTGTGTATTTTTATTTTTATTTTTATTTTTAATTTGTTTTTAGGATTTTTTTTTTAGAAAGGCATCAAATATAAAAGGAACAAAAAAGAGTACAAGACATGGCGACCCAACTTCTTAACAAGACAATTAAAAAGCTAGGTCCCAAACAAAACAAACTTACAACTCATAGCAAGACTAACTAAAACCCATGACAGCAACTGTTGGCTACCCGTAGAGTGGGTAATTCTCCAAGAATTAAGATTAAGAACACAGGAAGTTTGGGACCAATTTTCTCATATATTCCTCCAATAAAAATAACAATGCAATTTATACTACTAGTTCCTATCATGCACTTTATTCTCTGCTAGAAATAAGGAAACATGGGTTACTCTACCACTAACTAAATGTATGCAATAAACTAGGAAAACATGAAAGGTGCTCCACACACGTGGGTGGTTTGGATACTTGGAAGACAAGGTCAATCCTTCAAACGTGCTGGTTGTTTAATGTTCCTCTTGGGTCGGTCCACCAGGGACTGGACTGGTAGTGAATTGGGCCCAGAATTATGGGTCGTAACAGCACCCTCCCCCTGACAATTGACATTGTCCCCAATGTCAGTGAAATCTGGAAAGACTGATCTCAGTTCACTCTCATATTCCCATGTCGACTCCTCCATTGGACGGTTGCTCCATCTGACTAAAAGTTGCTTTCCTTTGTTTGTATCTCGTGAGTTCAATATGGCTTCAGGTGTATATTGCAGAGTACTTTGAACGTTCAGTTGAGATAAGTCTTCAGTTGGAAGTTGGGTCTCCGAATGGCAGGACTTTAACAATGAAACATGAAAAACCGGGTGTATCTTGGAGTCCGTTGGAAGTTGCAGTTTATAAGCGACTTTCCCGATCTTTTCTATGATTTTAAATGGACCATAGTACCTCTTAGATAACTTGTTGGAAGCTCTTTTCTCCACTGACTGTTGCCTGTAATTCTGTAGCTTGAGATAAACCAAGTCATTAACTTTAAATTCCTTCTCGATTCGATGTTTGTTTGCTTGTTTAGTCATCCTTTCTTTAGCTCTGAAACTTGCAGCCTGTAGAAGAGCTCGAACTCGATCATGTTCCTGTAAAGATGCCTCAATTGAACCATTGCTTGTATCTCCCTGTGAGTAGTCATGGATTGACGTAGCCTCACGACCATATACAGCCATAAAAGGCGTCATATCAATAGCCGAGTGGTACGTGGTGTTGTAGGAATACTCAGCCAAGTATAAGTAACGCTGCCAGGTGTTGGGTTCGTTGAAAACGAATGCTCGAAGATAGGATTCTAAGCAACGATTTACAACTTCGGACTGCCCATCCGTTTGGGGATGATAGGCACTTGAGTGTAAAAGAGTGGTGCCCATTTGTTTAAACAGTTCGGTCCAAAATCGGCTTACAAAAATTGGGTCACGGTCTGATACAATCGTTTTTGGTAATCCGTGTAAACGATAAATCTCTCTCATGAACAATGCGGCCAAGGATGCAGCTGTGTAGTGTGTTGGTAAGGCAATAAAATGGGCAAATTTCGATAAGCGATCGACAATGACCCATATGACAGTGCGACCTTTAGATGGTGGAAGGTGTGTAATGAAATCCATGGAGATTTCCAGCCAAGGTGCTTCAGGAGTTGGTAAGGGTTGGAGTAAACCAAACGGTTTGTGGTTTGTGGATTTAATGGATTGACAAATATGACATTTTTTAATGAAATCAGTGACCTCTTTTCGCACCCCAAACCATGAAAAAGTTGCAGCCAATCTTTTAGTAGTGGCTGTAATACCTGAGTGACCACCAGTGGGTGAAGAATGGAATTCTTGCAAAAGACGTGCACGTAATTGCTGTAGAGGTGGAACCATAATACGACCATGACGGTAAACAAGCCCATCGCGAATGAAATGGTACGGAAATGAGGCTGGCTCTTTTTCAATCTGCTCCATTAATTGTTTCCCCTGTTCATTATTTTTGAAGTAATCTCTTAATTCATCCAACCAAAGGGCAGTAGCATGTGAAATTGAGAAACAAAGGTTCAGTTCAACCCGACTTAAGGCATCTGCAACGTTGTTTTCTTTGCCCGGCTTATAAATAACCTCATAGTCGTAGCCCATCAATTTTGTCGCCCATTTTTGTTGCTCGGGGGTTTGTATGGTTTGTGTTAAAAGGTGTTTCAGGCTATGGTGGTCTGTGAAGACACGAAAGCGCCTTCCTAAGAGATATTGACGCCATTTTTTAACGGATTCGGTAATGGCGTATAGTTCTTTTGTGTAGGTTGACTGAGCCTGCATTGTGGTACAAAGCTTTTTGCTGAAGAAAGCAATTGGTTGGTTGTTTTGTGACAATACAGCTCCAATGGCGACACCGGACGCATCGGTGGTCACATCAAAAGGTTTTGTAAAATCAGGGAGGGCTAATGTGACAAGGTTTTCCATGGTGGATTTGAGAGTAATGAAAGCAACTTGGGCGGCCTCGTTCCACTGGAATGTTTTACCTTTCAACAAATTAGTTAAAGGTGCAGCTATGGTGGCATAATTAGGAACGAACCTTCGATAATATCCTGTCAAGCCCAGGAAGGCACGTAATGTTGTGAACGATGACGGAAATGGCCACTGTTGAATCGCCAATATCTTTTCCGGTTCCGGAGCAACTCCTGTAGATGATATTCGGTGACCCAAGAAAGCTACCTCAGAAACCGCGAATTCGCATTTGGATGGTTTAGCGAAGTACTGGTTTGATAGGAGAGTCTCAAAAACGAACCGAAGGTGGTCGTAGTGTTGTTGACTAGTTTGGCTGTAAACAAGGATATCATCAAAAAACACGAGAACGAACTTACGAAGCACCGGACGAAATAAGTCATTCATGGTGGCTTGGAAAGTTGATGGGGCGTTCGATAGGCCGAACGGCATAACAACAAATTCGTAGTGTCCATCTGTTGTTCGAAAAGCTGTCTTTCGAATGTCTTTTTCAGCCACGCGGATCTGGTGATAGCCCGAACGCAAATCAATTTTTGAGAATACCGTCGTTCCGTGTAGTTCGTCGAGGAGTTCATCGATGGTCGGTATAGGAAATCTGTCCCGTACCGTGACTGCGTTTAGCGCGCGGTAGTCTACACAAAATCTCCAAGTGCCGTCTTTCTTTTTTACAAGGAGGACAGGTGATGAAAACGGGCTCTGGCTAGGACGAATGACTCCAGATGATAGCATGTCGGATATGAGGGTGGTCATAATTTGTTTCTGGTAGTGAGGATAACGGTAAGGCTTTACGTTGATCGTTTGGTTTTCATCGAGAAGAGGGATGTGGTGGTCTTGTGTTCTGGATGGTGGTAGGGTTTTAGGTATGTCGAACAGTGGTTGAAATTGGGTTAGTAAGTTTTGAATGGTTGTGTCTGCATGGGAATTGGGTTTTTGGGGTGATGCATGGGGTTGGTGGTAGGTTAATGTGTGAAGGGAAGCCACAGAGCCATTTTTTAATAGGTTGGATAAAGAACTAGGAGAAAGATGCTTGGTGAGTGGCTCACCTTTCAGGGTGCACATGATACCATCTTTAATGAATGAAATTTCGGGTATGGAAAAGTCGGCTGAGATGCGACCCAATGAGCCGAGCCAACCTATGCCTAAAATAACATCCGCTCCTGCGACTGGCATGACAAAAAGGGAAACTGTGAAGATTTGTTTTTGCAATTGTATTTGAACATTAGGACAGAACCCATTGCATTCTATTGGTTCACCGTTGCCCACCATAACTGAGAAGGGTTTGATCGAATCGGCTGCTAGTTGTAGGCGGGACGCTATGCGGGGTTGTATTATATTGTGGGTACTACCATTATCGATCAAGATGGTGATTGGTTGGCCAGCAATGTAACCGGTGACACGAAGGGTTTGTGGTGAGTGTATGCCAAAGGATGCGGCGTTTGACAGTGACATGAGGAATGGTGTTTGAGTCTCTTCAGGTGGTTTCTCTGGTTATGTGTCTGTAGGTTCCTCTTGGCCATCGTTATCGACGATGATCATGAACTGTGGAGGTGAACATTTATGACCTGGAAAGTATTTTTCGGGACATTTGAAACACAAGCCGTCCTTCCTACGTTGAATTAGGGCGTCTGGCGAAAGCTTTGTGAAAGGTAGGGTTGGTGGCTGTTTGGGTGGTGTTGGGAGGAGAGGCGGCATGGTGTTGGGGTTGGTAGACGGGTTGTATGATGAAGAAGGTGCAACCGTGGAAAAATTAGGTTTAGGTAGGTATGATTGTTTTTGTTTGGGCCCTAGTTGTAATTTATCCTCCACGAGTTTGGCAAGGCCGTATGCTTGATGAAGAGTAGTGGGCTTATGGATTGCTAACTCGGCTTGTATCTCGGGACTAAGACCAGATATAAAGCAATTACGAAGGCCTTGTTGGCTCAGGCCAGTAACTTGGTTGCTAACACGTTCAAATTCTGTTTGGAAAGCCGACACAGACGATGATTGTTTAAGTTTAAAAAGTGTGGCCTCATGATTCTCATAGGACGAAGGCCCGAAACGAAGTTCTAATTCGCGTTTGAAGGCTGGCCACGTACCTAGTAATTCATTGTTGGATAAGTGTTTATACCAGGATAGTGCTTCACCCACAAAATAGAATACTGCAAGTTCGACTCGTTCTTCGACTGGGGTTCGGTAGTAGGAGAAAAAATTCTCCGCTTGAAAGATCCAATCCAGGGCGTTGGATCCATTGAAGTGGGGTAGGTTGATTTTAGGGGATCGGGGATAACGGTGATTGGGAGATCGATGACGGGCTGGAGAATGGTGTCGTCGTGGGGATCGTTGGCGAGGGGAGCCGTCGTCTAAATGATTGACGACCACATGGTTGGTCAATTCATCAATTTTCAGAGTGAGGTTTTGGGTTGCTTGAATAAGATCGGCCAGGTTGTTGGCGGTTTGAGTGGATGTGGTGGATGAGGCTGTTGTGGCGGCGATTAACTGAGCTAATTGCTCCGCAATGGTGGTGTTGGAATCGTCGGATGTAGAGTCTTTACGAGGACCCATGGCGGAAGGAAGGATCGTGAATGAAAGCACCAATGTTGGCTACCCGTAGAGTGGGTAATTCTCCAAGAATTAAGATTAAGAACACAGGAAGTTTGGGACCAATTTTCTCATATATTCCTCCAATAAAAATAACAATGCAATTTATACTACTAGTTCCTATCATGCACTTTATTCTCTGCT
The DNA here is from genome assembly GCA_030686995.1 of Artemisia argyi. Taxonomy (NCBI): domain Eukaryota; kingdom Viridiplantae; phylum Streptophyta; class Magnoliopsida; order Asterales; family Asteraceae; genus Artemisia; species Artemisia argyi. The sequence goes on from CM060699.1 coordinate 91,578,220, forward strand.
AGAAATAAGGAAACATGGGTTACTCTACCACTAACTAAATGCATGCAATAAACTAGGAAAACATGAAAGGTGCTCCACACACGTGGGTGGTTTGGATACTTGGAAGACAAGGTCAATCCTTCAAACGTGCTGGTTGTTTAATGTTCCTCTTGGGTCGGTCCACCAGGGACTGGACTGGTAGTGAATTGGGCCCAGAATTATGGGTCGTAACAGCAACCTTCCCAAACTTACAAAACTAAGTAAAATAAACTAAAAGACAGAAGGACAGCCCATGACAGTAACCTTCCCAACTTATTTAACACACATTATGCCAAAATTTGCCTACCAAGGAACACTATCTTCCAATAATATACCTATATCCACTACTGACATCCCACACATATGACTTTCAACCACAAAATAACCCAACTGACCCAAAACAATGGGTTACAAACAGACACATTCTCAAATAACACTGCCACAATGGATTTATATCCCAAGAACCAAAACTGATATTATCACTGAAACCGCAGCACCGACTGTAGAAGTCACCAAAACATTACTTAACCAAACACTGCAGCAGAAGTGACAGTGGGACGACAACTGATGTAACTGCAAATGGAATGAACCATTTGCAGAAGCCAAATTCAATGCAGACATGTATCACAAGTATATCAGCAGACCGAAAATTTATGTATTACTTACCGATGCCGACTCTTAACAGGATCCTGCAACCATTGTAGCCAATCAATCTCTTTATATTTGTTTGATCTTCTCACAATCCATTCATAGCTTTTGAGTTGAATATCTTGAACAATTTTATTAGTACTCGAAACCTTGTTGCCAAACACACGTGTATTCCTTTCTTTCCAAATGAAGTATCCGGTAGTCCAAATAACCGCTTGCCAAACACGAGATAAGTAATTGGGGACATTAACATTTCCATTAGATGAAAAGAATTCATGAATAGAGAATGCGTTAACCGTCCCCACTTTCCACCAATTAAATATTTTTTCCCAAACACTCATAGCTAAACCACAAGTGGTCAAGCTATGAGTACAAGTTTCCACTCCGATGTTACAGCTTGGACAAAGAACCGAGTCCAAATCTATACCTCTTTTATCAAGCGCGTCACGAACTGGTAGTCTTCCTTTTAACGCTCCACACGAAAATGTTAACTTTCTTAGGCACTAACTCGTTCCAAATTGTTTCTTGACATCCACTATCCGCCTGTAAGATCTTTTCCTCTACCATTTGTGCCAAGTCTTTAACCGCGAACTCACCATCTTCTCCTAGCGACCATCTCCATTTGTCCCTACGATTATGATGAATAACCACATTTTGCAAGACATATAAAAGCTCCTCTAACTCCTTACTAACCCTACCCCTAATCTCTCTAACCCAATCCCATTCCCAAGACCATGCACCATTAACCCATGATCCTTTTTCCGACACACTACACTCCTTCCTCCTATCTAAGTGATATAACCTAGGGAATTTATCACAAAGTCTCCAATTATTAACCCATTTATCTACCCAAAACATAATATCCCTCCCATCACCCAACACCCCGCCCCAAGAGGATGTGAACTCTAACCCCGCCCCATCAAGCTCTTCGCCAATCTTCACAATATCCCTCCAGATGCCCCCCCCTCCCGACACCCCCCACTCCCAAAGCCCTACCCTCCCCCATGCCCCCATTAGCACCATGAATGCTCTTAATCACCCTTACCCACAAGCTCCCACCCTCCCTCTTAAACCTCCCCCATCATTTACCAAGTAACGCCATGTTTTTTGCCCTTAAAGACCCAACATTAAGCCCCCCCTCCCCATAAGCTACAAGAACCGAATCCCATTTGACCCAAGAAATTTTTTTACCCTCACCCACCCCTCCCCAAAAGAAGTTTTTCCTAATCCTCTCAAGATTTTTGATAACACTCAAAGGCAAGCGAAACATTGAAAAATAATACAAAGGCAAGCTGCCTAGAACCGATTTTACCAATGTTAGACGACCCCCAAAAGACATCGTTTTAGCTTTCCAATCCGCAAGCCTCTTTTTAAATTTCTCCACCACCGGGGCCCAAGCATTAACTCGCCTCATGTTCTCGCCAATCGGAAGCCCCAAATACGTGAACGGAAATTCCCCGATACCACACCCCATCCAACTCGCCATATCCGTCATCTCATCCTCATTAACCCCAATGCCGTATAACTTGCTTTTGTTGTAGTTAACTTTTAGCCCCGAAACTTCTTCGAAGCACTTGAGAATACACATAAGCGATTTAGCATTCTCCTTATCCCATTCTCCAAAGAATATTGTATCATCCGCATATTGGAGGTGGGATACCATAACCTTATTTTCCCCAACCGCTACACCTCTAAAAATCCCTTTTTCCACCGCCTCGGAAACAATCGCGTTTAGACCTTCCACCGCCAAAATAAATAGAAATGGCGCAAGAGGGTCACCTTGTCTTACGCCCCTCCTAAGCCTAAATTCCTCCGAAGGAGAGCCGTTCACAAGAACGGACATAGAAGACGACCTAAGACACGTATCCACCCATTTATTCCACTTATTTCCGAAACCAATTCTTCTCATAATGTCAAGCAAGAATCTCTAATTGATACTATCATACGCCTTCTCGAAATCGACTTTGAAGATTAATCCCTTTTCTTTATTTTTCTTCAGAAACTCCATCATCTCATTAGCAATAAGAACCCCGTCAAGAATGTATCTCCCCTTGATAAACGCATTTTGAACTTCCCCTACCACATTACCAACCACTCGCTTGACCCTTTCCGCTAACATTTTAGTAATGATTTTGTAGTAGCACCCAATAAGGCTAATAGGCCGAAAATCGCCAAGTCCAATAGGATCCGCAACCTTCGGAATAATAGTGATAAATGAAGTATTGCACCCCCTCGAGATCTCCATATTTTCCCAAAACCATGTAATCGCACCTAATAAATCAGATTTTATGACCTCCCACATCTTTCTAATAAACTTGAAGTTGAAACCATCAGGCCCCGGAGCTTTATCCCCACCACATCCCCGAATTACTTCCCACACCTCATTTTCACTAAAAACCATCTCTAATCTTTGAACGTCTTCTATGGAATTTTTCAGTACCTTAGAGCTACAAAAAATAGGACGATTCCTCTCCGTTTCGGAAAACAATTTCCTGTAATAACTAGCCATCTCCGCTTTGATCACCATGGGGTCCTCGCACCACACCCTGTTAACCATAAGCCCTCTTAAATTACATTTGTTGTTTCTCCTTTTTACGAATGAATGGAAAAACTTTGAGTTTTCATCACCTTCAACATCCCACCTAATTCTAGCCTTTTGACGAAGCATGCTAATGTATTCCTTTTCCTTTTCCTCCCACCGTTTTCTTGTCTCCAGCCAAATATTCCTCTCATTGTCACTCAAAGTTCTCTTTTCCGTCTCTAATTCCCACCCCATCGCCTCCTTCTTTAAGCTTTCGATTTTCTCTTTATGCCCTCCAAACCTATCCTTACTCCAAGCCTTAAGACTTGCCTTGACATTCTTCAATTTGTTTTTAGGATTAATTTCATATGTTTTTAACAAACAAATTTGTATTATTATTATTATTATTATTATTATTATTATTTGCTTTTATTAAAACACTTTTAGGGCCCGTTTGGTAGAGCGGTTCGGTGTGTTTAGACTCAAAAATAGATTAAGGGTCCGTTTGGTTTACAAGTGGAATTGGATTAGGATTTGGATTTGGTTTAGGATTTTGGATTTAGAATAAGTTTAGGAAAGAGAAAATATATTTATTTAAATATATTTTATAATAAATTTTAAAATAAAAAAAATATATTTAGATAGTTAAAAAAGAAAGAATGTGATAGAATATATAAAAGGTCCCACATGATTAGAATATTTTTTTAAAACCCCACACTTGGGGTAAGGATTTCTAGATGCCAAATTTGAAGGCATGAGACCCAACTTTGAGAACCACGAATTTAAACCAAACAAGTAATATCTACCATGATCCTCAAATCTCATCCTGATACGCGGGATTGCGCCCTCGCAACAGGTTTTACCTCTCAAGGGATCTTGAGAAGCTTGCAATCCCCGCCAGGTAGTGTACCTGATCGTTGTAGTATAGTATAGTGACAAATACCGGGGGATTGATCGTTCAACTCAGGAATAGTGTCGCTAGGATTAGAAAGTCTACTAAACTAGGTCTAGAGGTGAGGGATGATTCTTTTTGTATTTTTTTATATTTTATAAAAGCAAGTAAAATCTCGGGTTTTGAAAGAGTGGTGAAATTAGTTGCTAGTCAACTAACCCAATTAACTACAAATGCAATCAAAATAAAATAATAAAAAAAATGAAATTAAACTATGTGGTGGAAACAATAATGAGAAAAGCTGTGTTTACTTAGATTTTATTAATCCCTAGATATCTTTTACCGGTTGATTAGCTTGTTACCATTGCATGGATGACGGGTCATATTTCTTAATACTAGTCGTAGGGCCGTGTACAATATTCCCTAACTTTATAAGATCCTACTTCACTCCTATGCCGAGCCGACTAAAAGCTCCTAACATGGGATCATTAGAATTCACTTATGCATTAAATACAACCAAAAATCGTAGTACACATCCGATCATGTTTATTAAGACGTTCAAGCAAGTTACCAATGGAAGTCTGCCAATTTTCTTAAGCCTAACATCGAATACAATCATCCATAAAAATTATAAACAAACAATTAACCAATAATCAACATCTAAGTTTCACTACATTTAAGCAAACACAATAAAAACCTAGCCTAATATGTTAAAAGAAAGATAAGCATAATATAGAATCAAACAACACATAGACATATTGAATGATTATTGAAGGACTTATCTTTATTCAAACATGGAAGAAAGAAGGGTTTGGAACCCCTTCAATAAGCAGAAAATTCGACCTAGGGTTTATGCTTTAATATTCCACAACTTGTTCCACCCTTTACAATGAAAAATTGGAAAAATATATATAGACAAAGCATCCTGACGGCGTCATGTATTAACTTCTGACGCCGTCAACTCGCCGCCAAGTTAAGAGTCGTATTGCCTAGATCCAGTCTTGACATCTTCATGTAGAAATAGACTCTGGGCCGTCATGTGTAAACCAAATCCTGACGGCCTTGGTGACGCCGTCAGGCCAATTACATTGAAAATGTTCTGGGCCGTCACGTTATAAATTCCACTTCCACCTCTTTTGCCACTCTTGACGCCGCCATGTGTTAATCCTTGACGTCGTCAGGTACTGTTCCCAGCAAGGAATTTAAGACTTTGCCGTTTTCTTCAATTTTATGCTCTAAAAACGTCCAAAATGCTTCCTTTTCCAGATTTCTCCTCAAAAGTACCTAAAATGACAAAGGAACGATTTAGGGCAATAATTGATCAAATAATTACGATTTCGGGCTTAAATAATCCCTTAAAAGCGATATACTTTTCGCCTTATCACATCCCTAACCCCATCAACCAAACGCACCCTAAAACTTTGTTTGGCAGAGAATAAGGGCCCTTTTGGTTAGTGGGTTTGAGAATGTTTAGACTCAGAGAGAAAGAAAACCCATTGTTTGGTAGTCATTTATTGATGTGACGTGATCCACAAATACCGATCCCTCCATCCGACATGTAAAGGTTTTGAGTATTTATATTTGTTTTTTATTTGTAAATATTGACAGCTACATGATCAACTTTATCATTTGTCTAATTTTACTTTTTATTTTAAAAATAGTTTATTTTTATATTAAAATTAACTTTTAAATATATATTTTTATGTCTCTCCTTATTCTTTTTTCAAATAAAAATCCAAATTATAATCCAAATCCAAAACCAAATTCTAATCCTAATCCTAAACCTATCTACAAACCAAACAGGCCTTAAGGGTTTTAAAATTGGGTTTCACACTTTCAAAACCAACCATCCTCAAATCCTAAGCTAATTGTTGGGGTTTGAGTGAATTATAGGGTCCATATATTTTTTCTCTCTGTTTCTTTCTATTTTTTACATTTAAATATAATTAATTTAATATTAAATTTATATATATATATATATATATATATATATATATATATATTTATAAAATAATAATTTATTTTTATAATATATTTTCTTTTTTCTATATCAAATCTAAATCTAAATCCTAAACCCGTCTACTAATCAAACGGACCTTAAATTTGGATTTTGGTTCAAAGTTATAGAAGTAAAATGTCCACTTAAGCTAAAAATGTACAAGTATGAAACTGAACGAAGGTTTCTAGGTTTAATTAGCAAATTTCCAAGTTGCATATTTGCTTATTTCTTAGCAAAAAATCACATATAAATATATAAACTACTGTATAATGCATTTAGGCCATTCTCTAAATAGAAAGGCTTAAAATTTCAGTCTACGCACTTTCTAATTACGAAATTTTCAATAGCTTGTTGCATACATACAAACAAACATTACATCTAGAAAATTAAGTGTATTAAATTTGTATACTTGCAACAACCATCTAAATTAATACAACTCATTTAAAATAAAAAAAAAAAATAAAATAAAATAAAAATAAAAATAAAATCTATAAACTTGTAACAACACATTTAAAGAGTCACTTGCCTTTCAAAAAATTATTTTTTAAAGAGTCGCCTATATATCACACAAATATCAAATGAAAAATTCAAACACCAGTATTTTCATACAATCTCATCTCACATAACATCCACAACACACCATCCAACCACCATCTAGCCACCATGAGCTAAGCACCACTAAGAGCCAACCACTGCCACCACAGGCAGACCACAATGCACACCATCCGACCACCACCACCATGAGCCGAGCACCACCACGGTTTTTGAGGTTTTATGTAAAGTTATTGTTAGAAAAAACATATAAATGAAAAACATTTGCTCGCTAAAAAATTTAATCACAAGGTATCCACCGTCGCATTGCACGAGTACCTTTGCTAGTTTTTAAAAAACCCGCATGAATAGTAAATTTTGATTGTATATTATTAGTAAAGTAATACTAATAGTAATTACAATACTTGATAATTACAAAATGATCAAGGATTTGTTTTTGGGAATTCCAACTAGACATCGAACTAGGTTTTCAAACGGTTCTTGATTTTTTTCGGTTCAAATAGTCGGTTCTAACCAACCGGCCGGTCCGGTCCGATTTTAAAAACATAAAAAACTATAATTTTCTTGAAATAATCATAATTACAAAACACATTAGTTAAAACGTCTTCTTAGAACGAGAAAAAGCTAGAATAAATTACTCAAGAACACATGAAGACGTTTTCTTTAATCAACTGTAAATAGATATAGTCATATAGAGTCGAAAAGTGCCCGCGCGTTGTGATGGGGCCGATTTTGACTTACTTTTCGTATTTGTAATTTGTCAAAAAATGTATGTTGCCAATTTTATGAAAACATTTGAGTTTTGAAAATGTATGTCTAGTTTTAACTTGAGTAATGTCTTTTTTGCTTTGTAGTTATGCTGTAATTTATTAATTTGCAAAAAAGAGTTATCCTTATGCAATACGGGTTTATACAAGCTTCTGAGAAAACGCTAGCAGAGATAAAAAGTGTCCGCCCAAAATAGAAGCATGAGCTCAAAGACCAAAACGCTGCCGTATTTGAATGGCATTTAGTATTATCTTTAGTATAATAATTCAAAAATGGTCAGCTAGAAATAAAATATTTTCATTGATTAGTCATCACATGTGTGATTAGATGCTAATAAGTTCAAGATTAGTCAAAACTTACATCATTTAAGCCCGTTATGCTAACAAGTGAAGCACGAGCCGAGCCGAGCCGGGCCTAAACTTCTATCGAGCCATAAGCTAAGATCACGTAAAAAAACATAACTCGAACCAGTTCGTGCTCGAACTCAAACTTAAATAACTTTTGACATCTTTCTTTTCCCAGCAAAGTCAAAAGTCAATGGATGTATTTGACCTTTATTTTAGTTAAAAAAAAATATAAACGTATTTTTTATTTTCTTTTTATTTTGAGTCTACAGCTAAGTCCTAAGAACATCATTGATCAGCCACACTGAATCCATTAATCTGATCTGTAATCAGGGTTTTGGAATTTGGGTGAAAAAAATGACAAGGGTATTAAGGAGTTGCATTCAGTCACTACTAAAACTGGTTAATTCATTCATGGGGATATTTGGTATGGCTATTATTATTTATTCTATTTGGATGATCAGAGCTTGGCTTAGAGAAGTTGATGATTCTTCTGATTTTCCTGTTCCTTGGTACTCTTTTATATAATCTTTTTATGTTTTTTAATAATCTTTTTATATATGTTTTTATTGTAACTTTGTAAGTGTATGTGCTTTACTAAGTAGAGAACTTTTTAAGTGAATTGAGGTTGGAATTTGTTGGTGGTATGTTGGTTATGGTTTTCTTGGAATAAAGGTTTGAACATGATTGTTTTTTAGGTACTTAGGGAGTGTTTGGGATTGCGTTTTGAAAGCAGATTATGCGTTTTCAAACTGTGTTTTGTCTCTAAGAAGGTTTTCCGAACACTGTATTCCCATAATTTAGCCTTTGGTTAGTTTTTTGAAGTGGGTTTGCAAAAATTTGTTTTCAGAAAGCTTATCATTTTTTTCAGAAGGTATGCAAACGTAAGTAATCAGACAATCTTCTCCGAAATGCAATTTCAAACACACTATTTATTTTGTGTGGTCCTATTATTTGCATCTTATATTCCATCCTGGTAAACTTTTTTTACTTTAGGTGCAATGACTTTGTCATTAGTTTATTTATCAGTTGAACTACAGCTGCCCTAAATTTGTTGTTAAGTTTGATTAAAAATATTCTGGAATGATGTACGTGAAGTGGTTCCAGGAATTTTGGGATGTGATTGATAAACCTTTTTGTTATATGTTGAGAAAATCATGAAAGTTGAGTAATCACTTAATCTTTTTTCGCATTATTAATTTCAGAAAAGGCATGCTTGCTAAACTTTAGCATTTGTGTCATTTTCAACTTTTATTTATGAGGCTTCATGGGGTCTCTCCAGATTGCTTGTTGGATTTTTGCTTTTGTAAAGTTTCGTGATTCAAGTACTTTTCATATGTCCAGTAGTCCAATGCCCTTTAGTGAAATTCCAAATTAATTATGTAACCTACTAAAGTTTTATTTTGACGCATTTCAGAAGATAAGCAGTCACTCATGTACTTAAGCTGACTTAATTATCATCTCTTTGTTTGGAATGACAAAGAATTTGCGAACCAGACAGAAACTGTATAACGGAACCAGTATATTAGTGCTATTGCTTAAGTGTGTAAAATTAAACTTCTGTTTCTGTTTTTATATATAGACTTTTGGAACCATCAGATGTTTAAAGTTATACATATACTCAGTTTATACGCTGGCTCAACCAGTTTTTTTCTTTTGGGCAATGCAGGTTCATGTACACTATGCTTGGACTTGGTGCAACCTTGTGCGTGATAACATGCTCAGGTCATATCGCTGCAGAGACAGCAAATGGTTTCTGCCTATATTGTGTATCCTCAACTTGACATTAGTTGGAAATTTAATAGTTATTCAATAGGCATATTGTACTAGCTAAAGAACGTCAGGGGTCATTACTCTGCAAGTATCTGATCATGATGCAATAGTTGTATGGTATATAGGATTAATAAGGAGGATTTTGTTTTAAAAATACCAATCTTAGCTTTCGCTTGAAAACGTATTAGCTTATGACAAATGTTCAAATTCGCACTGAACATATAAAGAAACAAGACACAAAGAATGCATATCTCACCTTCACTTAGAGTAGTTTGTTCCTACCTTGTAGTTTGTAACAGTTTTTGACTTTGATAGTCAGTTACGATGTATACTCGTTTCTGTACTCGATAAATCTAAGTTGAAATAATTTATATTGCAAAGTTCAGCTATGTTCATATTGGTGGTAATTGGATGTGTGTTTAACCAAAAAGTTGTGATCTGTATTTTAAACTGGTAATTGTGATCGGAAGTCATTGTTACCAGCTTTCAGTGTTTGGGTACTATTTAAATTCTGATTTCCAAGTTTGTTAACGCTAAGTGAATCAGATTTGGATAATCTGATAAGAAGTTGCTGTAAGAAAACCTTATTTTTGAAATAATTGTTAAAATTACCTGAATACTACTTGCTTATAGAAACTGATTATCTCATACAGTCATAGCTGCCTTACATTGTGAATGTTTATGTATATCCATGCTAACATACACCATTTATAGTGTATTTATTGATAAAGTAGAAATGACTTTATTACGATCGAGGGACTTAACCTAAATGTAGTACCTGGTCTTTGTCATTTTGCTCTTAATGCTGGAAGGTGCAGTCACAATGGACGTATTTCTAAACAGCAACTGGGAAGAGGTACTTGTTATTAATGAAGTGTTACGATTGTTTCTTGATATATTTCCTTTTTTTTCTTTTATTTATTTATTTTTATTTTTATTTTATTTTGTAGAATTTCGTGCTAAACTATACTTTTTTAGTGCATATTATTCTAATCTGGCTTTCATTGTATCAGGACTTCCCAACAGACCCGAGTGGAAATTTTAATGAGTTTAAGGATTTTATCAAGGAGAACTTTGAAATATGCAAATGGGTTGGCTTGTCTGTTGTTTCTGTTCAGGTACGCGTATCTCTCTCACACACTCTCATTTGTTTTATATAACTAACTCATTAAGCTCTGGGAGGGTTACACGATACCCCTGATACCTATGACCACTTTATCTGCTTGCTCTTATATTACGACACATCTACATCTTTCTTTACATCCTCGTGTACTTTTTACCCCGTTTACTAAAATACCTTTTGAAACTTTCACATGTCTCCTTATCTTTCAGTACATGTGCTTTATGTACAACAAAGGAGCAGTTTTGTTTGTTAACGTAAAAGACATTTGGGCCCTTAACTCAAAACAGTTGTTTTTCTGATCAAGTGTTGATCGATCAAGGAAAATCCTTATTGACTGAATTTAATAAGTTTGCAAAATCTTATATGTTGTGCTAAGTGCCTGTCAACAATTTAATCTGTTAGATCTTATTGTCCCACCGATAAATTGCAATTCATATTCTTAATACCCGACATCTCAACGTTATGCCTGATATATATGTCCTAAAGATAGTATTTTTCATGAGCCATCATTTAGTTTTGCCGCATTAGGATCCAATCGTGATTTTTGTGTTTACTAATTGAATTCATTAAATTTAAAGAGTTCGCTTGATTGATTGCTGTTTGTAGTTGAACGAAGTTGATAAAAGAGATACGAATGAAATACAAAGTACTAAATAATGAAAAGGCAGCCGTATCTTCTAGCGATTCTTCATAATGCCCTTATTCAATACTAAAATCCAACATACTAAAGCATATCTCCTTAAATCTTTTTATAGAGCTATTAAAATATGGATATTATTTGGTACCTATTTTAAATGATCATATTACTTTCATTAGCTATATTGATTATCGAAATATCATCATTGCGTATCTTACTTATCAATCCTAACTATTACAAGTACTACTCTAACAAAGGTTTTCTATCTGGATGGCAGGGGTTGTCTGTATTTCTGGCTCTCATTCTTAAAGCTCTTGGGCCGCATCGAGAAAGACGCTATGATAGTGATGACGAATATACTATAGAAGAAGTTCCATTGTTGAGAAATTATGTGAATCAATCCCCTTATGTTGTTGCTGGCGTCTATGGAACCAAATGATTCTTGGAATTGAATAACCAGGTAGATTTTCGATACTAAAAGTGACGTGCCATTGTGCTATCATAGCGTCATGCATACATATTGAATATTGAATGAATTTTCAGATTTTCATAAATTATCAAAATTATAGGTTTCTATAAGGGTCAAAATAGGTTGGGTCCGTTTACAAGTGATGATGATAGAGGCTTGGAAACATTTTGAAGGTTTTCATTTGATGGTTTAAACTTATGACTGCCTGTATTTATTTGCAGGGAAGCAGGTGAACATATAGGACCCTTCCCTGGCAACGTTAGTGAGAGTTGTGATACCATCATGCCAAGACAACTTTCGGTCTCTGATATCTGGCAGTACACCCAAACAATCGAAACAAGGAACTATGTTCAGTATTGAGAAGGTTATATAGAATTTTATTCAAACTTGTTTACTGTAAATTCCTGTTAAATACCCAAACTTTGATGCTGCACAGAAAACTAAATGCCGGTTACAAATGTGAATGTTCTACTTTATGCACATATTAGCTGTGTTATCCTTAGTTTCATCGTTGACATGTTTGGAGTAATTCTGCATTTATTTGGTTTGTGAAATCTATGTGTAGTCCGGTTTGTTGAACTCCCGGTTTATGCATGGTATGTATTTCTGTAAACGTAAGTGATGCCGTAAACCCATTTATACTTGTACCTTTCACAGTTTTTACCTTCCTTCTGTCTCCATGAGTCTTGGTCATGGTCCTAACTCTTATCGATTTGTATTGAGCTTTTTGCCATCTCTGCACATGGCTGTCAGACTATGCTGAAATGCATTTATACTGTGATGTGGCAAGCATCGTCTGTCGGTGCCTCACAAATTGTCATGTTAAAGATCAAGTATATTGAGGATAAAGGTAGGTTATGATGCATGGTGTATAGAAGTCTACAATCCACATATGATACATAGAAGACAAAACTGTGAATTTCATATCTTATCGTGAGACAAAATGGCCCCTAGTGTTGTCATATACTTTGTTTCCTTGCACTTCAACTATGTTTTCTAGTTTATAAGCTTTTTTATGATAGTGTCAAATTGTGCAAGTGATCTGTGTTAGTGTGAGAATGAATCTAAATTATAAGAAAAATATACTACTTGTTTATATGAATTCGAATGTTAAAGTATAGATAAAAAATTTATTTATTCGAGCTCCGTGCAAAGAAAAAAAGAAAGAAAGAAAAGGGAAATATGATTTAAATAAATAAATAAAATAAAAAATCCCCAAGGCGTTTAGCCTAGTGGTAATTTGGTATCCACTAGCCAAGAGGTTGTGTTTCAAGTCTCGTTGAAGACACTTATGAAATAGGTGGTATAGGAGTATGAGAAAAATTGTCGTTCTAAAAAAAACTCCCACTCGATGATATGAGAAGATACATTAGATGTTTGTGTGGCTTTATGACTATATGAGATGCATCCAATTTCTCATTTCAATAGAATCTGAACATAGACGGAACTTGGGTGAAAATATTGGGATGGTCGAGTGCTATATCAGTTAATTTGGGAGGGTCAAAGTTCTACTTTCTTTGAACAAATATAAGTAAAACCTCAAAGTTTTGAGAGAGTCGTGGCCCTTTCCGGTCTCCACTAAGGTCCGTCCATGAATCTGAAAGAGGTGAACGGGTGTCAAATAACGAGAGATACGTAAAAAGCATGTCTAATCACGCTTACTTTTTATTCTAAATCACATACTTTCTGATCATCTTATGTGTACATAACATGTAGTTTGAAATAATATTGATTGACTTTTTATACCATGTTATCAACATGACATACTACAACTGTCATAGCTATCATTCTTTTATGTAAAGTATATTCCTTAAGTTGATTTTTTGCATCATCATATACAACACTCGTGCTGACCCATTGTCATAACTCATTTGCACAATATTGAGCTGAATTGCCCGGAAATATAAAGGTGATTGACTACTTTAAAAAGTGAAGATCGCATTAACAACTCTTTATGTATGTTTGCTTTTCCTTTAGTCCCTTTGATGGAGGAGGTGCCTTTTTATTAAAAGCATTGTTCATGTGGTTAGATGCTTTGATTTTGGTGGACGACTATGTTAAGGTAATCCGTCGGGTTTTGCAGGGTCTTGGCTTAAACCTGTTTCGTATGCAATAGATATGATGCATTGGAAAACAAAAGCAAGAGAGTTACGCCAAGGATTTGAAAATCTAGTTGAAATTTATAATGTGTATGAAAGATAATTCAAACTTCGTATTTCGCCAATGTTTATATGTTTGTAAGCTTATGAAAGATTGATTAAGTCGACTAGTTGAGAACACGTAGACTGCTAATCTCAATCCGTTATCTTATAATGTGTAGGTTAAGAAAACGGATAGAAGTTTTAAGGGGTTAATCGGAGCTCAATTTTCTTACACAACCCGTCTTAACATTGTAACACACAAAAATCGAGCTTGTAAAAAATGGCGGACACATATGGAATTGCGGAATGCAAGTACAATTTTCAAAGTTCTAGATAATGATTTTTCGTGTTTAAAGGATATAATCATCCAATCCGGATCAAGTACAACTTCATTATTACATAATACAAAGGTTTATTCTATGATTAAGGTGAAAATCCACCTAAGAGAAGAAGAAATCCGCAATGATTTGTTTATCCAAATGAGGTATATGAATGTACACATAAGGATATACATTTTTATAAAAAAATAATAATGCACTTTCTCAATAATGATGTTAAAATTTCTACGCCCAATCAGAAGAAACAGATATGAAACAACACATTCTAATGATACACTTAATAGTTAGATCATGTAGTATTATTTCTATAATAAACATGGAGATAGTGATAGAACATGTTTCGCAAATTTAGGTTTTTAAAGCATAATGGAATGTATGTGACTCATTATTGTCCTTCGTGTTTATAATGGATGATGCACCACCATATGACCTAACTGTGTTGTTTATTTACTCTCTATGTTTATAGAACTAAAATATCTTTGGGGATAATTTTTTTCAGAGAAAACGTAATGCAACACAATCAATTCAAGAATGTTCTAAAGTGGCCATTAATTGTAAAACACTCGAAATTAATCTTCTTCAAAGAAATATTCTTTTTGCATTTTTTTTTTCAATTTTTTTTATTGATAACCTAGATGTAAAGGTGCATTGCGTTTCTGAGTTTTAATTTTAAAAGAAAAAAAAAAGAAGTGGAAAGAAAAATGAAATAAATTTGTGTTCCCGAGTTTTTTCAGGAGAAAAGAGAGAAGAAGTAAAAAGAAAATTTGGTTGTATTTCTCTCCAAAACTTTTTTTCCCAAAAGTTGAATGATTTGGGAAGAAAGTATATTAGGAAACTTTTTAATTAAATAATGACTTAAATGCCCTAAAATAAAACATAAATTTTGTATGTAACAAAGGGTTAAATTGTAAAATCATCAATTTTCTCTTCTTTTCTCTCTTAACTCGGGAACACGGTATATAAAAATAAATTACATTACTCTCCTTTTCTATTCTATCCAATTTTGTCTCTTCTCTTCTCTTCTTTCATCTTAAAACTCGGGTTTAACATACTAGCGGTTAGATGATGGTGAATGTGGACTTGGAGCTTATAAGAGCTGGAATTAGTAAAAGCTAGAGCTGGATCAGAGCTAAAACTTTATTTTTAAACATATTTGACAAAATAGTTGGAACCGGAGTTTGTGAATGTAAATTGAAAAAAAAAAAAAAAAAAAAAAAAAAAAAAAAAAAAAAGTGGATATTCAAAATATTTATCAATATTATTTGAAAGGTATTAATATAATTTGGTATTTCAAAGGCTCCTACATTTTTCAAAAGCTACTTCAATTAGCTTCTAAAAGAATAGCATCTCGAATTAAAGGCTCCTAAATATTTTGTTGTCAAACAAAATTATGTTAAAAGCTAGCTTATTTAAAAGTTTCAGCTCTCATAAGCTCTTAAAACTTTGCGCCAAAGATACTTTTTGGTGTGGAACAATTGTCTCGATTTCAAAATGGGATTGGTTTTCTTTTTGTAAAGAACTGTTTGAAACCTGTAAAACTCTAAATTCAAATTTTCGGAAGTAGGGATCAGCTCTATCCCTCCCTGTACGGATCGGTATCGATCTCAAATTCATCGAGAAAGAAAAACTGAGACAAAACTCACTCATGAATCATGAACATAACATTCTAGTCGGTATCGTCATTGGTTCAATACCTATTTCATGTATTTATGGACTATAACGTATGTGTACCGATTAATGTAAAAGAAAGAAAGAGGTTGCAATAAAAACAAAAAACTTAAAAATGAAAATTGAATGCCAGACCATATAGGCATATAGGTTATGTTTTTAGATGTGATTGACAAGGTTGTAAAAATCGTTAGGCGCTTGTGAGACGGTCGGGTATCGCCTAGCGATTAATCGGTTAGGCGGGGATTAATCAGAGATTAATCGGATTGGATTTTTTATACACAAAATTGTAATTTTAAATATTATATAATATTATATGTATGAGATAAGTATAGTGCATCAAAGTTCAAGTGTTCAAATATAAACATAATACATAATTCTTCAAAGTTCAAAGTCAAATATAGATATTACTCGGTTTTGTGACCATTTTTAAGCTATCTTTGACCAATTTTGTCCGATTAATCGGTTTGTTTTAAGCAATTTTGTCTGACTTTTAAGCGATTTTGTTGATCGATTTTTAAACGATTTTGTCCAATTAATCCGATTAGACCGATTTTGTCCGATTAATCAGTTTGTTGACCGATTTTTAAGTGATCTTTGACCAATCCGATTAAATAGGCCGATTATGATAAATCCGGACGCTTAGTTACTGATCAACGATTATGCGTCGATTAATCGGCCGCCTGAGCCAATTTTTACAACAGAGGTGATTGATGTCCTATCTAACTCAAGAGTTAGAAAGAGATGTTGTAAGACCCCATATATATGTTGTAGTCCAACTACGGGAATGTTGATGTATAGGATAAGAAAAGTTCATGACTAATTTAGTAAGTGGTTAATTTAGTAATATCTTTACACCACTTAATGAGTGAGCACAAACATTTGTTTTATCATAATGGATATGTTCACAAAAATTTATCTCTCAATTAAGTGGATAATCTAGTAATATCTGCAAACCACTTAATTTAGTAAACATGAGATGATCGGTATAAGTCCCATATGTACACACCGAAATTGAGGGAAAAGGGATACTGAATCCCGTACCGATTTCCTTGATGGGTATCAGTTTGGCATGAGGCATGTTCAAGATCGGTATTCATTCCATATGCTCATCCCTAAACTCTAGTACGTTACATATTGTTTAAAAGTTATTTTGTGACAGAAGTAAACGAATCTCTTGCATAAATCAACAATTTCAAGCCATGATGTATGAACTATTTTAAACTGGGGGGTGTTTGGTATGAGGGTATGAGTATTAAGGAATGACTTTCATTCTCATTGATTATTTGGTTGGCGGGTTTGATATTCAAATATAGGTATCAAACCTCAAAAATATGCATTTTCTAAACCCATGGGTTTGTAAACCCATTCCAATTCTCATTCTCATAGTAATCTACTTGTTGAACCAAACGCTCCCTGAATCTTTCAAGTAAAAGAATACATACATATAAATAAAAAAAATACCAACGACAAGAATCGTGTGCGTATACTTTACTAGTAGTTCGTATTGGATTATTTAGCAAACATTGCACATGGTCTGTGAGTATGAAAAGATACTACACATTGATTTTGTGCATAGATTGAGTGGTCCACTCAAAGATAATAATAATATGAGCATTATTCACAACAATTTAATGCGTTATGACCCCTCCATTTTTTGTGTGCATAGTGACTAGCGAGCGGTACCAATAATTTACCTCAACTATAGAACTATTCTTTTTTTGTTTTACTGCCTGTTGACTTTTACCCCAAAAAAAATATACTCATATATTCTCCTTTGGTGTAAAATAAAATAGAATTTGACAATACATAAACTAAATGCTAGTATAAAACATATTTGCGCTAGTTCCACTAAGTAATAAATTGGAAATTAATGATGTAAAAAGTCTTTTTCTAAGGATATTTGGCTTAAAAACCCTTGTTTAATTTTTTTGTAATGTTTTGATCTAGCGTCTTGCTAGTTAATAAAATTTTGCTGTTAAAAAAAATAAATTGAAAATTACAATTCTTAACGCAACTTATCTCTAATGTAACTTGGTACTTTCCATTATATACCCCAAAGTTATTTGATGCAAGATAAGTGACTGGCCAATAATTTTATTAATGACTTTTATAAGCTCCTGGTCTTATGTTGTGTTTAGCAAGAGGCTTTTAAGGGCTTATAAAGACTTGATCTTATAAAATAAGCTCTGTTTATTACACAAGTTTATGAACCTTTTATAAGCTATAACTTTCATAAGCTCAAGCCAACATAAACTAGCTTTTAGAAATCACTAAAACTTATAGTAAGAAAAATTACTTAAAAGGCCTTCAAAATATAATAGATTAATTGATTATCACTCAAAAACTTAAGATATATATGAATTTAATTTGATAAAATTTATGGGATTTCAGAATAATAAACTTTAGTTCCGACTAATTCACCAAACAGTTTTACAAATATATAAACTTCAGCCTAAGCTCCAACTCATTTCACCAAACGTAACCTTAGACCTACCAATAACTCATCATGTTTTTAAGATGAGATTTAAAGTTATTGGGTGAGTGAGTGTAGGCGAGATTGCTCACGATCTGTTCGACATCGACTCGTAAACTATTCTAAATCGACTTGATATAAACGAGTCGAGCTCAAGCTACTCGCTTACACTTTCGAGTCGAGTTCGAGCTCCATGTGAGCCTTATCGTGCTTTAATTAAATTACACTTTACCCTTATATATACATGTACTTACTTAATTTTCATATAATCGATTCGAGTCGAGCTTGAAACTTGAAAATAATTGAGCTCGAGTTTAAAATCTAAAGCTTGTCGAACTCGAGTCAAGTTTTGAGCTCGAGTTTTGATAGTCCAGCCAAATTCGAGCTTGATAGTACTCAGCTCAACTCGATTCGTTTACACCCCAGTCCACAAATTTTGCTTTAGGCTAACTTCTTTAAACTCCAACACTAATAATCCTTCTAGTTTCACGGATATATTGACGAAGACTTCATCCACGGATCTCGCCCCTTCTCCAAATAGTTTGGGCAGGATTAAGCACATACATGACCGTTTATGTAACTTATGATTACAAAAATTGTATGATTAGTATAGTTTGTTTCTGATGATAGAAGGGCATTATAACAATAAGTTCATAACGAACATATCATTTTAATCATTAAGTGAACGAAATTAAATTATAGATCCACCAACCTAGCTAGCTTACAACACAAGATCAAATAATTTATATACCCCATGTAATGTATTCTATATATTGTGTATAAGACGTTGCATGTACGCGGTAAGAAATATGTGCATATGTTAATATTGGGAGTGTTGGTGGTAAATTACATCTATCTACGTTTGTATTCCATTCGATTTGTGTTCACACTATACTACAAAAGTATAAATGTTAACTATTGATTATACCGTTTGTATTTGTCATAACAAAGAAAGATTTGCAAAAGCTTGTGCGTAAGATGTTTTTTATTTAAAAGAAAATAGTATTTTGAACAACCTCAAAATACAAAGTGTAGTTCCATAAACAATGGGTCTTTTGTTTTCATCAGAGTAACATGTTCCTGTGCAAAAGATGTTTTTATTATAAAAAGTAACACTTTCCCATAAGTATTACCTAAATCGGAATTCTGCTTATATGATGAAAGAGTTACAACTTTGCTTCCATCATAGTAATAGAATTCCTATCATGATGATACTATAGGAGAAGATGACATTACCCTACACTATCTTACTTATAAAGGCATCAAAAATTTGCTACTTCAACGATGTGGGACAAACGCGACCTATTAAATCCAAAAAACCTTCTTTACTTCAAACATCTCACTTTAAGACTTCATATTTCAATTAAGTTACCTCTATTTTGGACATGTAATGTCCTTAAGAATATTTCATCAAGGAGTATGTGTAACTCGATAAACGTTAGCATAATGTCGCAAGTAATAAATAGCAGTGGTGTGGCTAGAAGTTTGTTTCGAGGGATGCCAAATAAAAGTGAAATTGTTATTCCAAAACAATTGAAATATAATACATTAGTAATACTCGTTATGTTTTAACAAAGTCAATTATATAAAACTTATTATGTATTTCGGATAAGACTTAGGATCAAATGAGAAATCTATATCTATATCTATATCTATATCTTCTAATAAACCAAAATAAATTACAACTCAATGAAGCACTCCATGCAATAAATTCGATGATGTGTCTCTCTTCCCATTGGCTGTACATTTATTGCGTACAACATGCTAATGCCATTCTTTCTTGACAGCTATTCATTCTTCAATAGCTTCTTCTGTACGCTCCTAACAATCTATTTTTGTTAAGCATTAAATCTTTTCAATGTCAGTTTCAATTCCACAATTAATCAAATGCATTCAAAATATGATCACCTTTTCATTTGTTCTTCATGATAAACATTAGCCTTTTGAACTAACCGATTCACAACACCAACCATTATTTCAGAACAAAGCACAACATCGTTAAAAAGTATTCCAGTGATTTCGTTACATACTCTGCCTTTGATTTTCATGATGTCATCATAGAAGAATGGTAAGTACCGAATCATCAATTATAATAGATTTAGTGTTTCGATTTATTTAGCTCATGTTATAGTTATTTTGTTTCAATTAAATTATCATATGTTTTCCTTTTATTATGCTCAATGCAATTGTTTATTGTAAGTTTGTTTTTTATTTATTTATTTTTTTTTTTATGGTTTTGATTTTGTTAAATTGATTTGATTTTGGTTCAATTGATTTTGATTTTGGTAATGAATTTGATTTTTTTGATCTATTTTTGTGTCGGATGTTAGTTGATTCATCATCTTCATAGTCTTCTTATTTAGGGTTTAGATTTAAATCACATAATACAACATTTGTGATTGAATTACAATATGTTTTTTATTTGGTTGTAGCATTTGTGATATGTATCAGGTTTCTATTAGTTTTTTCAATTTAATTTTGTGCCAATTAATTTTGATATGTGTGATTCGATTGTTCTAATATTTTTCTCCAATTTGATATGCAGGTGTATGATGCCCTATCTCAAAGTCTCTATTCAGATTCAATGGTACAACTTTTTCTTAAAAAAATATACCTTGATATTAGCATAATAATTTTCTTTTTTGATTATGCAGGTTTAATTCAATTGCCTGATACATATACATTTGTATGTTTTAATTTATCTTCCTTTTTTTAGTTTGATGTGTAAAATTGGTACTTGAATTTTCCATTGATTATGAATATGATTGGTGTCATGTTTTCTGTGATACATGTTTGTGACGGAATTTGAAGATCGAAAATCAAAGGTTTGTGAGTGATTTAAAGAGGGCATATTGAGATAGCAAATTTTGTGATGGATTGCGGTCGTCCGTCTATGATGGAGCATTTCCAGGAACGGCGAATTTTTAGGTAAATCAATGGTATTTAGTTTTGATATTTGGATTATGTAGAATACATAAAGCTTCAAAGTACATGTTGTTAATACATATTTACTTTTAATGGTTCCATTGGGTTAAGCTAAAGGATTTAACAAAAGAGGAATCGGTTGTTCAAACACAGTCAATATCTTATATCTTTTGCTCATTTGTTTTTCTGGATGAGATGGAAAAGCATATAGAAACAGCCAGTAAGTAATCGGTGATGTAAATTATGCTTTATTTTGGGCTTTAATTATGTAATATTGTTGCATTTATCCAGCGTAGAGATCAATCCATGCATTCTTTCAATGGATATTTTTATCAATTGCTATTTAGTTGAGAAAAGGAAATATAATGGCTTAAGAAAACCTGCAAATACATGTTAACTATTGGGTTTTGATCAGAGATTTATAGGTCTTTCATGTGACTTTATAGATGCACCAAATGTTTAGTAAACCTGGTATTTTCCCAATAACTGTTCTTTTAAAAACTCTTGAACAAAGAAAAAATAATGGTAACTCTTTTGACACATTGTAAGTTCACAAATTACAACTTACAACTGTTGTATTTGAGATGATTTGTGTTTGTACTCTCATTGGTTTCTTTGTCTGTTTGGTTTGCAGTCCCCGGATGCAAACAGAAGCAATGGCAACATGTGACTATTGTAGGTTTTATGTTACCACTCAAACCTAGAAGCTAAGGTTTTTGTAATGCAGGATGACTAATCCACGAAAGAGGTAGAAGAAATTAGGTGCGCCATCTCGAGTTTGATTAAATAACCTATTGGCCTCTCAACCATTATTTATAGATCAATAATTATTAATTTTGTTGTTTTTTTAGATTGTCAAATTAAAGGTACATGTCAAATCAGATAAAAAAATCATCTTGCTGATGTAATGACCCTAAAATTGGGGATGATCCTGATCCGAGGCAAACCTATTTTTGGTTTGGATTGTAAGTTTATTTTTATCATTTTCTAGGAAATATTGTATTACCTAATTCAAATTATATTGATTGTCCTCAATTTGATGTTGTATCTTTTGTTTTCAAGGTTAGTATAACGGAAGAATGTATGAATACTTGCAGGTACGAGAATGCTGAGAATCTGAGGCTGATCCAATGTCTTGAAGCAGTGGAGAGAAGAGTTTTGCAAGGTAAATATATTACTAAATTCTAATGTTTTTCATCTATTTAATTATTAAGTATTTGTGCGTACTGTTAAATTGTATAATCCATCTTTGTCTCATTAAGTTGGATATGATACAGGGGTCAAGTACACCAACTGTGACTTCAAGCTCATGTGGTTCCGAGGTTGATTTAAATGGTGCCACAGATTCCTCACCTTGGAAAAACAAGAGCACGTAGAAGTGGCCAGGTACTTTTAATAATATGCATATACAGTAACTATAAGATGTGTTTTAATCGAGATATAATGATTGGAGTTTTAAATGGAGGTTTCAAGGCTACAACAGATGGAGTCAAGTACACCGATTGCGAGTTCAAGCTCATTTGGTTCTGAGGTTAGTTTAAATGGTGCCGCAAATAATCAGTGAGAAGGTGATTTTGTTGCTTAAAGGTGATCCGTTTTCATTATATTTTTTAAATGAATTTGTTATGGTATTGTAGTATGGGTAGTGTGTGTACTGAAAGGTATACAAGTTTGATATTGTAAACCATTTCATTAATACTTTTTTTTGTACAGAAGCACCAGAAAGTACGAGAATTTACCAAGCTCCCAAAAGACAAAATGCCGCTTAAGAGGTGTCACAATAGGTAACCTATGTTATTTCACAGTATTTCGAGTCATATATAATCTTTTCTCATTTAGAAGGGAGAAGGGCCGTAAAGTACAAGATTTATTAGGCTTGTGACATAAAAAAGAAGTAAGCCTTCATCTTCTTTGTGTCACCTACGCATTCAATTAATAATTTTAGATGCTTGGTTTCAAAATATGTCTTTGGCTTGCTTACTATTTACTCTTAAATAGAGGTGATATGGTCACACAACTGGTCAATGTTGTTTGAGTTGATTTTTTATTAGTAAAAAAGAGTTGGATGAATGCGATTCTTGCACCAGTATTTGTCTTAAAAGATAAGATGATTACATTACTTTGCTTAAGAACGGGTTCGACTTATTTTTTGGCTCTTTACTATAACCATTTATTGATTGTGTGACAAACGTGGATATACATAAGTTTATATCAGATTCTTTTTGAATGTGCTGTGAACATGTTTCAGACATACCAATGATGCAGGGGTATTCAGCATCCATAAACATACTTGCCTGTGTTTAATTTCAATTCATTTGTGTGCTGCTAAACCCTATAAAAAAGTAGGGGAAATCACGTTTTGTGGATCTTCTTATGTATTTATGTGACTCCTCATTTATTATGAAACTTTTGGAGATGTACACTGATAATCTTCTGGTGATTAGGAATAACGGCGTCTTTGTCACTGGTACTAATGACGGTTATGTCACCATATGGAATGCTCAGAGCAAAAAGAGAATTTTGAGGTAAAAAAGGTGCGAATCTGCATTTTATACAAATAAAATTTCATTACGAGTTTTGTTCATAAAAAATCTGTTACGTACAAGTTTTGACTAATTTATCATTTGATCATTTGGTTGTTAGTTAATTTCTATTCATGGTCTATCTGTTTAATTTGAGTATTTTATGCCAACTATAGAACCCAATTAGGCAGTTCATATTACCTCCATTGCGATTGAAGTTGCTGCAGTAATCAAAGAAAACGTGGTAAATTCAGAGCAATCTCAGTAGCTAGGCACTACAGACATGCTGGAGGCATGCTCTTTTCTGCATAATGGGTTTATAACATGAAAAATTTTGCAGTTTATTTACGGGTAATGTATGCAGGATAACCAGAATGATGATTAAGAGGCCAATCCCCTTCTTGATGCATACGTTGTAAGAGATGAAGCTAAACAAAACACTACGACATCTACATTTGTAGATAAGGTTAGACACCGACAGTAATTATTGCAGACTTACTTACGGGTGTGTTTGGGACTATGTATTTTCTTTTTATGCTTAAAATTAAGTACATATAAGCTATAAGCTGCTTAGAAACAAGTGCTTCCGGAAATAGTGTTTGGATATGCTTATTTTGTAAGCAATCCCAAACACCCCCTTATCTGCAGTTCTTGATTTTAGGAAAATAGTCTATTTACATGTGATAAGAAACTGAAGGAAGTAATTGAGGCTATGAATGGGAACTCATGTATGTAGTAAATGAAGTGCCAAGATATTTTCAAACCCTGAACGGAAATACTAGGCACTTACAAAATATGGCAGTGACTTGACGGAACTTGCTAGAAGGGGTAAGCTTGATCCAGTGATAGACAGGGATGACGAAATTAGGCCGTGCATTCATATATTGTCTAGAAGAACAAAAAACAACTCTGTGATAAATGAATTTGTAATAATTGAACATATTAATGTTGGTTTATTATTGCAGCAAGTGACTTCCTAAATTTTCTTTATTTTCATAGATAATAACAGCTTCCCAATTCTTGCATTCAATTGAAAAAAAAACAACGGAGAATTACTTATAGAGTCGAACTCTCTTGATATTGTGAACTCCTCTTTACTCATTTGATCACGTTCAGGTCTTTCGCCCCAATTTTCTTTATTTTCATAGATAATAACAGCTTCCCTATTCTTACATTAATCATTTCAATTGCTAAAGAAAAATAAAGTATGCAATTTAACAGGCAAGTGGGTAAATTTGGTACATATCAAACTATGTTTTTTCGAAATGGGTCAAAATGAGTAATTTTTACCAATGTTCAAGGCCTTACCTGAAATTTGTATATATTGTGAAATGATGCCCCTATTCTTGTAGAAGATTCTGGTGCACCCCTTGTGTCGTCCGGTCCAATCGAAAATTTATTCATGTGAGTAAAGGTATTGCAGAACTTAATATATAAAACTGTTACCGTGTTAATTTGTTTACTTGAAACTTTTGTGATTAATGAGGTAATAAGATAATGTTCAATGTAGTAGAAGTTGCTGCTTATATGCTTATATATCAACTGAAGTTAATCAAGTAACAAAATTAATCCTCAAAGCTAATATTTGAAAATGGTCCCATCTATGTGAACATGTAATAAGGATTCATTTTAATTTTGTTGGATGGTATGCCATCAGGACTTTTTCCGATGCTTGAAACTTTTATCCCGTAGGTCTTGCGAAGAATAGTGGTCTCCAAACCATTAAACACTATCCACGGTAAAAGTTCAGCAAATTAAGGTAATTGTGACAGTAAATTGAGTGAATGTGAATTCTAGAGAGTGTTAGGTTGGGTAAGTGGCGCAAAGATTTTAAATTGAATTTTACCTCAACATATGGAGATGACGTGTTTGATGTATATGTTTACTCTTTCTTTGCTATTATTATACTTTGATTTAAGCATATGCATGTAATATATATGCACGGCCTTTAAAAATACATACAAGCATTCTGAATATTGGTTTAAGTATCATATACAAGCATTCTAAATATAGGTTTAAGTATCACATACACAAGCATTCTAATAATTATCACATCTGTTGTGTGTGTTTCTTGGCTTTCAGTCCTATATATTGGTTTAAGTATCATATAAAAGAAATTGCAACGAAGTTAAAATTGAAGGGTGTATCTGTTGATGTTGTTAACTTCGGTGACAAGCACGGACCTCAAATAGGAATTAGGCTGGGCCGTGGGATCCTTCATGAAATGATAACAACATCAAAGGAGAAAGTAAGAAGGAAAATCTCAAGGCGTTAGTTGCTACTGCAAAAAATTATGACAACAATCACATTCTTCATGTTCCAAAATATCTATTCACTCTGTGACCACTTAGCAAGGTTCATTTCTTATTTGTTGGCTTAATTGAACTCACATTCGTAACATGCTACTATTTTGGCTTATATATTGTAAACATTTACTATCAGGTCTCCAATCCTTCCTCTGAGACAGTTGGAGGGGTGTAGCAGCAGCTTGAAGTCTATCAATGCAAGGCAAAAAGCGCAAATTGTTGCATTAGTTCAAGAGAATGAAAGTATGAAACGAGTGTTGGAATTCTTCCGTACTGAATTGTATAAGTTTGTCAACCAGGTAAAAGGCCGTGGTGGTCTGAATCGTTTATGATTGTCCGAAACATTTGAATTTTTATGTTTTTATGCTAAATTAAGATTCACTTACATGATTTTGTTATTTATACCATGTATCCATTTTCATCTTTATGCTTTATTGTTTTTTACTATGAACTCACTGTACAACAATATATTAAGATTTGCATAAGATGTTAAAGTCAGACATCCTTATCTATAAATGGCCAAATAAAAAGTCAACTTTCTTGGTGTTGACTGAAAACGATAGTTAAATTACAAAAAAAGTGGTGAAAATGTCTTCTTGATAGTGTGGCTTATTAAATGACTAACATGTTATGTTTGTTAATGTTTACAGGAAATGAGTCGAGTAATGAGGAAGTTGTTCAGCTTATTGATGGCATCGAAAAATACACTTTTGCTAATCATCTGTTTGGGGATTATGGGGAATAATCTTGGTTCGTGTTATTACATGGATTATACTAGGCAAATATTGATTTTGATTACATGGATTATGCAAGGATTATGCGAAAAATATTGATTTTAAGACAAATATTGATTTTGATTACATGGATTATGCAAGGCAAAGGTTTAGGCAGTATTGGTTGAGGAAGCCTCAGCTTTTATTTGTTCTTCTTCCCGAAAATGAGATGATGAACTGGCAACAAGTTCAAATAAATCATAGATTACCATCTCATATTCCACTGTACATTATAAACATTTATCTAGGGTCTTACACAAACATAGCAAAACAAGATACTTTATTTCCCTTTCCTTTAGCTATAAGATCTTTAGTTTCCGGATAGTGTTTAGACAATAGTGTTATGCCATGGGTCATACAAGTGCTACAATAAGTTGTCGAATGGCCCTTTTTGGGTCACATTGTGCTGAACTACGAACTCCAAAACTGCCACATCTCCAGCCTCCCTGATATTTAAAAAATAAAGTAGTACTGTAAGTTTTAGCTCCATGGTGTTTAAAAAATAAAAATAAAGTAAAAGCTTAAATGGGTGGGAGGCGGGTGAAATGGGTTGAAATTGCCAGATCGTAACTCACAAAACATCACAAATTATTTTATTTAATTGGTTAGAGCATTGTTAAAAGCAAATATAATTTTTGTAATCAAAGGTTGCAAGCTAATTACTCATACAAAGTTTTAAAAACTTTGGACAAAAGGTTTTATGGGTAAAAATAAAATGACTAGACCTAAACCAAAAAAAAAATGCCCATTTTAACCTGAAA
This sequence comes from Artemisia argyi, assembly GCA_030686995.1. Classification (NCBI taxonomy): domain Eukaryota; kingdom Viridiplantae; phylum Streptophyta; class Magnoliopsida; order Asterales; family Asteraceae; genus Artemisia; species Artemisia argyi. The sequence goes on from CM060699.1 coordinate 91,605,874, forward strand.
TTGTTGTGGCCTGTTATGTTTCTGCCCATTTTACCACCTCTAATCAAAATGTACTAAGTAGTTGTATCAAGGGTAAGATGGTAGTTTCTTTTTTACCATTGGCAAGCTCCTTCTCTTTGGCTTCAGCGGTTGGCTGCTGCTAAACTACAGGTTGATAAAGATCATTTTAATGACTATATCATAAAGATGGAGCAATACAAGTAAAATGAAAAGACTACGCGATTTAAAAGAAAGATATAGGAAGATCTCAACCGATAAACCGTGACCATATTATTACCACATTGAGAAAACTTGGAAAAATATATATAGATTACTTTGATTTCCGGATAAGCTTTTTTTATTGCAACATAGAACTTAAGATAATTTACTGGGCAATATAGAAATATACGCATGCTTAAGATCATCTTTTCTTTATATATTTGGAATAACAACAGGAGTCTTAATCCGATTTATATTTCACGTAACCACTTATTATTTCACCATAAAAACCATCAATCCGAGTTAAAGTTATGGTTCAAGGTAAAGCTTAACATTGATTGGAAGTAGAGGTAAAGCTTAACATTGATTGGAAGTATTTGGCGCCCTGTAAACAAAAGGTCAACACCAGTTAAAATTTTGACAGTAAGCTAATAAGCTTAAATAAAATATTTGAAAAGTTTGAGAGAGAAAATAAAGTTATTTTTTTTGGCCAAATGATGTTAGGAGTAAGCATGACCCATTATGACATACACCAAACACGACATGTTCTACCCATTACCCGATAACTATTTTAACACTAACCAAAACCTAAAAAACACGAAGCATTAAAAAAAAATTATTGATACATGAGTAAAATACACTATTAGTCCCTGTGGTTTGGCCAGGATTTCATTTTTAGTCCATTTTCGAGAAAATTCACATGGCGAGTCTCCAACGTTCCTGAATATTACGTGTCTGGTCCAAATCGGCTTATGAATTTATACTCTTATAGTTTTTCATGGACAAAAAAAGATACAAGACTACAACTATTATTTACACATGTAACTTCTTTTTAGTTTCACTTTTGTTTTCTTTTTAACTTTTCAAGTTTTCATGGAATGAACATTGGCTATTCAAGTGTTTAATGTTCACTGCATACCTTGGTTTTTCAAAACTATCAAAAGTGGAAAACACGATACATGCAACTTTATTATTTATTTCAATAAATAATGGAACTTATTTACGTTCGTTGTTGTTTATTTATTTAGTCAGACATGTATTTCCTGAATGAATAATTAATTTAAAAACCTTCGTGATTCTACGGGTCTATAAGCTATGTTTGAATAAACTTGGTGTTAATTCGGTACTCATAAATCATTTATTTCATGAAGGTTTGCGACTTAGTGACGATGAAAACAAATGTTGCTTTGTTCTATATTGAACAACTTATGCGATCCAGATGAACTACTTTGAGGCGTTTTCCTGAAATGCCTTATCCAGATGACAGATACATATCTGAGTTTGAAGGTCTATATGATGCATTAACCATGGAACATAAATCCATCTATGACACCTATATGACCTCCGTTCAAAAAGGAACAAGAGGTGTATATTGTGTGTATGGATACAGAGATACTTGCAAAACCTTTTGTGAAAAACACTTACTGCCGTATTAGAAGAAAGCGTGACATAGTCATAAATGTTGCATCCAGTGGCATTACATCATTATTGATGTCAGGAGGACGAACTGCTCATTCGAGATTCAATATTCCTATCAATATTGACAAGACTTCTACTTGCTCAATATGTCCTCAGAGTGACTTGGCAACTTTGTTTAAGAAACGCAATCTTATTATTTGGGATGAAGCGCCCAAGACAAATAAGCTTTGTTTTGTGGCCTTGGATCATTCTTTGAGAAACGTGCTACGTAAAAGCAGGTACGATGATTGTCAAACGCCATTTGGTAGCATGAAAATGGTCTTTGGTGGTGATTTTAGATAGGTGCTTCCCGTTATTCCAAAAGGTTCATGGCAAGACATAGTTAGTGCATCTATAAAACAATTGTACTTGTGGGATCATTGCAAAGTTCATACTGTTTGCGTTCGTTGTTCTTTCTTACTTTATTACTTACTTACTTTTTTAATAAAAAACCCTCTAAAATCCTGTGGATTCCACGGGTCTATAAGCTAGTTATATAATAAACCAGAATAATTTACAAGCCCTCTAAGCACAATAAATCATTAATGCGCTGATGTGTCTCAATTGTGATTGGCTGGAGATTTAATGCGTACAACATGCTTATGCGTCTATTTCTTCACACCTATAATGCATCTCAATACACAGTCATACACGCTCCTTATTCATAGTAACTAATTAATTCGGCTGTTACAAATTATGATTCAATCATCCAAAAATAAACTTTCTTCCTCTCTACGATTCAAACGCATATCATTTATAATCGAATCATCCTCTCCAATTCAAATTATTCAACACAGGTTAACTCCTCTTCTTCACTTTCACAATCAAAGCTTTTTTGTTATTTTTGAATTAAAATCATATGACTCCGCTGCATAATCAGTAAGTTTTTTTCTTATTATGTTACTTTTATTTTGTACCGATTCATTATAATTTGTTCGATTTGTTTGTTTTAAAGTTTTTCCTGTGAATTGGTTTTTATAAATATGACAAACTAATTGAAAAAAAAAATTAAAAAAGAATTGATGCGGTTGTTTTAGAAGTTTGTGGTTGCTTCATTTTTTCATGATTTAAGCATGTTTGTATCATTGTTCTTTTTAGGCCAAAAGTGTAGCATGTGATGAATCGAACAAATCGAATTTATGTTCTTCAATAATCTATGCACGCCACGTGTTTGTTTAAATGTGTGTCAAACTAATAAGCAAACACATGAAATCGAGAGTCCTTCAAATTCTAAAAAGGAGTATGAAGATTCCGCTAAGGCTGTTTCATCGGTAGGCGTCTCTGAGCCTACACATCCACAATCTAAAGGATGAGGAGATAGTATCTAAATCTCCTGTACTATAGAAGGAAGAACATCTACAATCTACATTGACCGAAAACACACAAAATTCAGGTTTTATCATGTTCTTTACTACACCAGAATGCCTTATTTTTTGAATAGTTAGCATGATATTTATAACAATGATTATATCAGCTCATTATTTATGTTTAATGATGTAGGAGTGGCGTGAGCAAGACAATGTAATAATGTCAACAAAGACACTAAAGAAAACCCGAGTATGCATAAATTGACGCGTGCAGCTGTTACTGCCATCTCCGCTACTGCAGTTAAGGCATATTCTTGGCAGACCAAGGAGATGACCAGACCCGGCAGCTTGCCACATCATTAGTAGAAAAGCAGGTAATTAGTTACTGATTAGTTATTCAGTTTCTCAACATGTGATATTGTTTTTCGCAGTGATAAAAAAGTTAGGATTTGCTTCTATAAAATCTTGAAGTAATGTAGTGATCATGTGGTTGCCAATTTTGGAATAAATTAGAAGCGTTACTATATCTTTTGTCTGTGTATCCAGGCAAAAATTGTGGCTCTTATTTCATCACAATTCTTAAAAATTGGAAGCACACGGTTGTCTATTTTCTGCTTATTTTTTATATATTGTACCTCTTTTATGGTTCTATCTTCTGTTAATTTATTCATATCAATATTACTCGAACTTAATTACCTTCATTGTTGTTTGTTATTTTTGTTAGGTCATTAAATTAGGACTCCGTTAAGAAGTATCAACCATTTAACTGTGATATTGACTTATCACGAAGCTTCAAAAGAGCAAACTCTGGATGGCTACAATGGTGAATATTTTTGTCTGTTTTCTCCTTGGTTTTACTTATTTTTTTTTTAAAAAAATTAGATTAGGAGTGAAGCTACTATTCATAGTTGTCATCTTTTGATGATTGTTTTGCACTCGCACATTGTGCCACAAGAGATCATGAATTCATGATCACAAAGTCATAAGATAGTGGGAAAAGGGGTGGGCACATGGCTGTGCAGTGGGTCAAAACACTTTTTTTGTGAACTTATTAAACTCATAATAAATGATTAGTTTGTCAACTATAGTTACATGCTTAGCTATTCTGTAATATGAACAATCTAAAGATTTAAGTAAATTGAGCTAGGAGATTTGTGCTGTGAAATACAGTTTGGTTGTTATGTTTAACAAGTTTATGTATAAGTTGTATATTTATTTAACCCTTTTGACCCGTTACGGATAAACATGACTTAAATTACCACCTGATGCAGCAGCGGGTGAAGTTGGAAGAAAAGCTGCTAAACTTAGAAGCTATATAGACCTTACGAGAGGTAGCTTCCTTTTTCATGTTCTTAGCTATTTCATCTTATGCCGAAATTCACCGAATTGTTTCTGTTGTATAAAATGACTTAACATTACACAGTTGTGGATAGATCCTTTTGGGAAGAGTTTGTGCAATATACACACATTGGAGACCCTGTTGATGTAACATTTGGTGTGAAGGAATTGAAGGTACTATGATCCTTGTGAAGAGTTTGTGCAACATAAGATTTTTTTCCTCGATTCATGTTTATAATAGTTTGTTTGTTTATAATACATGTATATCACTGTTTATAATACATGTATATCACCAGGGGATTTGTTATTTAATCTTAATATCATACATTCTTTATCTGAGAAGCAATTATAAATCTTATATGGATTTTTTTTACAGGCATTTATATCGAAGGATGTGAAGTCAACATACACTTAATTTTTGAGAAAGCAAGCGAGTAAGAAATCTTATGCTCATATGAACATAATGTAGCTTGCTTTTGAATTATTCATTCAATTTCCTTTATAGAGAGCTTTTGATAATAGATATAACTAGAAGTTTGCTTTTAGTTTTGAAATTCTAAATATAAGTATTTTATGAAACTCATTCGGGTAAGGGAGCACCGCTGTTATGCTATTATTATTGTGCGATTCTGTGATATAGACGTGCTGGTATTTCATTATTTTTTTATTTTAGAACGAAACACGTTAGAGTATTTATCTTCAGTATTGTAACCAAAAGTTAGAGGAATTATCCAAGCCGTGTATGTGATGTCATGTTCACTTTGCAAGTATAAGCATCTGATTTATTTATTTAGTGGTCTAAATATATAAGCTCTACAACCAGAGGTGGCAAAATGGGCGATGCATTCTTAAGTAACACAAACATTATATTTGGTTGTTAATTTATCGACCTTTTTTGAAGTAAATTTGATTTAAACTACCACATGGTTTCAGCCTGTTTCACTTTTGTGTGCAAGTGGATTTAATGATTTATCATTCAGAAAGATAGTTTAGTTGACAAGTCACTCAATAACACATTTAAGGTTTTGGCAATTACCTCATTAATTTTACATTCTCTCAACCCATGTATCATAATTTAAAGTAGATTAGGATATATATATATGGTGAAACGATGTATATGCCTAAGCTTTATTTGCTAAGTTACATAAGGTTTTTAGTTACATCAGGTTTTGCTTAAAGATCTTCATCCTCAGGTTTTGCTTGCAATAAAGTAGTTACCCATTTTCATAATCAACATTGATAGAATGATCTGTTGTAAAATATAGGAGTAAATGTGTCTTATTTAATTTGTGAAAGAAATATTATCAGCAAGATTCAAGAATGTAATTTTCTTCTAATTTAGAAGTTGTTTGCTCAAACTAAACAGAGTTGCACATGTTATTTTAGAATTTAGACATAGTTAGTTAAGTCAAACCGTGATTGTCACCCTTTAGTGTAATTACTTGCTACATGGTTTGTGTTAGAAAGTGTATGTATTCTGGTGTAGAATGCCTTCATAAAATATTTCTTTGCTACATGGATGTGTTATTGGATTAAAACACCAATACATTGGGAACCTTTCTTCTTACTTTCGTACTACTTGCTAATGTATTGTCTTTACATTACTATCTCCAACATTCACTACATACTTTCTTTTGGTAGATGATGAATTTTTATATTATATATATATATATATTGTTGGTTGGATGAATGATTGAACATGATACATGTTTTTTTGCTATGCACAATTTAGTATTATATGTTTTACATCAAGTTTATATGGCAGGGGTGCTACACCCTTTTAGATAACTTAGGTCTCATTTAGATTAATTCTTGTGTTATTCATCAAGGGTTCTTTTGTATTCGGCAGAATTCCTTGAGGATATCAACATGATGGTGTTCCATTTTAACTTTTTTCTAATGTAAATCCCATAGGTCCTATGTATCTATCACGTTTTGTTTTCACACATGAACAACTATACATTGTCGTTTAAGAGTCAAAAGCAAAAGAGATTTTAAGGTTGTCTACCTACTACAAACGTTGTCTACAAAAAAGTATTTCAAGGTATATGATCAATGTTCAAGAGGTTGGTACAATATACATATGACATGTTTTATATCATTATTTAAATATTTATTACTAACATCAACAACTTCCTTTTACTTGCACCTTTTTTTAGATGTTCATAGAATGGATATTGTCTACTCAACTGATTAACGTTATACTAATATTTGTCAAAACTATTAAAGGTGGGAAAGACGATACATCCATGTTTATTATATTAAAAGTTACAACCCATATTGTTTATCGTATCATTGATGTATCATTTTTTTATTCATTTCAATATTACTCGAACTTAATTACCTTCATTCTTCATGATTTAAGTATGTTTTAGAAGCATTGTATTTTATATTATCAGTCATTTATAACTTATTATTCCATTACAAGAAATTTTCACAGCGTTTACATTCGTTGTTCTTTCTTATTTTATTCACGTATTTACTTTTTTTAATCAAAAACCTTCTAAAATCCCGCGAATTTCGCGGGTCTATAAGCTAGTATAATTAATATAAAAAGAATGAGAAGAAATCACAACAACAAATATTAAATGCATTCACAAAAAATAGATGCATCTCCTATTATTTCTTTTTCTTTATTTAAAATATGTGGCTACAATTTTTTCTCACTATTCTCATTTCAATAATTCTTCTCACTAGATCCATACTCTTTCGGATAATTCAAATTTATGTGAAACGAATTTTGTATTTGCCTAATCAACTAACCCATGAATTATAAGTTTATAACTATAAACTTAATCGTGTGATAAAGACACATAACTATATTTCATGACTCAATATTGATATGAATATATGATTATAAACACACATAATATGATTATAATCAGAGAGTCACATGTGAAATCGCATGTCACTATTAAGTAATCACATGCCATCTTATGTCCGGATTTTTTATGACTTTTAATGAGGCACGCTCTCCGCAGCTCTCATAACCTGAGTCAATATTTATAAAAGCTCCTTATTAAACTAAAATCACTACCAATAAAACAAGTGTCTATGTATGACTGCCATCATATTTGTTTTACTTTCATAATTATCAGTCCGTCAGTTTTATCTCGCTATTGTTGTATCATCTAGTAATAACTATTTTTTTTATAAAATATACTTCTAACATTGCTACTATATTACATTTAGCAGGATCGCTATTACCAGTCATGTTTACGCTAGGTCCATACCCAACAAACACTAGCTACAATACTCTGCGCCTAAATTATGCCAGCGAGATTGCTAGGGCCTAGGGGCAATCCTGTTTTTGCTAAGGGCCTAATGAACGGTACTAACGGTCATTAGTTAATGGCTGTTATTTACTAACGGTCGTTATTTTTTTTTTTTTTTATTTTTTTTTTAAATATTTAGAAAAACCTAAAATGCGACAACAGTCCCTGAGGTGTAATTTTCGTTGCAAAATAGGTCCCTTAGGGACTAACGATGTAACAAAAATACATAATTGGTCCTTCATGTTAGATGTCCGTTACACAATTAGTCCTACTAATGGCAGGTACTTAACAGTTGTTAAGTAATAGCATTTTATGTGACCTATCGTCTGCAAAAATATCTAGCCAAATAACCGGCAACGAAGCACGAGCGCAAAACCTCTTACCATTCTAAAAAGAAAGAAAGGAAAACCTCAACAAGTCCACCACTTTCTCTTCCTTGATAATGATGTTGATCGGCCCACGGTAAGGACGCCTAGCTAAAGCCTACGCCAAGTCTTCATGTAATTAACTTAAGGACGACTGGTGTAAATTTTTAGAGCCATAAGGAAGATTTATGTAATTAACTTAAGGACGAATTGTGTAATTTTTTAGAGCCATAGGGATGATTTATGTAATTAAATCTTGATTAAATTCACAAGTGATATCATGCTTTTTTTTTTTTTTTTTTTTTTTTTCATTTTTTAATTTTTTATGTGACGTCTGACTTAAATTCATATTGTTTTAAACTGATATAGGTGTTGTTATACACCCTATAATGGTTAAGTCAATATCAAATTAGGTTATGGTTTAATCTCAACTCCTTCGTTTAGGAAGAAACAACGGAACATTTTTGGCCGGTCCTTTATGAATAGTCAGTCGACACTCACGAGTGTACGAAGTTTGTGTTTCTCTTCCGGTCTAAACCTTCTAAAGAAATCACTATAAGATCAATTATTTTCTGATTTTTTTCAAAAAATTTTTTCTTTGCTCTAACAAACGAAAAATAAAATTAGTCAGTAAATAAGAGGTAAGAATATAACTTTAGGAAGGGCACGGATAACCAATCCCTTTCATATATGTCCATTTATCTTGTTACCTTTAAGTAGGGTGAAACGGGTCGAAATCGAGTCGACGTTTGGCAGAGCTCGACTTGACTTAATAGCTACGCAAGCTTTTCTAAAAGAGCTCGAGTTTTGTTCTAGAAAGATAAGATAACATCTAGATATCTTGTTGCTCGAGCTCAACTCATAAACTCGATACATTTAAACATTAGTATTTGCGCTTACCATATTTGCATATAAACTAAACTTAAAAGTATATATAATTGTTTACATAAGGTATATAAAACGGTTTAGAGATGGGATGGGAATAGTTTTATTGTACAGTTTCCTGTGTTGAACGGTAAGGAATCGATGAGATTGATGTAGATCAAGAAGCTCGGGTAACACTTAAACAATAACCATACTTTACTGTTGTGAGGCAGTATTTGCCCAAGTGTGTGAAAAACTTATGTGATGTTGTGTGTTGCTATCCTTTTATATAAAAGCTTGTACGGCTTAGGGGTAAACCTTTTGGGAGTGATCGACGGCAGCCAGGGTGCCAAGTGTCGATCATCCGAGAGTAGACCAGGAGGACAGATGTCATCGATCCTTTAGCTCGTAGTGGTGTTTGTAGTACGTTCACACCCTGCAGTGTCAGATGGTTCATCGTAACCGCTAGTGACAGTTGAGGAGCAGTATCTTTGTCTTTATTCAGTTAGGCCTGAGAGGTACCTCCATGCCTACGTGGCCTAGGATTCGAGCCGGGCCTTTATCAAGTGTTGATTGGGCTTTGGTGACCGGCTTGATTCGAACATGTAATTAATTGACTTGGGCCATTAATATTGATACGCTATCAATAATTATGCATAAAATAACATATATATGACTAGGAAGCTAACATTTGGAGCTTTGATAACATCAAATAGTTCTGATATTTTAGTGTTAGTTTTCCCCTATTATGCTTACCTTTTATATCAATTTATCAGAATATATACTCTTATTTGTTTATATTTCATTTTTAGGATAAAAATGAGCATTGGAACGAAGAGATGCGGATTTGGAAGATTAATAATGAAATAAATTGAAGTATGTTGAATTAACACTAACTAAGGCGTATATCATCTCTCAACCTACACCGTAACATCCTTTTACACTAAAGACTGAAGTCAACGCTGACCAAGAACTATGGCGTAACCAGCTTATGGGTTACGGCGTAGATGTGAGTACGAGACTTTTACGGGCGTAACACACCTTGGTGTTATGCCGTAGATCTTCCTTCAACACTTAGAAGAATTTCGTGATCCATGATGGAGTTACGGCGTAACCACTCATAAGGTTACATCGTAGATGGTGTACGAGAGTTCTACGTCCGTAACAGATCATCAAGCTACGGCGTAGTGGCAAGATTCAAAGGCTGCGACATAGTTAACCCTAAGGGTTACGCCGTAGCAATGTCGAGACTATAAATATCAGCCCTAATTCCGCATTTTAAACATACCTTTCTCATACACAAAAATCAGAGGAGGAATTAGGGATCAAGGAGGATGAAGTTCTGCAAGCTTACAAGTCATTTCCAAGAGAGAATTCACGCTTCACAATCATAAGTTTTACCATTTTTGTATTACATCTGTGTACTGAATTCATGTTTTCATTTACAATGTTGAACATCCATTTTTCTATATATTTTAATATGAGTGGCTAAACGCCATTGGTGTTAGCCTTGTTATGAATTTGTTATAATAATAATTTAGTTTTCTTGTATCCGTTTCGTTTTATTTGCATACTTTCTTAGCGTATTTTGGGACACCATTAGTTTGGTAGCATTGAAGTTTGGTGGTACCTATGAAGCTAGGAGAATTGATCATAGGACCCATAGTGAATAAGGTTGTGTTTAGTCATAAGAATTGACCATAGGACTATCACTATTCGTGTGGGAATTTCAACGAATGACCACTTACCAAACGTAATTGCTTAAGGAATTAGGGAGGATCTAAGTTTCGACCGACCGGATCCCACTAAATAAGCCTAAGTTAGTAGAGGCACTTATTGACTCTTTCATTTTGTAGACCAGCGAACTCTTGTAATAATTAGGTTACAGAATAGGGAAAGTTGGAGGATAGGATTTGACGATTTGACCATCTGAGTCTAGTCGACTAGAATCCCCAGATGAAACGATAGGATGTATTTAATAGAAAACTAGTCATAATAATAATAAGAGTAGTAATTAGGTTAACACTTCTCTCCTTATTGATATATCCTTACCATTTAATTGCTTTTTGTTTATTTCATTACTTTAGTTTAATTAATCAATTACAAAACCTTTTTAAAACCAGTGACATTAGAACTTAGAATAAATCTGCACGCATAGCTCTTGGGATGACCTCGGCTTTACCGACAACTATACTATACACGACCGGGTATATTGCCCGATAGTGCATTAGGTAGATGAGACAATTATAAATTTAAAACCTTGTCAGTAAATCCTGAATCAAGCTTATTCTCTAAGCTAATACTCGAAGCTCAGTAAAGCAAAACTTAAATAAATTCGAGTCGAATTCAAGCTCAAGTTAATCCGTAGAAGCTAAACTCGATTGCACCTTGTCTTTAAGTAACACGGACACAAACAATCTATTTTCGCCCGTTGAGGATTTATATCACAAACAATCTAGAAAGGATCATGGCCCTTTTAGGATTTACCATGTTTACATTATTTATCATTCTGCTAATACATAATTTAATTATTTGTATTACAAACCTTAAATTTTTGAATAAACTACTCGTATAATTTAACCATCCTAAATTTCATAAACGAGGTGGGGCAACGGTCCGCCGCGTTGCGGCGGGGCGTTGTTTCATGTCGTTGATTATCGCACAGTATTTTTTTTTTGTTAAGTAGAAAGTGGGTCAGGTGTTTGGTGTGGGGTTAAAAAGTCCTGGAAAAAAAAATTAAAATGGCGTGGTTCTTGATGGCGTTTTGCAACGGGGCTCGCTAAATATATGTTACATAAAAGTTTAAAGTAATTTTCGCAAGTCATTATATAGTAGGAGGTATGTTTTGTAAATAGTATTTTGCGAAGTTTTTTAACCCATTATATAGTAGAGTGTATGTTTTGTAAATAATATTTTGGGCTTTTACCTGGGCCAAAATGGGCTTATTGTTGGGGGAAAAATAATTTCTGCAGCCCAATGATGTCACCTTGCGTCATTTGCCGCAGAATTACTATATATAGTAATTACCCTCCAGCCGTTTTGGAAAAATTGTCCTAGCTCGGCCACGGCCATTAGTAGAGTTAAAATTCTAAAACATTTGTTTAATCTTTAGGTTCCAAGCTCCATAGAGCATGAATATTCAACGCAAACATTTATTATCACTAACCCCAATACAAAGTAGACTGACAAGTTGTTGCATCATCAATTGCTTTCACATACATGCCTTTCACACGACTAAAATGTTACAATCCAATCGTTACCACATTAATTTGCTAAATAAACAACTATGGTTTATTTATTTATTTTATTTTATTCTTATTTTTCTTAGAATGATACCGCACTTGAAAATTAACCCGCGAGTTAAACCATCCAAATAGGCAGGCTCCGAAACCTGAACCACTAGAGGAGACCCGCGAAAGAAAACACCTAAAACTCACGGCTTTATACTACCTGGATTTTTTTGTCTCTTACAAGACTCGAACCTTGGGTAAAACCTCTTTCAAGCTCCAGAAGAAGACCATGTGTCCAACTGAGCTAAGCCAGTTTGTTACTACTATGGTGTTCATATCACATAACCAAATTGATTTGCAGCATCTTTATTTTTTATTGACACATTTTATTTTATGCATTAGACCGTTACACATTATTTATAACATGTGATAACTTTTTGTACACTTATGAGTTCAAATCAAAAATATATATGTGCAAATCACCTCTCTATCACATAAATATGAATTGTGATATCTTCATAAATTACATTTGCAAACCTAATGTGAATCTTAGATATGATATACAAAAAGATGTTATCGGAAAATAAATACCTTAACTATCTATGTGAAACCTATTTATCATCAATCTTTAAAGAGCAAAGTTACGTAAAAAAAAATTACAAAATTATATTTACAGGATAACTTGACAAATGTAATGACCAATTATAGTGTATCACATAGTATCTCTTTTTTCTTCTTACCCTTCACGTTTAATTGTTAAGTTATTGTGTGAACATAATTTTATAAACTCTTTGTTAATATATCATTTCTCACATAGTTCATTTGACTGGAAATCATTTCTTGTATATTTTTACTAGTTAAAAGTCATGTATACGCACGAAGTTTACACATGAATAAAATTTATTTTAAAATGTTAGTTAATATAATAATTTAGCAATGTTTAATATTTGTAACTGTAATATTATACATACGAGGTTCAGACATGAAGTATAACTAATAATTTTATTTTAACTATATTTGTTTGTTGTGTACTTATAAATCACGCTTTCATTTTAATAATTATAATCACATGCATCTACATTTTTTTTACAAATAAATTATTTATCATTATTTGTATTCTACTTTCAACCCGTGTACGCACGGTTATTAAACGCGGATTAGGTTAGAACAATGACAATAACTAATAATAACATCTCAACTATATTTGTTCGGATTTAAAAATATGTTCAATCTTGTTTAACAATTCTTAATGTTTGAGTAGTTTAATTTAATATTTTAACATAATTTAAATTCATTGAATATAAATTTTTATACATGTTATATTTAATTCGTGTGTATATTCAATAACATGTTGACGTATGTTGATAATGTTTAAGTATTAAACTTAATTTAATAATAGTAATAATAATAATAATAATAATAATAATAATAATAATAATGATGATGATGATGATGATGATGATGATGATGATAGGAGTAGTTGTTTATTTAAAAAAATGTTTAAAATATATATGGGGTTTAATATATATATATATATATATATATATATATATATATATATATATATATATATATATATATATATATATATATATATATATATATAAGTTTTGATTGTAAATTTTATTAATCAATCAAAATATAACGCTTATTTACACATCAATTCAAAATAAATAAAAAAAAAAAAAAAAAAAAAAAAATCACAACGCCATGCGTATTTTCATTATTTTCTGCATCAAAATTTTCAAAAGTTTAACCAAGTTAATCTAATTTTGACTTTTCTTAGCAAATAGTAGTACTCGATTTTGCACTTGAGCTCTGTTATTGATCAATATCTATTTGTCTAGTTTCGGTTTTTAATTGTATTAGTTGTATCGCATTATCTTTTTCTACATTTCAACTTTTGTTGAAATGGTTATTTATATAATTTAGTTTTTCCAAAAAAAGGTAGAGTACATACTCGTATCGTATGTACATAAACAAATGCATAAGTTAGTACTTACGTGTAACTAAGAGCGAAAGTGTGATAATACCTTTTATATATATATATATATATATATATATATATATATATATATATATATATATATATATATATCAAAGTGTGAAGAGTAACTAATAAATTTATGAAAACAAACAACAAAAAATAAACTTCCACGGGTCTTCTGCTTCACAAAAAACCCGCAACAATAGAATTAGAACATACATAATGAACACCAACACAACCTTTAACTAAAAAAAAACACAAACACACGAGATGGCACTCATGATGGCACAACCAGGGCGTGGCACCCGCGACACCCGTAGTAATGATGCCATATGAGGGTGTGGCACCCGTGACACCTATACTAATGATGCCAACCTATGGCACAACTAGGGCGTGGCACCTGTGACACCCGTAGTAATGACGTCATATGAGGGTGTGGCACCCGTGACACCCATACTAATGATGCCAACCTGTGGCGCTACCGCGCTATCATAGCCATAGACCCATTGTTCCTTTATGCATCAAGACACATAAATTAACGCTCCTTACCCCCACCGTAACGCCAAAAACACTTAAACACCTAAAGCACGTTCCATTGAAATAGAATCGGGCCACCATTAACACCCTCTCACCTCCGTCGCCACCATTGCCAACGGAGTACCACCTTATTAGGCCACCTTAGTCACCACATTATCATCATAGTACCACCCTATCGTTCCATATCATTAGATGCCACTGTCATCCAAACACTAATCTATCAATAATAAAACTAACTAAAAAAAAATCAATAATTGCGTTGTATAATTATATGTAATTAATCTCTCAAAATTTTAAGAAAACTTGCATTAGTTACTTTTAAAAGAGTTTCTAATTTTAGATTTAAGGTCGGTTGATTTTAATTAGAATGACTTAAACAAAGACATCATGCAAAAGAAACCTTTTACTTATAAAACTTAACGATTTATTTTTCATAAGCTTGCACTCTTTAGACACATAACATATTTTGTAACAATTCACATTTTCAGGTTAATTACTATTCATTTTTTCTGAAATTTTCCCGAAATTTGATTTTTGTTTCTTGGCCTCGAGTGATAAATCATTTCCATGGCAAATTAAAAGTTTGACATTCATCAGATCATTTACGCGAAAGTTAATAAGGAATTACACGTTTTAGGGTAAAACGTCATTCAAAAATTCTACGCACAACGAAACTCGACCGCGTTAATTTTCCCCGTATCAGAAAAATGTTTGATACACTCATGATTTATTTGAGAATAAATCATGACTGAGAAAAACATGACCAAATAAACCTCGGCCGTGAAAAACTGGAATTTTCGTTTTTAAGCGTTTTTACTTAGCCGTAACCTTCGCCTATACCTGCACCGCGTTTCTAAGACGATTTAAGTTTTCACATTTTTCGAGTAAGTCAACATATTTTTCCCTCATCCTTTGACCAAAAATCATTCCTTGATTTTATAAGCCATTCTTTGATTTTTAGGCTTACGGTTTTATGTCTAAAAGACATTTAATACCAACCAACACTAGACTGAGCCTAGTCTAGACATTATAAGTCATTTTAAATCATTTTTATCCTATTAGAAAAGTAACATTTTACTTTTCTCAATTTTACACAATATTCGTACATTTTACGTATTACGCGTTTTAGACCCCGTGTTTCCAGTTTTAGCAGGGTTTTACCACCCCAATGGAACCTACCACTCATTTTATATTTTATTATGGAGTATAATGATATGTTTAACCATACTTTCAAGTTCCACATTTTTACGACAACCGGTTTTACGTTTTGAGGCTTAATCATTTACGGTTGGCATTTCCCGGAGTTAAAACTCATCCAATACTTAGGATAATATCTTCCAAGAACCACCTCATCCTTCCTAGCCATATCAAACCGCCATTAGGGGGGGCGGGAGTCACCCCTTGGTGTGGCTTGATCTCATGCAAATTGATCTAGGATGATTACATGTGTCAAAGCTTGTTAAGAAAGCTTTGACAAGTCTTAGTTTCTAACCTCCTCAAGCCCTTATAAAAGCCCCCTCACCCTCTCATTTGTACGCCACCATCACGCACACACACAAACACCATCTCTTTAGCAAATTACTTCCAAGTTTCATGCAAGAATCAAGTGCAATATCAACACATAAACTCTAGTTTGGTTTTGATTCATCAAACTACTTCCAAACCCTAGAAACTTTGGTGATTTCTCTTGAGTTTGAATCCACTCAAGTCACCTCAACTTTCATCATCTCTCTTTCAAGAATACAAGTGTAGAAAGATTGCTTGAAGTGAAGTAGGTTGAAGCTAAAGTCTATCAAAGTCCTTACCTTACATGTTAACTTCCTTTCTTATTTGAAAGCCAAAAGTTGTAAGCCAAACCCTAACATGCTTCTTGTTAAATATCATAATCATGTTATTTACATATCATTCATGCTATATTATGTCTTTTATTCATGTCCATGATGTATAAAAATGAGTAAAACAAGTTATTGTATATGATTGTTAAGATAAGTTATTTAAACAAGTAAACTAGTGACTTTCTTGGTATAATCTGATCAAAATGGTAAAATTATGATATTGGATCATTACATATTGTAGTAGAGGACCTAACAAGGAAACCATAGCAATTTGAACCACCTAAAACGAGTATACGAGTCAAAAGTTATGACCACTTGAATTTACCAAAACTTTGCGGCAAAACTGCCAAATAGCTTCTGTTACAGAAACATAAAACACGCAAAAAGAGGCCTTTCTGGTCCGTTTCATCAAAAAGTTAAAACACAAAAGTTGTCCGCAATCACGTTTTCTACAAAAACTCAGGTGCACGTATCCAGAAAACCAATAACGAATGAGATTTTCCTCAGTTTCTTAACAGCTATTTTACATACAAAAGTCACTGTATAATAGCAATGGTTTAATAAGACCAAGAGGTCTAATGACCTAGATTCAAGACCACAACCATGGCTAAAGCCAAGGTTGAGTCTCAATACCATGGAACAATGACCAAAGGTCATGGCAAGGCCATGACTAAATGACCATATAAACTTACTTAGGCGAAAACATGAGCTAAGAGTTGGCGATAACTTGAACATACAATTTGGATCTACTTCATCTAAAGGAACCATGAGATATTACAAGAAATGGTCATACAAGTTATAAGAAACTTACCCTAATAACAATCTTCATGTAACTTTTCGGATCAAAACTTATATATATATATATATATATATATATATATATATATATATATATATATATATATATATATATATATATATATATATATATATATATATATATATATATATATATCAACTACTACAATAGTAGGGAGCCTCATGTGAGGAGTTCATTATGTAAGCCGTCGAGATGAGTTGTGGATTTACGAATTAAAGTGTCCTGGCTCCTCGAACGTTTACTAACATGACTTCTGAATTATGTCGGCTCGAATGGTAGTAAACGATATATAAACTATACATGTTTCATGAATCATTTCTTTTCAAAGACTTACACTATACATCGTACCACATCATGGACTAAAATGCAAGACATACATATATAGGCAATTTTTCATATTCTTTACTCCAATCCTAAGTCACAACATCCTATTATAGGTTGCTCGTAGAAACCTTCGTGATTCGACCATCATATTCACTACTTGCTACTTAACTTAAGGTGAGTTCATAGCCCCACTTTCTATTACTTAATTGTTTTACAAACCCTTGGGGGGAATACATGCTATTTTAACCGAACACAATGCTTTCAAATTGTATGCTTGCCTGATTGTTTTATTATCACTAAGTACCAGCCTTGCTAAACCGAGATCCCTTATTATGAACCATTTAATCACTAGCAATAGTGAGCGCGAATATTGTGAATAGGCCTATTGGGATTGACGAATCCCATTTATATTGACTAAATTCACACAAATGCATTAATATTTGAGACATGGGTATGACAGCAAAGTACCTACCGGGATAAATCTGCCGATCGATATTGGTACACGTTAACGTTTTGGTGTCATAAGCTTAGTAATGATAATAACTGTTTTGTTTTCCAACCATTGGTGTGACCCTATAACTCACACTACCAACATATTGTGTTCAACCATTAAACAAACTCTATGAATATCACTCAACCTTTGTGTTGACCTTTTAAGCATGTATTTCAGGTTCATGATGATCAGGGATGGCACGGAAGGGCACGGATGTTCAAGAGGGCTATAAATTTTATTATCATTCGAAAACTCATCTAATGTGATTTGTAAACATGGAACCATCTGCGACCTCATTTTGTAATCTCTGATATTTATATAATTTGAATGATAAACCTTTTAAAATGACTCAATTAGAGTTCGTTTTCTATTATTTTGACTATTGTGCCGTCGAGTAACACCCAGTTTGAATTTCACTGCAACCATGAATTGGGGGTGTTACAGATTGGTACCAGAGCCATGGTTATATAGAAACGGGTCTAATTGAGACCTAAACTATAACCACAATTACAAGCAATAAAAAAAAAACATATTATAGCCTTCCGTTCTTCGTGCCTTCCATCCTCCAGCCGATTATGGACTTATTATGCATGTTATGCTACATAAACATATTAGTATATTGCTATATATATGCTTGCCATATTTTGAGCACTCCCCATAAACGTTAGAATTATTTTAACATTGTAATTCTTCTCATAGAAATCATGTGCGTACCCACTTCTTCCGATTATGTGCCCACTCTACCTAATAACTTCCAAGTCTTACCACCCTCACCCGAGTTCGGATTTGACTTCGTAAATGCCTTCGCTTCTGATGACGAAGAAGAACCTTTCGAAGATTCAACCGACGAAGAAGAGGAGGAACCAATGCCAACTAATTTTGCGTTGAATATTTCTAATTATTTTGAACAAAATTGGGTTGAGGCAGACTCCGAGGAGGATAATGAGTATGAATATGTACTAGAGCCATTACCACCACCACTATCACTTCCCTTTGATATCCCTACATGTGATGAATTGGATCACTCATTATGGATCGTATCTCGACCATCATTGATTCAACAAGAAAGTCGGCATGGAAACTACAGCCTCTCAAACTTCATCGACTCATACCTCTATGACACACTAAACCAAGAAGTTGCCGATCAATCAGAGCTGCTCGGATCATCTAACTCGTAATAGACTAGTGTGATGATACTAGTTATCTTTTGTACTACTAAACTGATTAGACTCATTTAGTAAATGTTATGAAATCCATGTAATAGCTAGCGATAGTAGAAATGTTGTAATTACTAAACTGAAAGTATCAGTTAGTAAATTTTGAAGAAGCTTGTAATAGGTTTCGATTTTGTAAATCAACCAACGTTGTATGAATAAAACTCTTGTTTTATACTATCATGTGTTATGTCTTTAAACCTCCAACGTAATGATTATATCATTTCCCATCAAAATCATGCTTATTTCACAACCCTCTACTCACGACGTATCTTCTATATAATAGAATCATGGCGCCAACGAAGAAGACACCACCAACAATGACTCAAGCTGCTATTCGCAAACTAGTTAAAGATAGTGTAAAAGCAGCAATAGCAACTGAACGGGCAGCCATAGCTACAAAGGCCGCAACAGCCTCTAAAGCTGCTAGAACTGCTGAAGCTGCTAGAACTGCAGAAACTACTAGAACTGCTGAAGCTGTTCGAATTGCTGCAACTACCATCAATACTAGAGGACCGAACCCATCCGGTCCTCCAGTAATAAATATTGATCCAGGAAGTAAGAGCTGGACATTCAAGGGTTATTTAAATTGCCAACCCACCAATTGCAAAGGTACTAATGGAGCCGTAAGTGTTAACCCCTGGTTTGAAAAAGCGGAGTCAGTATTTTTGATCAACAAATGCACCGAGAATGACAAAGTTCAATATGCCACCGGTCCACTGTTGGATGAGGCATTATCATGGTGGAATTTAGTATCTCAACCAATGGGCATCGAAAATGATTATAAGATTCCTGGGGATAATATAAAGAAAGAGTATTGCCCTCACAGTGGAATGCAGGAATTAGAAGTAGAATTCTGGAACCATGTTGTTAAAGGAACCGACATCCTGACATACAACCGTCGATTCCATGAATTGAGAATACTATGCCCAACAATGGTTTCGACAAATGAGAAACTGTTTGAAGAATATATCTGGGGACTCCCACTAAGCATACAAGGGAGCATGATTACATCTGGTCCCAAAACACTTGATGAGGCTATGCGGATGTCTCGCAGCCTCATGGATCAAGTGGTGCGTACGGCAGAAACCCAAAGACAAAACTTCAACAACTCCAACTACCGTAACAACAATAACAAAAGAAACAACAAAAACAAGCGACCATGGGATGATAACCGTGGAAGTAACAACAACAATAGCCCAACTCAAAACAACAACCATCATAACCAGCAAAACAAAAGACAAGAGGCTGCAACGGCTTATGTTGCTGCACCAACCAGAGGTGGATATACTGGGACTCAACCACAGTGTACTAAGTATAACTTCCATCACTCAGGTCCTTGCCCCGCCAAGTGCAACAATTGCCAAAAGCCAGGACATCTTGCCAGAGATTGTAGAAGCAAGGCTGTAGCTACTGTTATCAATACACAACCGATAGCTATATGCTTCGGATGTGGAGAAAGTGGACATTACAAGCACCGATGTCCCCAAAACCAAGGTCAACAAGTTGAAGACAACCAGGGGAGAGCATATATGTTAGGAGGAGAAGGAGCTTATCAGAATCTCAACAACGCTGCAGAACAATGAAGTTTAGAAATTAGCAGTTATATTTATTTATGCACTATGTTGTACTACGTGTATGTCATCCCTAGTAATGGGAGTTTTACGACTTAAGAATATTTACTGTTCAATAAACAACTCTTTGTGATAAGTCTCATCTATTGTACTTTCTGTCTCCAAACCAATTTGACTGATTAGTAGACTATTACCATTCTATAAGATTTACCCAGTTATCCTATAAACCATTCCACAAGTTTTACTTCAAGCTATTTTGCTACCACTTTATTGTTTCACATCATTTTACTCCAAGATATTCTACCACCGTCTTAGAAAAATTACTTCGTTAATACCACCCTATAAATTGATATCATATCTTCTTTACCCAGCTTCATCTCAAACCACTAAAACTCATCAAACCAAAATGAAGGACACAAGCCTCGTTCGTCTTTTCATCATCATTATCTTCACAACCGTTGCAACCACAAGCTCATTAACCGATCTTGATACACTTTTAAAGCTCAAATCATCCTTAGTTACATCACAAGCAACCTCATCAGCTTTACAAGATTGAATACCATCTAAAACTTTTAAGAAACACAATACTACGTGACTAAACCGAACATCACATTATCGGTCCTAAATTATACATAGCCTGATCACCTATGTCTAATTCAGGAGGGATCATGTTATGCTGGGAGCAGTCACCTGTATGTTTTCTTAGAAACAAACTTCTCATAAGTAACCTCATCCTACGCTATACACTGAAACGACAAATCAAACTACATCACTCTAGTCCTCATAAGTAACCACACCTCTTCATCGACACCACTCCAACGTATAACACACATAGAACTTCGGGACGAAGTTCCCCATAAGGGGTAGAGACTATAACAATTCACATTTTCAGGTTAATTACTATTCCCGGAAAATTTTACTATTCATTTTTCCCGAAATTTGATTTTTGTTTCTTGGCCTCGAGTGATAAATCATTTCCATGGAAAATTAAAAGTTTGACATTCATCAGATCATTTACGCGAAAGTTAATAAGGAATTACACGTTTTAGGGTAAAACGTCATTCAAAAATTCTACGCACAACGAAACTCGACCGCGTTAATTTTCCCCGTATTAGAAAAATGTTTGATACACTCATGATTTATTTGAGAATAAATCATGACTGAGAAAAAACATGACCAAATAAACCTCGGCCGTGAAAAACTGGAATTTTCGTTTTTAAGCGTTCTTACTCAGCCGTAACCTTAGCCTATACCTGCACCGCGTTTCTAAGACGATTTGAGTTTTCACATTTTTGGAGTAAGTCAACATATTTTTCCCTCCTCCTTTGACCAAAAATCATTCCTTGATTTTATAAGTCATTCTTTGATTTTTAGGCTTACGGTTTTATGTCTAAAAGACATTTAATACCAACCGACACTAGACTGAGCCCAGTCTAGACATTATAAGTCATTTTAAATCATTTTTATCCTATTAGAAAAGTAACATTTTACTTTTCTCAATTTTACACAATATTCGTACATTTTACGTATTACGCGTTTTAGACCCGTATTTCCAGTTTTAGCAGGGTTTTACCACCCCAATGGAACCTACCACTTATTTTATATTTTATTATGGAGTATAATGATATGTTTAACCAGACTTTCAAGTTCCACATTTTTACGACACCCGGTTTTACGTATTGAGGCTTAAAAATTTACGGTTGGCATTTCCCGGAGTCAAAACTCATCCAATACTTAGGATAATATCTTCCAAGAACCACCTCATCCTTCCTAGCCATATCAAACCGCCATTAGGGGGGGGGGGGAGTCACCCCTTGGTGTGGCTTGATCTCATGCAAATTGATCTAGGATGATTACATGTGTCAAAGCTTGTTAAGAAAGCTTTGACAAGTCTTAGTTTCTAACCTCCTCAAGCCCTTATAAAAGCCCTCTCCCCCTCTCATTTGTACGCCACCATCACACACACACAAACACCATCTCTTTAGCAAATTACTTCCAAGTTTCATGCAAGAATCAAGTGTAATATCAACACATAAACTCTAGTTTGGTTTTGATTCATCAAACTACTTCCAAACCCTAGAAACTTTGGTGATTTCTCTTGAGTTTGAATCCACTCAAGTCACCTCAACTTTAATCATCTCTCTTTCAAGAATACAAGTGTAGAAAGATTGCTTGAAGTGAAGTAGGTTGAAGCTAAAGTCTATCAAAGTCCTTACCTTACATGTTAACTTCCTTTCTTATTTGAAAGCCAAGAGTTGTAAGCCAAACCCTAACATGCTTCTTGTTAAATATCATAATCATGTTATTTACATATCATTCATGCTATATTATGTCTTGTATTCATGTCCATGATGTATAAAAATGAGTAAAACAAGTTATTGTATATGATTGTTAAAATAAGTTATTTAAACAAGTAAACTAGTGACTTTCTTGGTATAATCTGATCAAAATGGTAAAATTATGATATTGGATCATTACATATTGTAGTAGAGGACCTAACAAGGAAACCATAGCAATTTGAACCACCTAAAACGAGTATACGAGTCAAAAGTTATGACCACTTGAATTTATCAAAACTTTGCGGCAAAGCTGCCAAATAGCTTCTGTTACAGAAACATAAAACACGCAAAAAGAGGCCTTTCTGGTCCGTTTTATCAAAAAGTTAAAGCACAAAAGTTGTCCGGAATCACGTTTTCTACAAAAACTCAGGTGCACGTATCCAGAAAACCAATAACGAATGAGATTTTCTTCAGTTTCTTAACAGCTATTTTACATACAAAAGTCACTATATAATAGCTATGGTTTAATAAGGCCAAGAGGTCTAATGACCTAGATTCAAGACCACAACCATGGCTAAAGCCAAGGTTGAGTCTCAATACCATGGAACAATGACCAAAGGTCATGGCAAGGCCATGACTAAATGACCATATAAACTTACTTAGGCGAAAACATGAGCTAAGAGTTGTCGATAACTTGAACATACAATTTGGATCTACTTCGTCTAAAGGAACCATGAGATATTACAAGAAATGGTCATACAAGTTATAAGAAACTTACCCTAATAACAATCTTCATGTAAAGATAAACTTTCCTAAGTTTATTCAAATATTAGACATGTAACTTTTCGGATCAAAACTTATATATATATATTTTATCAACTACTACAATAGTAGGGAGCCTCATGTGAGGAATTCATTATGTAAGCCGTCGAGATGAGTTGTGGATTTACGAATTAATGTGTCCTGGCTCCTCGAACGTTTACTAACATGACTTCTGAATTATGTCGGCCCGAACGGTAGTAAACGATATATAAACTATACATGTTTCATGAATCATTTCTTTTCAAAGACTTACACTATACATCGTACCACATCATGGACTAAAATGCAAGACATACATATATAGGCAATTTTTCATATTCTTTACTCCAATCCTAAGTCGCAACATCCTATTATAGGTTGCTCGTAGAAACCTTCGCGATTCGACCATCATATTCACTACTTGCTACTTAACTTAAGGTGAGTTCATAGCCCCACTTTCCATTACTTAATTGTTTTACAAACCCTTGGGGGGAATACATGCTATTTTAACCGAACACAATGCTTTCAAATTGTATGCTTGCCTGATTGTTTTATTATCACTAAGTACCAGCCTTGCTAAACCGAGATCCCTTATTATGAACCATTTAATCACTAGCAATAGTGAGCGCGAATATTGTGAATAGGCCTTTTGGGATTGAAGAATCCCATTTGTATTGACTAAATTCACACAAATGCATTAATATTTGAGACATGGGTATGATAGCAAAGTACCTACCGGGATAAATCTGCCGATCGATATTGGTACACGTTAACATTTTTGTGTCATAAGCTTAGTAATGATAATAACTGTTTTGTTTTCCAACCATTGGTGTGAGCCTATAACTCACACTACCAACATATTGTGTTCAACCATTAAACAAACTCTATGAATATCACTCAACATTTGTGTTGACCTTTTAAGCGTGTATTTCAGGTTCATGATGATCAGGGATGGCACGGAAGGGCACGGATGTTCAAGAGGGCTATAAATTTTATTATCATTCGAAAACTCATCTAAGGTGATTTGTAAACATGGAACCATCTGGGACCTCATTTTGTAATCTCTGATATTTATATAATTTGAATGATAAACCTTTTAAAACGACTCAATTAGAGTTCGTTTTCTATTATTGTGACTATTGTGCCGTCGAGTAACACCCAGTTTGAATTCCGCTGCAACCATGAATTGGGGGTGTTACAGATTGGTACCAGAGCCATGGTTATAGAGAAACGGGTCTAATTGAGACCTTAACTATAACCACAATTACAAGCAAAAAAAAAAAAACATTTTATAGCCTTCCGCTCTTCGTGCCTTCCATCCTCCAGATGATTATGGACTTATTATGCATGTTATGCTACATAAACATATTAGTATATTGCTATATATATGCTTGCCATATTTTGAGCACTCCCCATAAACGTTAGAATTATTTTAACATTGTAATTCTTCTCATAGAAATCATGTGCGTACCCACTTTTTCCAATTATGTGCCCACTCTACCTAATAACTTTCAAGTCTTACCACCCTCACCCGAGTTTGGATTTGACTTCGTAAATGCCTTCGCTTCTGATGACGAAGAAGAACCTTTCGAAGATTCAACCGACGAAGAAGAGGAGGAACCAATGCCAACTAATTTTGCGTTGAATATTTCTAATTATTTTGAACAAAATTGGGTTGAGGCAGACTCCGAGGAGGATAATGAGTATGAATATGTACTAGAGCCATTACCACCACCACTATCACTTCCCTTTGATATCCCTACATGTGATGAATTGGATCACTCATTATGGATCGTATCTCGACCATCATTGATTCAACAAGAAAGTCAGCATGGAAACTACAGCCTCTCAAACTTCATCGACTCATACCTCTATGACACACTAAACGAAGAAGTTGCCGATCAATCAGAGCTGCTCGGACCATCTTACTCACAATAGACTAGTGTGATGATACTAGTTATCTTTTGTACTACTAAACTGATTAGACTCAGTTAGTAAATGTTATGAAATCCATCTAATAGCTAGCGATAGTAGAAACGTTGTAATTACTAAACTGAAAGTATCAGTTAGTAAATTTTGAAGAAGCTTGTAATAGGTTTCGATTTTGTAAATCAACCAACGTTGTATGAATAAAACTCTTGTTTTATACTATCATGTGTTATGCCTTTAAACCTCCAATGTAATGATTATGTCATTTCCCATCAAAAATCATGCTTATTTCACAACTCTCTACTCACGACGTATCTTCTATATAATAGAATCATGGCGCCAACGAAGAAGACACCACCAACAATGACTCAAGCTGCTATTCGCAAACTAGTTAAAGATAGTGTAAAAGAAGCAATAGCAAATGAACGAGCAGCCATAGCTACAAAGGCCGCAACAGCCTCTAAAGCTGCTAGAACTGCTGAAGCTGCTAGAACTGCTGAAACTACTAGAACTGCTGAAGCTGTTCGAATAGCTGCAACTACCATCAATACTAGAGGACCGAACACATCCGGTCCTCCAGTAATAAATATTGATCCAGTAAGTAGGAGCTGCACATTCAAGGGTTATTTAAATTGCCAACCCACCAATTGCAAAGGTACTAATGGAGCCGTAAGTGTTAACCCCTGGTTTGAAAAAGCGGAGTCAGTATTTTTGATTAACAAATGCACCGAGAATGACAAAGTTCAATATGCCACCGGTCCACTGTTGGATGAGGCATTATCATGGTGGAATTTAGTATCTCAACCAATGGGCATTGAAAATGATTATAAGATTCCTGGGGATAATATAAAGAAAGAGTATTGCCCTAACAGTGGAATGCAAGAATTAGAAGTAGAATTCTGGAACCATGTTGTTAAAGGAACCGACATCCTGACTTACAACCGTCGATTCCATGAATTGAGGATACTATGCCCAACAATGGTTTCGACAAATGAGAAACTGTTAGAAGAATATATCTGGGGACTCCCACTAAGCATACAAGGGAGCATGATTACATCTGGTCCCAAAACACTTGATGAGGCTATGCGGATGTCTCGCAGCCTCATGGATCAAGTGGTGCGTACGGCAGAAACCCAAAGACAAAACTTCAACAACTTCAACTACTGTAACAACAATAACAAAAGAAACAACAAAAACAAGCGACCATGGGATGATAACCGTGGAAATAACAACAACAACAGCCCAACTCAAAACAACAACAATCATAACCAGCAAAACAAAAGACAAGAGGCTGCAACGGCTTATGTTGCTGCACCAACCAGAGGTGGATATACTGGGACTCAACCACAGTGTACTAAGTGTAACTTCCATCACTCAGGTCCTTGCCCCGCCAAGTGCAACAATTGCCAAAAGCCAGGACATCTTGCCAGAGATTGTAGAAGCAAGGCTGTAGCTACTGTTAGCAATACACAGCCGATAGCTATATGCTTCGGATGTGGAGAAAGTGGACATTACAAGCACCGATGTCCCCAAAACCAAGGTCAACAAGTTGAAGACAACCAGGGGAGAGCATATATGTTAGGAGGAGAAGGAGCTTATCAGAATCTCAACAACACTGCAGAATAATGAAGTTTAGAAATTAGCAGTTATACTTATTTATGCACTATGTTGTACTACGTGTATGTCATCCCTAGTAATGGGAGTTTTACGACTTAAGAATATTTACTGTTCAATAAACAACTCTTTGTGATAAGTCTCATCTATTGTACTTTCTATCTCCAAACCAATTTGACTGATTAGTAGACTATTACCATTCTATAAGATTTACCCAGTTATCCTATAAACCATTCCACAAATTTTACTTCAAGCTATTTAGCTACCACTTTATTGTTTCACATCATTTTACTCCAAGATATTCTACCACCATCTTAGAAAAATTACTTCGTTAATACCACCCTATAAATTGATATCATATCTTCTTTACCCAGCTTCATCTCAAACCACTAAAACTCATCAAACCAAAATGAAGGACACAAGCCTCGTTCGTTTTTTCACCATCATTATCTTCACAACCGTTGCAACCACAAGCTCATTAACCGATCTTGATACACTTTTAAAACTCAAATCATCCTCAGTTACACCACAAGCAACCTCATCAGCTTTACAAGATTGAATACCATCTAAAACTTTTAAGAAACACAATACTACGTGACTAAACCGAAATTCACATTATCGGTCCTAAATTATACATAGCCTGATCACCTATGTCTAATTCAGGAGGGATCATGTTATGCTGGGAGCAGTCACCTGTATGTTTTCTTAGAAACAAACTTCTCATAAGTAACCTCATCCTACGCCATACACTGAAACGACAAATCAAACTACATCACTCTAGTCCTCATAAGTAACCACACCTCTTCATCGACACCACTCCAACGTATAACACACATAGAACTTAGGGACGAAGTTCCCCATAAGGGGTAGAGACTGTAACAATTCACATTTTTAGGTTAATTACTATTCCCGGGAAATTTTACTATTCACTTTTACTATTCATTTTTCCCGAAATTTGATTTTTGTTTCTTGGCCTCGAGTGATAAATCATTTCCATGGCAAATTAAAAGTTTGACATTCATCAGATCATTTACGCGAAAGTTAATAAGGAATTACACGTTTTAGGGTAAAACGTCATTCAAAAATTCTACGCACAACGAAACTCGACCGCGTTAATTTTCCCCGTATTAGAAAAATGTTTGATACACTCATGATTTATTTGAGAATAAATCATGACTGAGAAAAACATGACCAAATAAACCTCGGCCGTGAAAAACTGGAATTTTCGTTTTTAAGCGTTCTTACTCAGCCGTAACCTTAGCCTATACCTGCACCGCGTTTCTAAGACGATTTGAGTTTTCACATTTTTGGAGTAAGTCAACATATTTTTCCCTCCTCCTTTGACCAAAAATCATTCCTTGATTTTATAAGTCATTCTTTGATTTTTAGGCTTACGGTTTTATGTCTAAAAGACATTTAATACCAACCGACACTAGACTGAGCCCAGTCTAGACAGTATAAGTCATTTTAAATCATTTTTATCCTATTAGAAAAGTAACATTTTACTTTTCTTAATTTTACACAATATTCGTACATTTTACGTATTACGCGTTTTAGACCCGTGTTTCCAGTTTTAGCAGGGTTTTACCACCCCAATGGAACCTACCACTTATTTTATATTTTATTATGGAGTATAATGATATGTTTAACCAGACTTTCAAGTTCCACATTTTTACGACACCCGGTTTTACGTTTTGAGGCTTAAAAATTTACGGTTGGCATTTCCCGGAGTCAAAACTCATCCAATACTTAGGATAATATCTTCCAAGAACCACCTCATCCTTCCTAGCCATATCAAACTGCCATTAGGGGGGGGGGGAGTCACCCCTTGGTGTGGCTTGATCTCATGCAAATTGATCTAGGATGATTACATGTGTCAAAGCTTGTTAAGAAAGCTTTGACAAGTCTTAGTTTCTAACCTCCTCAAGCCCTTATAAAAGCCCTCTCCCCCTCTCATTTGTACGCCACCATCACACACACACAAACACCATCTCTTTAGCAAATTACTTCCAAGTTTCATGCAAGAATCAAGTGCAATATCAACACATAAACTCTAGTTTGGTTTTGATTCATCAAACTACTTCCAAACCCTAGAAACTTTGGTGATTTCTCTTGAGTTTGAATCCACTCAAGTCACCTCAACTTTCATCATCTCTCTTTCAAAAATACAAGTGTAGAAATATTGCTTGAAGTGAGGTAGGTTGAAGCTAAAGTCTATCAAAGTCCTTACCTTACATGTTAACTTCCTTTCTTATTTGAAAGCCAAAAGTTGTAAGCCAAACCCTAACATGCTTCTTGTTAAATATCATAATCATGTTATTTACATATCATTCATGCTATATTATGTCTTGTATTCATGTCCATGATGTATAAAAATGAGTAAAACAAGTTATTGTATATGATTGTTAAGATAAGTTATTTAAACAAGTAAACTAGTGACTTTCTTGGTATAATCTGATCAAAATGGTAAAATTATGATATTGGATCATTACATATTGTAGTAGAGGACCTAACAAGGAAACCATAGCAATTTGAACCACCTAAAACGAGTATACGAGTCAAAAGTTATGACTACTTGAATTTACCAAAACTTTGCGGCAAAGCTGCCAAATAGCTTCCGTTACAGAAACATAAAACACGCAAAAAGAGGCCTTTCTGGTCCATTTCATCAAAAATTTAATGCACAAAAGTTATCCGGAATCACGTTTTCTACAAAAACTCGGGAGCACGTATCCAGAAAACCAATAACGAATGAGATTTTCTTCAGTTTCTTAACAGCTATTTTATATACAAAAGTCACTATATAATAGCTATGATTTAATAAGACCAAGAGGTCTAATGACCTAGATTCAAGACCACAACCATGGCTAAAGCCAAGGTTGAGTCTCAATACCATGGAACAATGACCAAAGGTCATGGCAAGGCCATGACTAAATGACCATATAAACTTACTTAGGCGAAAACATGAGCTAAGAGTTGGCGAACTTGAACATACAATTTGGATCTACTTCATCTAAAGGAACCATGAGATATTACAAGAAATGGTCATACAAGTTATAAGAAACTTACCCTAATAACAATCTTCATGTAAAGATAAACTTTCCTAAGTTTATTCAAATATTAGACATGTAACTTTTCGGATCAAAACTTATATATATATATATATATATATATATATATATATATATATATATATATATATATATATATATATATATATATATATATATATATATATATATATATATATATATATATATATATATATATATATTATCAACTACTACAATAGTAGGGAGCCTCATGTGAGGAGTTCATTATGTAAGCCGTCGAGATGAGTTGTGGATTTACGAATTAAAGTGTCCTGGCTCCTCGAACGTTTACTAACATGACTTCTGAATTATGTCGGCCCGAACGGTAGTAAACGATATATAAACTATACATGTTTCATGAATCATTTCTTTTCAAAGACTTACACTATACATCGTACCACATCATGGACTAAAATGCAAGACATACATATATAGACAATTTTTCATATTCTTTACTCCAATCCTAAGTCGCAACATCCTATTATAGGTTGCTCGTAGAAACCTTCGCGATTCGACCATCATATTCACTACTTGCTACTTAACTTAAGGTGAGTTCATAGCCCCACTTTCCATTACTTAATTGTTTTACAAACCCTTGGGGGGAATACATGCTATTTTAACCGAACACAATGCTTTCAAATTGTATGCTTGCCTGATTGTTTTATTATCACTAAGTACCAGCCTTGCTAAACCGAGATCCCTTATTATGAACCATTTAATCACTAGCAATAGTGAGCGCGAATATTGTGAATAGGCCTATTGGGATTGACGAATCCCATTTATATTGACTAAATTCACACAAATGCATTAATATTTGAGACATGGGTATGACAGCAAAGTACCTACCGGGATAAATCTGCCGATCGATATTGGTACACGTTAACGTTTTGGTGTCATAAGCTTAGTAATGATAATAACTGTTTTGTTTTCCAACCATTGGTGTGACCCTATAACTCACACTACCAACATATTGTGTTCAACCATTAAACAAACTCTATGAATATCACTCAACCTTTGTGTTGACCTTTTAAGCATGTATTTCAGGTTCATGATGATCAGGGATGGCACGGAAGGGCACGGATGTTCAAGAGGGCTATAAATTTTATTATCATTCGAAAACTCATCTAATGTGATTTGTAAACATGGAACCATCTGGGACCTCATTTTGTAATCTCTGATATTTATATAATTTGAATGATAAACCTTTTAAAACGACTCAATTAGAGTTCGTTTTCTATTATTGTGACTATTGTGCCGTCGAGTAACACCAAGTTTGAATTCCGCTGCAACCATGAATTGGGGGTGTTACATATTTCATGATCAAACAACCTTGTCATAATTAACACATAACAAATTCTTTAGATACATATCATATTCTTTCGGTGTGCTCTATTGTGTAATAAATGACAAGAATAACGGACAAGTTTTAAATTTTTACAGTTTTGTAGCACAAGGTGCAATAGTTCAGCCCAAACACTTTTTTGTGCAATCTCAACATTTCTCTTTTAACACAACTCAATCACTCACACAACAAAAAATACACTTTATTATAACACAACCATGCCACCACTCTAGGGACACAAAAAATCCGCCAAGGGTAAAAAAAAGCACACTCATAAGCCAAGTTACACTGAAACGACAAATCAAACTACATCACTCTAGTCCTCATAAGTAACCACACCTCTTCATCGACACCACTCCAACGTATAACACACATAGAACTTTGGGACGAAATTCCCCATAAGGGGTAGAGACTGTAACAATTCACATTTTCAGGTTAATTACTATTCCCGGAAAATTTTACTATTCACTTTTACTATTCATTTTTCCCGAAATTTTTCCCGAAATTTGATTTTTGTTTCTTGGCCTCGAGTGATAAATCATTTCCATGGAAAATTAAAAGTTTGACATTCATCAGATCATTTACGCGAAAGTTAATAAGGAATTACACGTTTTAGGGTAAAACGTCATTCAAAAATTCTACGCACAACGAAACTCGACCGCGTTAATTTTCCCCGTATTAGAAAAATGTTTGATACACTCATGATTTATTTGAGAATAAATCATGACTGAGAAAAAACAATACCAAATAAACCTCGGCCGTGAAAAACTGGAATTTTCGTTTTTAAGCGTTCTTACTCAGCCGTAACCTTAGCCTATACCTGCACCGCGTTTCTAAGACGATTTGAGTTTTCACATTTTTGGAGTAAGTCAACATATTTTTCCCTCCTCCTTTGACCAAAAATCATTCCTTGATTTTATAAGTCATTCTTTGATTTTTAGGCTTACGGTTTTATGTCTAAAAGACATTTAATACCAACCGACACTAGACTGAGCCCAGTCTAGATATTATAAGTCATTTTAAATCATTTTTATCCTATTAGAAAAGTAACATTTTACTTTTCTCAATTTTACACAATATTCGTACATTTTACGTATTACGCGTTTTAGACCCGTGTTTCCAGTTTTAGCAGGGTTTTACCACCCCAATGGAACCTACCACTTATTTTATATTTTATTATGGAGTATAATGATATGTTTAACCAGACTTTCAAGTTCCACATTTTTACGACACCCGGTTTTACGTATTGAGGCTTAAAAATTTACGGTTGGCATTTCCCGGAGTCAAAACTCATCCAATACTTAGGATAATATCTTCCAAGAACCACCTCATCCTTCCTAGCCATATCAAACCGCCATTAGGGGGGGGGGGAGTCACCCCTTGGTGTGGCTTGATCTCATGCAAATTGATCTAGGATGATTACATGTGTCAAAGCTTGTTAAGAAAGCTTTGACAAGTCTTAGTTTCTAACCTCCTCAAGCCCTTATAAAAGCCCTCTCCCCCTCTCATTTGTACGCCACCATCACACACACACAAACACCATCTCTTTAGCAAATTGCTTCCAAGTTTCATGCAAGAATCAAGTGCAATATCAACACATAAACTCTAGTTTGGTTTTGATTCATCAAACTACTTCCAAACCCTAGAAACTTTGGTGATTTCTCTTGAGTTTGAATCCACTCAAGTCACCTCAACTTTCATCATCTCTCTTTCAAGAATACAAGTGTAGAAAGATTGCTTGAAGTGAAGTAGGTTGAAGTTAAAGTCTATCAAAGTCCTTACCTTACATGTTAACTTCCTTTCTTATTTGAAAGCCAAAAGTTGTAAGCCAAACCCTAACATGCTTCTTGTTAAATATCATAATCATGTTATTTACATATCATTCATGCTATATTATGTCTTGTATTCATGTCCATGATGTATAAAAATGAGTAAAACAAGTTATTGTATATGATTGTTAAAATAAGTTATTTAAACAAGTAAACTAGTGACATTCTTGGTATAATCTGATCAAAATGGTAAAATTATGATATTGGATCATTACATATTGTAGTAGAGGACCTAACAAGGAAACCATAGCAATTTGAACCACCTAAAACGAGTATACGAGTCAAAAGTTATGACCACTTGAATTTATCAAAACTTTGCGGCAAAGCTGCCAAATAGCTTCTGTTACAGAAACATAAAACACGCAAAAAGAGGCCTTTCTGGTCCGTTTTATCAAAAAGTTAAAGCACAAAAGTTGTCCGGAATCACGTTTTCTACAAAAACTCAGGTGCACGTATCCAGAAAACCAATAACGAATGAGATTTTCTTCAGTTTCTTAACAGCTATTTTACATACAAAAGTCACTATATAATAGCTATGGTTTAATAAGACTAAGAGGTCTAATGACCTAGATTCAAGACCACAACCATGGCTAAAGCCAAGGTTGAGTCTCAATACCATGGAACAAAGACCAAAGGTCATGGCAAGGCCATGACTAAATGACCATATAAACTTACTTAGGCGAAAACATGAGCTAAGAGTTGTCGATAACTTGAACATACAATTTGGATCTACTTCGTCTAAAGGAACCATGAGATATTACAAGAAATGGTCATACAAGTTATAAGAAACTTACCCTAATAACAATCTTCATGTAAAGATAAACTTTCCTAAGTTTATTCAAATATTAGACATGTAACTTTTCGGATCAAAACTTATATATATATATATATTTTATCAACTACTACAATAGTAGGGAGCCTCATATGAGGAGTTCATTATGTCAGCCGTCGAGATGAGTTGTGGATTTACGAATTAATGTGTCCTGGCTCCTCGAACGTTTACTAACATGACTTCTGAATTATGTCGGCCCGAACGGTAGTAAACGATATATAAACTATACATGTTTCATGAATCATTTCTTTTCAAAGACTTACACTATACATCGTACCACATCATGGACTAAAATGCAAGACATACATATATAGGCAATTTTTCATATTCTTTACTCCAATCCTAAGTCGCAACATCCTATTATAGGTTGCTCGTAGAAACCTTCGCGATTCGACCATCATATTCACTACTTGCTACTTAACTTAAGGTGAGTTCATAGCCCCACTTTCCATTACTTAATTGTTTTACAAACCCTTGGGGGGAATACATGCTATTTTAACCGAACACAATGCTTTCAAATTGTATGCTTGCCTGATTGTTTTATTATCACTAAGTACCAGCCTTGCTAAACCGAGATCCCTTATTATGAACCATTTAATCACTAGCAATAGTGAGCGCGAATATTGTGAATAGGCCTTTTGGGATTGACGAATCCCATTTGTATTGACTAAATTCACACAAATGCATTAATATTTGAGACATGGGTATGATAGCAAAGTACATACCGGGATAAATCTGCCGATCGATATTGGTACACGTTAACGTTTTTGTGTCATAAGCTTAGTAATGATAATAACTGTTTTGTTTTCCAACCATTGGTGTGAGCCTATAACTCACACTACCAACATATTGTGTTCAACCATTAAACAAACTCTATGAATATCACTCAACCTTTGTGTTGACCTTTTAAGCATGTATTTCAGGTTCATGATGATCAGGGATGGCACGGAAGGGCACGGATGTTCAAGAGGGCTATAAATTTTATTATCATTCGAAAACTCATCTAATGTGATTTGTAAACATGGAACCATCTGGGACCTCATTTTGTAATCTCTGATATTTATATAATTTGAATGATAAACCTTTTAAAACGACTCAATTAGAGTTCGTTTTCTATTATTGTGACTATTGTGCCGTCGAGTAACACCAAGTTTGAATTCCGCTGCAACCATGAATTGGGGGTGTTACAGATTGGTACCAGAGCCATGGTTATAGAGAAACGGGTCTAATTGAGACCTTACCTATAACCACAATTACAAGCAAAAAAAAAAACATTTTATAGCCTTCCGCTCTTCGTGCCTTCCATCCTCCAGATGATTATGGACTTATTATGCATGTTATGCTACATAAACATATTAGTATATTGCTATATATATGCTTGCCATATTTTGAGCACTCCCCATAAACGTTAGAATTATTTTAACATTGTAATTCTTCTCATAGAAATCATGTGCGTACCCACTTTTTCCGATTATGTGCCCACTCTACCTAATAACTTTCAAGTCTTACCACCCTCACCCGAGTTCGGATTTGACTTCGTAAATGCCTTCGCTTCTGATGACGAAGAAGAACCTTTCGAAGATTCAACCGACGAAGAAGAGGAGGAACCAATGCCAACTAATTTTGCGCTGAATATTTCTAATTGTTTTGAACAAAATTGGGTTGAGGCAGACTCCGAGGAGGATAATGAGTATGAATATGTACTAGAGCCATTACCACCACCACTATCACTTCCCTTTGATATCCCTACATGTGATGAATTGGATCACTCATTATGGATCGTATCTCGACCATCATTGATTCAACAAGAAAGTCAGCATGGAAACTACAGCCTCTCAAACTTCATCGACTCATACCTCTATGACACACTAAACGAAGAAGTTGCCGATCAATCAGAGCTGCTCGGACCATCTTACTCACAATAGACTAGTGTGATGATACTAGTTATCTTTTGTACTACTAAACTGATTAGACTCAGTTAGTAAATGTTATGAAATCCATCTAATAGCTAGCGATAGTAGAAACGTTGTAATTACTAAACTGAAAGTATCAGTTAGTAAATTTTGAAGAAGCTTGTAATAGGTTTCGATTTTGTAAATCAACCAACGTTGTATGAATAAAACTCTTGTTTTATACTATCATGTGTTATGCCTTTAAACCTCCAATGTAATGATTATGTCATTTCCCATCAAAAATCATGCTTATTTCACAACTCTCTACTCACGACGTATCTTCTATATAATAGAATCATGGCGCCAACGAAGAAGACACCACCAACAATGACTCAAGCTGCTATTCGCAAACTAGTTAAAGATAGTGTAAAAGCAGCAATAGCAAATGAACGAGCAGCCATAGCTACAAAGGCCGCAACAGCCTCTAAAGCTGCTAGAACTGCTGAAGCTGCTAGAACTGCTGAAACTACTAGAACTGCTGAAGCTGTTCGAATAGCTGCAACTACCATCAATACTAGAGGATCGAACCCATCCGGTCCTCCAGTAATAAATATTGATCCAGTAAGTAAGAGCTGCACATTCAAGGGTTATTTAAATTGCCAACCCACCAATTGCAAAGGTACTAATGGAGCCGTAAGTGTTAACCCCTGGTTTGAAAAAGCGGAGTCAGTATTTTTGATCAACAAATGCACCGAGAATGACAAAGTTCAATATGCCACCGGTCCACTGTTGGATGAGGCATTATCATGGTGGAATTTAGTATCTCAACCAATGGGCATTGAAAATGATTATAAGATTCCTGGGGATAATATAAAGAAAGAGTATTGCCCTAACAGTGGAATGCAGGAATTAGAAGTAGAATTCTGGAACCATGTTGTTAAAGGAACCGACATCCTGACTTACAACCGTCGATTCCATGAATTGAGGATACTATGCCCAACAATGGTTTCGACAAATGAGAAACTGTTAGAAGAATATATCTGGGGACTCCCACTAAGCATACAAGGGAGCATGATTACATCTGGTCCCAAAACACTTGATGAGGCTATGCGGATGTCTCGCAGCCTCATGGATCAAGTGGTGCGTACGGCAGAAACCCAAAGACAAAACTTCAACAACTCCAACTACTGTAACAACAATAACAAAAGAAACAACAAAAACAAGCGACCATGGGATGATAACCGTGGAAATAACAACAACAACAGCCCAACTCAAAACAACAACAATCATAACCAGCAAAACAAAAGACA
Organism: Artemisia argyi; assembly: GCA_030686995.1. Classification (NCBI taxonomy): domain Eukaryota; kingdom Viridiplantae; phylum Streptophyta; class Magnoliopsida; order Asterales; family Asteraceae; genus Artemisia; species Artemisia argyi. The sequence goes on from CM060699.1 coordinate 91,643,613, forward strand.
AGAGGCTGCAACGGCTTATGTTGCTGCACCAACCAGAGGTGGATATACTGGGACTCAACCACAGTGTACTAAGTGTAACTTCCATCACTCAGGTCCTTGCCCCGCCAAGTGCAACAATTGCCAAAAGCCAGGACATCTTGCCAGAGATTGTAGAAGCAAGGCTGTAGCTACTATTAGCAATACACAGCCGATAGCTATATGCTTCGGATGTGGAGAAAGTGGACAATACAAGCACCGATGTCCCCAAAACCAAGGTCAACAAGTTGAAGACAACCAGGGGAGAGCATATATGTTAGGAGGAGAAGGAGCTTATCAGAATCTCAACAACACTGCAGAATAATGAAGTTTAGAAATTAGCAGTTATATTTATTTATGCACTATGTTGTACTACGTGTATGTCATCCCTAGTAATGGGAGTTTTATGACTTAAGAATATTTACTGTTCAATAAACAACTCTTTGTGATAAGTCTCATCTATTGTACTTTCTATCTCCAAACCAATTTGTCTGATTAGTAGACTATTACCATTCTATAAGATTTACCCAGTTATCCTATAAACCATTCCACAAATTTTACTTCAAGCTATTTTGCTACCACTTTATTGTTTCACATCATTTTACTCCAAGATATTCTACCACCATCTTAGAAAAATTACTTCGTTAATACCACCCTATAAATTGATATCATATCTTCTTTACCCAGCTTCATCTCAAACCACTAAAACTCATCAAACCAAAATGAAGGACACAAGCCTCGTTCGTTTTTTCACCATCATTATCTTCACAACCGTTGCAACCACAAGCTCATTAACCGATCTTGATACACTTTTAAAACTCAAATCATCCTTAGTTACACCACAAGCAACCTCATCAGCTTTACAAGATTGAATACCATCTAAAACTTTTAAGAAACACAATACTACGTGACTAAACCGAAATTCACATTATCGGTCCTAAATTATACATAGCCTGATCACCTATGTCTAATTCAGGAGGGATCATGTTATGCTGGGAGCAGTCACCTGTATGTTTTCTTAGAAACAAACTTCTCATAAGTAACCTCATCCTACGCCATACACTGAAACGACAAATCAAACTACATCACTCTAGTCCTCATAAGTAACCACACCTCTTCATCGACACCACTCCAACGTATAACACACATAGAACTTAGGGACGAAGTTCCCCATAAGGGGTAGAGACTGTAACAATTCACATTTTTAGGTTAATTACTATTCCCGGGAAATTTTACTATTCACTTTTACTATTCATTTTTCCCGAAATTTGATTTTTGTTTCTTGGCCTCGAGTGATAAATCATTTCCATGGCAAATTAAAAGTTTGACATTCATCAGATCATTTACGCGAAAGTTAATAAGGAATTACACGTTTTAGGGTAAAACGTCATTCAAAAATTCTACGCACAACGAAACTCGACCGCGTTAATTTTCCCCGTATTAGAAAAATGTTTGATACACTCATGATTTATTTGAGAATAAATCATGACTGAGAAAAACATGACCAAATAAACCTCGGCCGTGAAAAACTGGAATTTTCGTTTTTAAGCGTTCTTACTCAGCCGTAACCTTAGCCTATACCTGCACCGCGTTTCTAAGACGATTTGAGTTTTCACATTTTTGGAGTAAGTCAACATATTTTTCCCTCCTCCTTTGATCAAAAATCATTCCTTGATTTTATAAGTCATTCTTTGATTTTTAGGCTTACGGTTTTATGTCTAAAAGACATTTAATACCAACCGACACTAGACTGAGCCCAGTCTAGACAGTATAAGTCATTTTAAATCATTTTTATCCTATTAGAAAAGTAACATTTTACTTTTCTCAATTTTACACAATATTCGTATATTTTACGTATTACGCGTTTTAGACCTGTGTTTCCAGTTTTAGCAGGGTTTTACCACCCCAATGGAACCTACCACTTATTTTATATTTTATTATGGAGTATAATGATATGTTTAACCAGACTTTCAAGTTCCACATTTTTACGACACCCGGTTTTACGTTTTGAGGCTTAAAAATTTACGGTTGGCATTTCCCGGAGTCAAAACTCATCCAATACTTAGGATAATATCTTCCAAGAACCACCTCATCCTTCCTAGCCATATCAAACCGCCATTAGGGGGGGGGGGAAGTCACCCCTTGGTGTGGCTTGATCTCATGCAAATTGATCTAGGATGATTACATGTGTCAAAGCTTGTTAAGAAAGCTTTGACAAGTCTTAGTTTCTAACCTCCTCAAGCCCTTATAAATGCCCTCTCCCCCTCTCATTTGTACGCCACCATCACACACACACAAACACCATCTCTTTAGCAAATTACTTCCAAGTTTCATGCAAGAATCAAGTGCAATATCAACACATAAACTCTAGTTTGGTTTTGATTCATCAAACTACTTCCAAACCCTAGAAACTTTGGTGATTTCTCTTGAGTTTGAATCCACTCAAGTCACCTCAACTTTCATCATCTCTCTTTCAAGAATACAAGTGTAGAAATATTGCTTGAAGTGAGGTAGGTTGAAGCTAAAGTCTATCAAAGTCCTTACCTTACATGTTAACTTCCTTTCTTATTTGAAAGCCAAAAGTTGTAAGCCAAACCCTAACATGCTTCTTGTTAAATATCATAATCATGTTATTTACATATCATTCATGCTATATTATGTCTTGTATTCATGTCCATGATGTATAAAAATGAGTAAAACAAGTTATTGTATATGATTGTTAAGATAAGTTATTTAAACAAGTAAACTAGTGACTTTCTTGGTATAATCTGATCAAAATGGTAAAATTATGATATTGGATCATTACATATTGTAGTAGAGGACCTAACAAGGAAACCATAGCAATTTGAACCACCTAAAACGAGTATACGAGTCAAAAGTTATGACTACTTGAATTTACCAAAACTTTGCGGCAAAGCTGCCAAATAGCTTCCGTTACAGAAACATAAAACACGCAAAAAGAGGCCTTTCTGGTCCATTTCATCAAAAATTTAATGCACAAAAGTTATCCGGAATCACGTTTTCTACAAAAACTCGGGTGCACGTATCCAGAAAACCAATAACGAATGGGATTTTCTTCAGTTTCTTAACAGCTATTTTATATACAAAAGTCACTATATAATAGCTATGATTTAATAAGACCAAGAGGTCTAATGACCTAGATTCAAGACCACAACCATGGCTAAAGCCAAGGTTGAGTCTCAATACCATGGAACAATGACCAAAGGTCATGGCAAGGCCATGACTAAATGACCATATAAACTTACTTAGGCGAAAACATGAGCTAAGAGTTGGCGAACTTGAACATACAATTTGGATCTACATCATCTAAAGGAACCATGAGATATTACAAGAAATGGTCATACAAGTTATAAGAAACTTACCCTAATAACAATCTTCATGTAAAGATAAACTTTCCTAAGTTTATTCAAATATTAGACATGTAACTTTTCGGATCAAAACTTATATATATATATATATATATATATATATATATATATATATATATATATATATATATATATATATATATATATATATATATTTTAACAACTACTACAATAGTAGGGAGCCTCATGTGAGGAGTTCATTATGTAAGCCGTCGAGATGAGTTGTGGATTTACGAATTAATGTGTCCTGGCTCCTCGAACGTTTACTAACATGACTTCTGAATTATGTCGGCCCGAACGGTAGTAAACGATATATAAACTATACATGTTTCATGAATCATTTCTTTTCAAAGACTTACACTATACATCGTACCACATCATGGACTAAAATGCAAGACATACATATATAGGCAATTTTTCATATTCTTTACTCCAATCCTAAGTCGCAACATCCTATTATAGGTTGCTCGTAGAAACCTTCGCGATTCGACCATCATATTCACTACTTGCTACTTAACTTAAGGTGAGTTCATAGCCCCACTTTCCATTTCTTAATTGTTTTACAAACCCTTGGGGGGAATACATGCTATTTTAACCGAACACAATGCTTTCAAATTGTATGCTTGCCTGATTGTTTTATTATCACTAAGTACCAGCCTTGCTAAACCGAGATCCCTTATTATGAACCATTTAATCACTAGCAATAGTGAGCGCGAATATTGTGAATAGGCCTTTTGGGATTGACGAATCCCATTTGTATTGACTAAATTCACACAAATGCATTAATATTTGAGACATGGGTATGATAGCAAAGTACCTACCGGGATAAATCTGCCGATCGATATTGGTACACGTTAACGTTTTTGTGTCATAAGCTTAGTAATGATAATAACTGTTTTGTTTTCCAACCATTGGTGTGAGCCTATAACTCACACTACCAACATATTGTGTTCAACCATTAAACAAACTCTATGAATATCACTCAACCTTTGTGTTGACCTTTTAAGCATGTATTTCAGGTTCATGATGATCAGGGATGGCACGGAAGGGCACAGATGTTCAAGAGGGCTATAAATTTTGTTATCATTCGAAAACTCATCTAATGTGATTTGTAAACATGGAACCATCTGGGACCTCATTTTGTAATCTCTGATATTTATATAATTTGAATGATAAACCTTTTAAAACGACTCAATTAGAGTTCGTTTTCTATTATTGTGACTATTGTGCCGTCGAGTAACACCAAGTTTGAATTCCGCTGCAACCATGAATTGGGGGTGTTACATATTTCATGATCAAACAACCTTGTCATAATTAACACATAACAAATTCTTTAGATACATATCATATTCTTTCGGTGTGCTCTATTGTGTAATAAATGACAAGAATAACGGACAAGTTTTAAATTTTTACAGTTTTGTAGCACAAGGTGCAATAGTTCAGCCCAAACACTTTTTTGTGCAATCTCAACATTTCTCTTTTAACACAACTCAATCACTCACACAACAAAAAATACACTTTATTATAACACAACCATGCCACCACTCTAGGGACACAAAAAATCCGCCAAGGGTAAAAAAAAGCACACTCATAAGCCAAGTTATATTGCAAAAAGTGCAAGGCATGCATTATAACGCATCACCATTGGCGCAAGAGACGGTGTGGTAATGTGGCTTCATGCAAGCCATTGGGGCTTTGGCAAAAGGCAAAATGTTATGTCACCATGTACTCTTATTTCATATATGACAACCACACAAATCTCCACCTCATTATATTGTAGTTCATCATTGATGCATCCAGACACATAAATAAACGCTCTTTACCTCACTGAAACACCAAAACACGAAAAACACCAAAAGTATGTTCCATTGAAATAAAATCGGACCACCATTAACACCACTCACCTCGTCGCCACCATTGCCAACAGAGTACCACCTCATTAGGCCACCCGAGTCACCCACACTATCATCATACTACCACCCCTACTGTTGTACATCATTAGATGCTACTGTCATCCAAACGATATCCTATCAACAATAAAACTAACACCACAAAAACGAATAATTGTGTTGTATAATTATATGTAATTAATCTATCAAAATTTTAGAAAAACTTTCATTTGTTACTTTTAAAAGAGTTCCTAATTTTAGATTTAAGATATGTTGATTTGAATTTAGAGTGGCTTAAACAAGGTCAACATGCAAAAGAAACTTTTTACTAGTAAAACTTACAGATTTCTTTTTATAAACTTAATCTTTCATAAACTTTCATTCTTTAAACACATAACATATTCCATGATCAAATAACTCATGGGCGGTTTTGGGCCGGCGCACCATCAGCAACCGAGCCGGGCCCAACCTACTAAGGGGCACTAAATTTTTTTATATCCATTATATGTATTATGCCCAACATGAAAGGAAAATTCAATCGGAACCATGAGCGGTCTATGGATATTATAATATAGGGGCATTTTTTTTATTTTTTCGTGCCGGACCTAATTGTTTTTTTACGTTCTCAGCACCGCCCCTGAAATAACCTTGTCATAATTTAACACCAACATGCTAAGATTTCTAGCTACATCATAATATTATTATGGTATTATCAAAAGAATAAATATTATTATGGTATACATGATGTTTTTTTTTTTTTTTTTTTTTTTTTTTAATTGTATTAACTATAAGACATGTCCGTCTTTTTTTAACTAAAACTAGACAAAAGTACTAATACATGAGATAGTAACCATAAAAAACGTATCGTGATCACTAACCCCTATAAAGCATAAAGGTAAACCGGTTTAGAATCATCTAACAAATCTTCGACGTTTACCTATAAATAAAAAAAGTAAAAAATAAAAATAAATAAATAAATAAAAATAAAAAGTAACAAATCTTAACCCGACCCGACGACCGACACCAACAACACTGAAACAGTCCGGATTTGACGCCTTAACTACCGTGGGGACCTACAAAGAGTAAACTTAATGGCACGACTGTAAATAACTCAAAGATCAAGGACACAAATGTAAACATATTTTATAAAATTTGTTTATAGTTACCCGTGTTATTTCAGCCTCATTATATACCACTGTCCCTAACACTCAGGAACTCAAACTCACTCTCATTTTCTCTCCATAGAATTTGTTTGTTTTTGTACTTCGTACATTCCGCCTACATTTGTTGTAGGTTTTTTTTTCATCCATAATGATGATGTTTCTAAGTTGCAATTTGAGCTACATTGTGCAAATATGTGTCTTGTTGTTTGCTGTGGCGGTGTTTCCGTGCTCCAGTGGGCCGCTAATGCACTCTAGCGGCTCACATTGGCGCCCGGCTACCGCCACTTGGTATGGAAGTCCCGAAGGAGATGGTAGCAATGGTAATTTACTAATTTTCACCAATTTTGATTTTTGATTATTTTAACTAAATTTTTGTTAAAGTACATTTGATATGTAGTTATTATGTACATGCAGCTTTTATTCGATTTTAATGTCTATTTTGAGTAGTTTATTTATTTCTATGTTACTTAACTTGGGTGACTTTTGGGTGACTTATTAAATGACATTTTACTTTAGAACAACTAAATATGCATTTTTTTTAAGAACGGCAAATCTATCTTACACTTATTAAGCCGTACTTGAACACACAACCAGTTACTATTAGAACACAAGCTCTTTGGTAACTAAATATGCATTTAGTTAGTCATTAAGTTCTTCAATTAAATTAGTAAAGTGTCTTGGTTAAAATAAAATGACAAGTCAAAAAGCTGTTCTGCATGTAGTACATTTCTGTTGATTTGTTAAATGTGAACCTAATTAACTATTAAATTCTACTCTCATAGGTGGCGCGTGCGGGTACGGGTCACTAGTAGACGTGAAGCCATTCAAGGCACGTGTAGGAGCAGTGAGTCCAATTTTGTTCAAAGGAGGTGAAGGATGTGGGGCATGTTACAAAGTTAAGTGTTTAGACAAGTCTATTTGTTCTCGCCGAGCAGTAACCGTTATAATAACGGACGAATGTCCTGGCGGTTACTGCTCTGGCGGAAACACTCATTTCGACCTAAGTGGGGCTGCTTTTGGTCGAATGGCGGTTCATGGTGATAATAATCAGCTTCGTGACCGTGGTGTGCTCAACATTATGTATCGAAGGTATTTGTTCAATACTTTAACGGCTTTAGTAGTTTAGTTATATAACGGTCTTTGTGTTCTGTTTTTTTTTTTTGGTTAAAAAATGTTTTTCTTGTTCTTTCAGTGGGGCTCACTCTTTTTATGATGTTTATAAACACCCCATTGATTTTTAAGAATGTCAATAATAGTCCATTGATATGGACCTACTTTATTTGGGATAACAATCATGCATGGTGTTCAGGGCCATTCCAACCAGGGGTTATTGTGGGTGCCCGAGCCTCTATGGATTTTTTTTTTTTTTTTTTTTTTTTTTTTTTTTTTTTTTTGAAATAAACAATATATATATATTTTTTTATAAATGCATCTTAAATGCACTCGGTTTATTGAAATATGTTTTTATATTACGGTTTCTAAAAATTTGTACAGCCGGTCATATTGGGTCCTGGCTGTCCCTGGTGGTGTTGATTATGTATTTGATTTTCGTGATTCATCTAGTCATCTAGAGTTGTTATACGAAACATATATAGTACACATATGCATAATGTATTATCATTATATGTTTTGATATTGAGTTTCTACTAAGTTATGGTAGCAACTAAGTTCATATTAATTACCGCGGTATATTTCATAAATTGTAGGACACCGTGCAAATATCCTGGAAAAAACATTGCATTTCATGTAAACGAAGGATCAACAAACTATTGGCTTTCACTTTTGGTCGAATTCGAGGATGGGGACGGAGACGTTGGATCGATGCACATCAGAGAGGTACATTCCATGTAGTAATTTTTATAACGTGCAAAAGATCTCACCCACAGAAGATATCTTTAAAAAATTTATTAGAATCAGAATATATACAGAGATACCAAAACGAGGTGTAATTCTAAATGTTACATGACAAGTAGTATATATATTTAATAAGCTATGGGTCAAAAATGTAAACGAATAAATTAAGAAAGAATGAGTTGGGACAGTGTGATTTTTGAATCCACACTTTACCATGAAGAAGAAAAATATACTATAGTTCTAGTGTGAGCAGATGGGCAAGATAGTCAAACCAAGTACTTTTGTAGCAGCTTTTAAAACACACATTTTCTTTTACAACACACTTGCATAAAAGAAGCATGGAGAAATCCGAATATGTCGGATATAGAATATACATTTTTAAAAGTCACGATACAACCCTTTAGAGCATATGGTGCTAGTTGTTAAAACATTGTTTGCTTTACATTTTGTTATTTTAGGTTCTATAATCTCATAAAAAATTAATAAAAAAAGCAAAGATTGTACTTGTGTAATAGTTGTGTATGTCTCATAACAATAAAAAGTGCAATGTTATGGTCTTAAAATATGAATCATTGTATAATAGGTGTGTGTCCATTAAGTCACAAAAGTAGTATATGCTTTAATAATGGAGTTAAAGTCGTTAGTGGCAGTTAATTCTGATGAAGTGTTTTTCCCTTTTGGCCTTTGAGTGATAAATTTTTTGCTAAAAATATCAATGCACTTATTTCCTACCAACATTTCCCTCTTTCAATTATTTTGGTCTCCATTTCACTACTAAATTGCTAGTTTTTAAATATAAAGTATAAAAACAATATCATTTTGGGATCAAACAAAATGTGGCCTAACTAAAATATTACAAGTGGTCTTTGATATTTGTTTTATTAGTTAAGCTTCTTAAACTTCGGTTATGAGTTCAAAATTAGTCTAAGAGACTGGATCTCGCATAATGTACATACTTGTAACATATTTGAGCTGTTAAACAGGCAGGGTCAACGGAGTGGCTAGCGATGAGTCATGTCTGGGGTGCAAATTGGGTGATTGTACGCGGACCTCTCAGAGGTCCATTTTCGGTGAAACTCACTACACTATCTACTAAAAGAACATTGTCCGCAAGGGATGTCATTCCGGGCAATTGGGCAGTCAAAGCCACTTACACTTCCCGTCTCAACTTCACCCCTCGACCGTATTAGCTCACCGAAATGTCCAAACCCATAACAAAAATGAAAAACCCATAACAAAAATAATGGCTTTTAAGTTTTACCTTTTAACTCTACATTCCAAAATAAAAAGAAAGTAAATCCCCATATTACCCTTATGGTCCCATTTCATCCTAGGGCCAAATTAGCAATTTTAACCTAGGCCCTATACACCAATGTTAGCCGTTAATAGTTTGGGTGTTTTTTTGTGATGAAAATGGAAAAAAGTAACCGTTGGGAGTGGGCACCGTTAAGCTTTCAATATGGTATTTAATAGTGCGTGTGTGGTAGTCAAGTATTTTGAGGGTATTTTGCAGCCCCTCTCTAAAGTGAGAGTGAGCGAGCTTTTTCTTTTTTTATATTTTGTGTGATTAAATATGTAAAAGTGTCTTCTTCTAGGAGTGTGAAGTTGTGGGTCTTTTGGTCTTCACGAGGAGGCGTGGGCTTGACCGTTTGTATGGTTTGGTTAAGTTGATGCATGTTGAATTAATTGGAAACTTTGGCATCATGTAACTTAACATCGTGTGTTCTATATAAAATTTCCATTTGAAAAAAAATATTGTACTAATCTTGTTTTGGGTTCTTAATATTAAATCATTTAAGGAAATAATTAGATAAACACCATATGGATCAATTTTATGCATTGTGGTTAGAGTTTAAAATACCGAGACAATAATAAGCAACCAACTTCGAATTTTAAATGAATTGAGGAAAAACGGAAATAGAAAAGAAGAAACAAGAAATAATAACTAACATGGATAAAGTTCTAATTTTGTCTTGTTATAATTTCGAGTTGAAAAAACAGGAGAACATGAAAGGAAAGGTGATACTTCTTTATGTACTTGAGTTAAAGAGAAACAACACAAAACATTAATCTCCTTGTAGCCACGTACTTGCGTCAACTTTGGGCTATTAAAAAAGATAGTCGTTCTAAGATTAGTCGGCTCACAATGTCGAGTCGGAAACACATTATAAAAGAAAAAAAATAAATAAATAACAAAAAAACTCAGCATAAATAGTTCATAATCTTTTTGTAAAACTAAGTAATTTGTCTTTTCATTTCCTTCCCCTTCATTCGGACCAGGATTTGTTTTATAAATAAAGATAGAAAGATAATTAAATGCTCGTCGCGATGGTATAATTATTTTCGCTTAATGATTAACAGTTTAAGAGATATTTAAATTATAAAAAATGAGTGAAATATTAAAATGCTTTTAATCTAAACAATTGATTTCTTTTTGGATGGATGGTGAGGATGAGTCAGAAAAGTTTGGTATTTAATATAACTTTCCTCGTAAATAAAAGAGTACAAATCTTCCCTTCATTTTCAATTCTTAAAAAAGCTCGAAAACACAATTGACCATTGCGCTGTTAATATGGTGTCTCGACCCTCAAGCATGTTAAAAGTGACCAACTCTTGCATACGAAAACTAAAACCGTATTCACAACTTGAAATACAATATAGTTATTTCAATTGTAATTTAAGTTACTGTCGTAAAATATTTACACCAGCCTGATATAATGCGAGGCATAAATAATGGCATACGGTAGTAGGACCAATATGTTACCCAAGTGTATTAGATTCCACACTTTGGCATGTGCAAACTTTGGAGAGATTATATTCACACTAGTGTCTAGTTGTTTGTATAAAGTCTTCGGATATCATCATCTCAACTCTCAAGCTCCACATATGAAATATGACACTTGCATTTCACAAGTATGTTTTACTACTGTTTTTTTGGCCTATGGAAATTATCTATTCCAAAATGGGAATATCAGAGGTGCTGGGTTGAATAATATTGTTCTTCAAAAAATCAATAAAATGAGACAAGGGGGAGATTGTGATAGAGACTAACACGTGGAATGGAGACAGATGAATGATCCCATGCACATGGATGCCCTTCAACTCAATGAACACATCCACCTGTTTCTCTTGTGATTTAGTCACGTCAAATTTACCATGAAATTAGCATTGACTTTCTTCAAAGAAGTTGAACATATACAAAAGATTCATGCAAAACCTAACAGTTAAGACGATACGACTGTTTCTATAAATTTTTGTGAAGGCCTTGATCCACCAAGAAAAGTTAACTTGGTCAAAAAGTTAATATGAGAATTATCATTGACTTTATTGTAAAATATTTTTTACTTTTTCATTAATGACCATAAATGAGAACCACCATTATCATGGCTAAATGATCCCTGCTGTAAAACAGCAGGGTATTTGTCTGCTGTTATGCTATAACCAAGGGCCAAAAATGAAAATTATACTTATCTTGAAGGGCCAAAAATGTAAATATTAAAAGAAAACTTAGCCTTACTGCAGATAACTCATCTGCTGCACACAGCAGCGATGAGCACCCCCATTATCATTACCTACAAAAGTATAACTTGTAAATAACTACAAAAGTATATAATATGCCTTTAGTAGTTATTTTTTATCTACAAAAGTAAATAACTACAAAAGTAATATAGATATTGTACTTTTGTAGTTATTTTTTACCTTTTTTTGTCATATAGATATTTTTCACTTGTTATATACATACATTTAATTATACATGAAAAGTAATATAATATTTATTGAAAATAAATAATTAAAAATACAGTATAAAGAAACAAAAAATTAAAAATACAATATAGTGAATGTTACATAATTATTTTGTTAGGTCAATATTTTTCGGAATACGATAATAATATTCGCGAAACACATTTTGACGACTAACATATGTGTCCTCCCATCCAGATGCATTTCCACTTTTATATGTAATCCAAAGTGGATGAGTTAACGGTAATGGACAACCTTCCCGTAGTGTCGCTTTAATATAATGGTTACCATTAACATGAACAATCACAATTGTCTCATGTGGTTCCGATTGGGGTGGACTCGACCAAAGCGGAAAACTCGTAGTGCAGCCTTCGACATTTCTTGCATGAGTTAGACTTATAACAACTCTTTTATATGCTGAGGCAATAACCAAACCCATGTTTGGCATTTCCATCCACTTTCCAGCTTTTTTTACGGTGTGGTTATATCTTTTTTTTCAATGTTTTTTTAATATACTTTTTCTTTACCTGTAAATTTACCTTAGTACTTTTTAAATTTGAATATAATCATATAGAAAGTTTGTACCATAAAGTCCATAAAAAGTGGCAAGTCCTACTTTCTTCGTGAATCTGGATATTCTGTTTTTAACAATTTTTTATAAGAGTCATATTTCTCATTTTTTTGGAACTTACAAAATTTACTTAAACATTCTTAACAAGTAACTAACTAAATTAAATACACTATAACCAGAATGATTCATGTATTTAAATGGCTGATTGTGATTTCAAATATACTTAACTCATATTACTCTCATATTTCAATTTAACATCAATTCATACGATCTAAAGGTACAACTCTTTTTTTAGCAAAATTCTTTCCAGATATGTTTCTGGCAATAACCAAGATTGTATTGCTTTTTACAAGTTATAAATTTCAAACACCTGCACAGATCGAAGACCCAAACGGCACTCCCAAACAGCCCTCACACGAGCGAACAACCCTTTCAACAGCACTCCCAAACAGCCCTCACTTCCAAAAACAAACTTTCAAAACATCCATCCTCATCCGGCAAGGTTACCAACGAGTCGGTAAACCCACTAACCGGCGGCGCGTGTCCCTCCTCATCCGGCAGCGCGTGTCCCTCCAACGAGGTTAAATCACGAGTCGGTAAACCCAGTCAAAAAACAACTAGTCGGTAAACCCACTAACGAGGTTAAATCAACCATATGCTTGCGTACTGTAAGCGTACTTATTTTCAGGTCAACATATATAACTGTTGTTATTTGATTAACTTTTTGAGGTCTTGGTTTTTCAAAAAATATTAACAACAATTTTTATTGTTTTTATTGCAGGTGAGTATATCCCCTTGGAGTCAATTGATATCTTTTGGAGAACACTAGATGTTTCATGGTCAAAACCCTTGGAAGATGAAGATATTCAATGTGACGATGACTTACACATTTTTGAAGAAAATTTTAACAAGCAGTCCAATGCAGGAAAAATGAGTTTCTTAAGAAAGCTAGGTTGTATAAGCAATCCAAGTGCACTTCTAATTAAAGAACCTGCGGTTAAAAAAAATACCCTTGGACGACCAAGCAAGAAACAACAAAAAAGAAGTGTGTTGATCCGAAAATTCAAGTTCCTAGCAAAAGTAGTCATTGAACCAAGTTTTTCGGGGTAGACTTGAACGAGGAACCACCAAGACATAGTTCATGCTCGAACTATGAAACACGTGCACGTAACGTGTTCCTGGACTTAAACCAGGAACCTCCGAGACATAGTTCATATGTGAGCCAATCGTCCATGAAACGCGTTCCGGAAAGATTTTTGAAACAACTTCCACAGATTTTCCATCCTTATGTTACAGATTTACAAGATGTCATAGGTGATGGAAATTGCGGATTTCGATCTGTTGCTGTCGCTCTCGGTCTCCCTCAAGATCAGTGGCGTCGTATTCGGTCTGATTTGGTGCAGGAGTTAGATTTTAACCAACAGAAATACAAGTATATATTTGGAACAAGCGGTTATAAAAAAATTTATGAGACCATAAAAAAAGCTGGAAAGTGGATGGAAATGCCAAACACGGGTTTGGTTATTGCCTCAGCATATAAAAGAGTACACGTTTTTAGAAAACACTTTCAGTATTATTAAAAGATCCATAGAGGATCAAGTGTTCTTAGTATTCAGTTGTTCATACTTGTGTTTTTTTCCGCTTTAGAATACAAGTTTCAGAGATTTTCTTTTAGTGTGTTAGTGATTACATTAACATAACTAACGATCCACGAGTGCTCAAAGATCTATCAAGGTCTTAGGTTCAACAAGTGGTATCAGAGCCTCGGGAGAGTCTCTGTGATACTAAGAAACATCAATCTTACACCCTCTCAATCAAAAACAACCAAAAACAATGCCTGGAATAGATGATGAATCTTATGCAACTCAGAACCAAAACATCACTTCTCTCCAACAACTCACTCTCTCAAACAGTAATGCCAAATTCCCATACCTTAAGAATGCAGAGGAGTATGAATTATGGTCCATGAAGATGCAAAACTGGATCACAAACATTGATTGGAATCTTTGGGAAGTTGTCCGTAAGGGTAACAGCTTGAAGAAACATGTCAAAGATGCTGATGGGGTGGTTACCATCGTAGGTCCTAAAACTGCTGAAGAAGTTCTAGCCGTGCAGAGGGAGAATAAAGTCAGAACAATTCTCCTTCAGGCTATACCAGATGACCACATGGGTGACTTCCACTTCATGGAAGATGCCAAGGACATTTGGATGGCCATCAAGGCTAGATTTGGTGGGAATGATGAGTCAAGAAGGATGAAGAAATCAATGCTGAAGCAACAGTTTCAAGAGTTTCAGATATCTGAGGAAGAAGGAATCCACAAGGGCTATGACAGGTTCCACAGGATCTTGAGTCAACTTAATCAGCTGAAGGCTAGACCAGATAATGAGGACTGCAATGCTAAGTTCCTAAGATCTTTGTTAGCAGTCCCATTCGTCCATCCACTCACTCAGCCTTTGTTAGCACCACATCGAATCCGGTGCATCATGTCTCAAGCTCTTACACCTCAGCATCATCTTCTCATACCCACACTAAATCAACTCCTCAATCAAAATCCAGTAATATAATGGAAGAGGTACTTCACTCTTTTTTTGCTGAATATGAACATCAGCAGTTTCTAGCTTATGAGGATTTTGAACAGTTGGGTCCATTGGAGATGGAAGAGATGAACTTGAAATGGCAGTTGGCAATGATTTCTCTGAATATCAAAAGGTTTGAGAATAAGTCTGAGAGAAAGTTTGGTTTCAAGGGAAGAGATGCAGCAAGATTTGACAGAAGAAAGGTTAAGTGCTACACTTGTGGTCAGATGGGTCACTTCTCAAGAGAATGTAAGGATAGAAAGCCTGGTGATGAAGTTAGATATGGCTCCTATCTAGTGGAAGCAGGAACTTCCAAAGCTTTGGTGACTGTGGATGAATACAAGTTTCAGAAATTTTCTTTTAGTGTGTTAGTGATTACATTAACATAACTAACGATCCACGAGTGCTCAAAGATCTATCAAGGTCTTAGGTTCAACATGAATGGTAACCATTATATTAAAGCGACACTACGCGAAGGTTGTCCATTACCGTTAACTCATCCACTTTGGATTACATATAAAAGTGGAAATGCATCTGGATGGGAGGACACATATGTTAGTCGTCAAAATGTGTTTCGCGAATATTATTATCATATTCCGGAAAATATTGACCTAACAAAATAATTATGTAACATTCACTATATTGTATTTTTAATTTTTTGTTTCTTTATATTGTATTTTTAATTATTTATTTTCAATAAATATTATATTACTTTTCACGTATAAATATATGTATATAACAAGTGAAAAACATCTATATGACAAAAAAAAGTAAAAAATAACTATAAAAGTACAATGTCTATATTACTTTTGTAGTTATTTACTTTTGTAGATAAAAAATAACTACAAAAGGCATATTATATACTTTTGTAGTTATTTACTTTTGTAGGTAATGATCATGGTGGTTCTCATTTATGGTCATTAATAAAAAGGTAGAGAATATTTTACAATAAAGTCAATGATAAGGTAATGATCATGGTGTATTTAGAAGAAGCCATTCTATATTGAATATGACATAAAGCCCTAACATAAGAACGAGTGGACTTTAATTAACTAGCTTCTGCTTTTTAAGAAGGTAAAAGTTTTCAAGTATTCTATGATTATAAATTTTCTGAAGCTAGTACTCATGTTTGTAAATGAGTGATAGTGTCTCAGATTACAACAAAAATGGCTTCCAATTCAGTAGCTATGCTTAGAGCTCACGGTATGGTGAGCTGATGGTTTTGTGCCATGTCACTATATTAAAGTTTATGGATATATATATATATATATATATATATATATATATATATATATATATATATATATATATATATATATATATATATATATATATATATATATATATATGTTTAGAATTGAACTCGAGACCTCGTGATTACACACGTTACGAATGAGCATTAAGAAATAAATAATTAATATATATTAAATGTTATGTATATATATTTATTATTTAAACACAAGTAAAAGGACTAATGGCCGTTAGTTGCTAACGGTATGGATTAATTATCATTAAATGCAAAGAAAGGGACTAGGTTATAAATTGAATGACAAGAAGGTTCCGGAATACCCTCTTGGAGGGGTGTGGCCGGCCAAACCCAACCCAAGGGCATCCCTTGCCCTAGCTTGTTCTTCAAGTTTACAAAACCTATATAAACACATCAAGGGTTCAATTGTTTTGGCTAATCTCTTGCACACACTAAACCTTAGGTGTTTTCTCTCTTTCTTTTTCCTCCTAAACAAATCGACCAACACCCCTAAGGGTTTTGAATCGATTTTTGAGCTTCAAAAATAAGTCTTATGTTTTTACTAGCATAAACTTAATACGGTTTAATTCGTGTACAAGAATGAGGTAATAACTCACTATAGTTATTATCAAGTGATCGAATAACAAAACGGTAAGGGGTTATTCATTGATCCACATAAACCCTAATTAGGGTTCATCTCTTGTTCAAGGTTATTCAAGTTTGATTCTTGATTAATTTATGTTAATCTTTAATATATTATAGATGTTCCTACGCTTCCGCATATGTGTTTACCTGTTTATATGATTGTCATGATTTAATAATTCTAACAGTGGTATCACGAGCTTGCTATAACATGTAATTGATTACATAAAACACATAAAAACGAATTTTGATTGTTTTAGATACATGTTAGTAGAATTTTTTTAGATCTAGGGTTTAAAATTTTCGAAACCCTAAAAATTTTGGGGGGGGGGGGGGGTCGATTACTCTTTTATCCAAATTTGGGTTTGTGGATTTATATTAATTGGATTAGAAACCCTAGGTTGGCTACATGTTTATGTGTTATTGGACGTATCCTATGACCTAATTGGTAATTGTTATACATGAATCCGTGACGAAACATGCATGTTAGTCATGGATTAATTGATTGATTATTGTTTTGCTTTATCACATGTTTTTAGATAGATCTAAAATTGGGGAAGATCTCAATTAATTAAAATCAATTTATGTGCTATGTGGTGTGTAATTAACTATGGCCTACACAATTGATTCATCAATGTATGTGGCTCACTTCCATTAAGAAGGGAAAGCCTTAGTTAATTACATGCATATTGGAAACCTAGAATTGATTTGATTAGGGTTTATCTAATCAAGCTTGCATGTGGCTAATTGTTTTACTTTATAATTGTTATGTTTATTAGTTGTTTAATTTGTCTTTATTACTTATTTTATTGTTTTTTGTTGGACAAGTTGTAAGCAATAAAAGGGTAATTTTACAAAAGAAAATTAATTGGACTAATAATGGTGAAACTTTAAGTGATAAATTATGATTCTTGCAAGGTCTTATGTGCCGACAGTGGTTTGCTTCACACGGTAATTTGCTCCCAAGCGAGATTAGCAAGTTTTATAATTTATTACATGTTTTTAAGACTAAAGTCATAAACTTTTTGCTTGATTGATGTTTTTGTACGTAATGGTTAAATAGGCTCGATCGAAATTGACAAACTGTGTGGAAAACTAGAAGGGGGGTTGAATAGTTTTACGCCGTTTTCTATTTATAAAACGGTTGTCAAAAGATAACTTCAATTTAAGTTTTTTTTTGAAAACTATACTTGATAGAAATGATCAATTGAACATGTATATGTGTATATATGTATTTTATCCTTTTAGGTTATTTGTAAAAGCTTTATTTTTGTGAATGAACTTTTAGTTTGATCTTTGTGTGAAATCAATATTAGCACAAGATGATAAGTTGTAACAATATGTAAATGTCTATGTCTACGTAAGTAAAAATGATTTAGATAGATAATAAGTAAGAGATGGAAGGATCAAACCGAGACACAAAGGATTTATAGTGGTTCGGCTACAAGGACACATTCTTTGCCCTACTCCAGTCCTCGAGTCGAGAGTTTTCTTCACTAAATCAACGAACTCCCTTTTGGCGGAGAAACCATACACGACTTTTGCTTACACCAATTAACGACACTAAGCTAAATGTCGAGTTCTAATCGTAGCTAGAACCAATCTCACACCACTAGTCACTACATACATTTTTCACAACTTCTTCACACCACACCTTCTCCTTCACAACACTACTTCTTCTTCTTCACAACACTACTTCTTCTACTTCATAACACAACTTCTTCTTCACTACTTCTCTACACTACTAACACACCTAAATCTACCTATTACAAAACTTCTACACCTTTACAAGTAATTTACACAACTACTAACAATATTCACACATCTACAATACTTCTTAACTAGATGTTGAAGGAGTATTCTTCTCTTGCACTTTGAATGATGAGGGATTGGATCACTTGAAACAAGAACTTATAATCTTGTGATCAAAGGATTTAGGAAGATGATTTGAGAGGATTTGGACAGAAAGTTATAGTGCAAAATGTGAGGAAAAAATGCAGGATTCAACCTGTATTTATAGGCAACGATTTGTGACAACAGGAGCGTGTCGGCCCCCTTAAATGGTGGCTGGCCCCTTTAAATTAAGGGGGCCGCCCTCCTGTAACAGCAAAAAATCTTTGTCTTTTCTGGGGAAAGTTTATTTGGTGAAAGTTTAACTGATTTTGGTTAAAAATTTGAATTCATATATTTATTACGAATTAAATATTTTCCTTTAATTACCAAAAGTATTTTTCTAAATATATAAAATATTTATACCATTTTATATAATTTGTAATGATTAAATAAACCTTCCTTTGATCATAAAATGTATTAGGCAATTGTTTATTCATACCTTAAGTGATTAAGTTGGATATAATGATATTTTGTCACTAAATACTTGTTTACGTAACGATTTTACGTTTAATGATTTAAGATTTTGTGATCGTCAAAACATAGGGATATCGAGAAATATTAATAACGTTTTTACGCATTATTTATATCAATAATCTCCCCCTTTTTGATGATTACAAAATCTAAACTCATTAAATCAAAAATTAATATATATACAAGTATTTAGTGAGTTTATATCATTTCTCCCCATTTTTGTTAGCATCAAAAAGGTTATCCCGGCGATGTTAGAGCTCCCCCTCGACATGTACTCCTCCTCGTTTTAAGGTTATAAGACAATTCGAATATGGAATTCTTGCAAAAATATTTAGAATACACAATATATATGATGCATGCAACAAATATATATGTATATAAGTAAAACAAGCAAGTAGAGCATGAAAATATCATTTCTACTAAATGATAATATGGTTACAAGCAAAATGCATCCAAGATGCATAAACAAGATATCCAATAAACAAATGCCCTATGGGCTTACAAGAATACAAGATAACATAAACAACCTAGCAACCAAAACTCTAATAGAAATGTTTTTCATAGAGCTTGCCATCAAAATGGTTGAAACAATTTTATTTTCCAAACATGAGACATGCTTAGTTTGGGGGAAGCAATGTTGTAGGTGGGGATGATGGTG
Source organism: Artemisia argyi (assembly GCA_030686995.1). Lineage (NCBI taxonomy): Eukaryota > Viridiplantae > Streptophyta > Magnoliopsida > Asterales > Asteraceae > Artemisia > Artemisia argyi. Next base: position 91,663,722 of record CM060699.1, read on the forward strand.
TTGATGGAGGTGTGTTTGATGTTGGTGGAGGTGGAGGTGTGGTTGATGTTGGTGGTGGAGGTGTGGATGTTGTTGGTGGAGGTTGAGAGAACAAGCTTTCAATATATGAAAACACGTAGTGTATTTCATCTCTTAGTCCAAAGATGATGGTACGGTTATGGATGCAACAAAGACAAGTATCACCATGAGCTTCAAGTAGGCTCCATGGGATAGGGTTGAAGTTTGGTGTTTAGTAGTTGGTTGGTTGGTGACAACATCATTGATTGATGAGGATTTTTGACAAGTATCAAGTTTTCTTCTCCACACGGGTTTGACGGAGATCCTTGCAACCCTTGAAGGCTTAGATCTTGGGTGGTTGGGAGATGACATGATTGGTTGAGTAATGATTTGTGATGATGAAGGTTATTTATAGTGTGATTATTATGTGTTTATGGAAGGATAATATGTGGTGGATTTGCTAGAAAAATGTGTTTGGGTATTTGGGGAAGTGGGGAATCAAAATAGGGTGAAATGGGCTAAAAAGCAGAAAGCAAACAGGGAACCTCAACCATCAGATGGCCGGCCCCTTTAATTTTAAGGGGGCCGCCCAGGCCTTGGTTCCCAGATTGCCAGAAATGGTTTTTGGCATAAATTTTTTCCGAAAGATGTTTGTTTTGAGGTTTGGTTTTGGGCAAGTCCATCTCTTTAGGCAGCTAAACAAATATTATCTTAATGAAGTATGCATGGAAAGTATATATGTAAGCAAATAAGCACATAATAACAACTAAGCATGCATGCAAAAATAACAATGTAATAGAGCAAATAAGCAAGTCATATTTCCTAAGAAAACTAACTTAGAGTAAGGGCAAAGGCAACTAGTGAGTGGGAAGCTATTGATGGAACAAATGTGACAAATTGATTCTTGACTTTGTTCTAGTGTGTGTCTATTGTGAAGATGCGATTGCTTCGACTCCTAGTGCAAAGATGAATATATCCTAAGAAGCAATCCACATTCTCCTTGATCCAATTTGCTTGACCCATGATTGCCAAGGATATATATTAGATTATATATTTTGACAATTCATGTGAACTTTCATGCATGATTTTTAAAGAAGGTCGCAAAAATCGTGAATCGGTCCCGAGGCGGTCGAGGGCCGTGTAGCGATTTTGGCCGATTAATCGCCGATTCCAAGGTCCAAGGCCGATTAATCGGCCGATTACCTTGTAATTCGATCCAAGGTCCAAGGCCGTTCAGCTTGTAATCGCCGATTAATCGGCCTTGTAGGCCGATTTTTGCAACAAAAACCGTTTTTAGCATTATTCAAAAATGCAAGAAAGAAAAGGAATGATTTTCATGTGTCTCCTAGAAGTGAGAATTGTTTAGATAAGATAGATTGGGTTTTATGAAAATGTTTATGCAATGTAGAATTCCCAATCTTTAATTTTGTGCGAAATAGATACCTAGACTCAGAGACGAAGAAAAGAAAAGAAAAGAAAGGAATTTTATGTAATAAGTAATTATTGAAAATGCAATAGTATTTTGTCAATTTGCTCCATCATTCCTAATTCTAAACCCAAGTGGTTAAATAGTTCATGCTTAAGGGGTTTATTGAATATAATCGCAGTGTTAGTTATTCAATTAACAATATCAACACAAGGACATATACTTAACAATTTTGGAAGTTTGAGTCATAAAAAGAGAAAACGTACCTTGCGTCTTTAATTGATTTAACTCAATAAGACTTACGAGCTTGTGAAATGAAGAAACAATGAATTCGCAAGAAGACCGTAGAGAGAAAGCAACGCAATAGAATACACATAATAGGACTACACCATAGTATCGCAAGCAAGTTCTTGAAGCATAATTACGTAATGGTTTAAAAGCATGTCATAATGGATCGCCAAACTTCACGTATATGCAAGTGTGCAAACCTCGTAATTTTGACACCTAACATGTAAAATAACTTGATACCCAAAATCTTATGAGTCCTAGATGGTTAATTACAACATCCATTGCATTTAAAATGTATATGGTATAGATGTTGATAACAAGTGCAAGAATTCCTTATCAATATGTTTTCACATAATGATAATGGCTTTCTTGTCTAAAGAGATAAATAATTATTATAACTAGAGTAATTTTCTAAATTTCTCCGATAGGTTTCACAAACTTTATTTGCTTTGATTTATTTTTCGAAGTATCATTAGCATTAAATCCTAAGCCGGTTTTGTCATCAAAAGCCTTTTGAATATTAAGTAAGTATCTTAGAGATTTGGAACTATTTTCAAATTTAGCTAGTAATTTTGCTTTTTCATTTTCCTTTCTAATTTCTAATTTGAGGTCCTGACAATTTTTACATTCAAGATCAATTTCAATATTATTTTCAAGTCTAGACATTTTATATTCTAAAGTTATTCCTTTTTCAAAATTTTCTTCAGTAAATGTTGAAGATTCATTTTTAAACGTGATTTTTGAGTCTATATTGAAAAAACGTTTGAAGTTGTTTTCTAATTTTGAAAATTCTAATATGAATTGATCATAGCAAAAATGTTTGGTTACGAAGTGTACCTCATTTGTGGCTTTATATGCTTCACAATCTTCACATGCTATATAATGATCCTCTACACCGTCCATGTAGCTCCACGTTTCATTTATAATCTTTCTTCGGATTTTACTCATGTATTCTCCGTCATTGATACCTTCAATGACCACATTTGAACTAGTAGTAGTTGTATTTACTTCAACTAAATGTTTGTCTATTAAATTTTATAGAATAATTAATTCTTGTGCAACATCAAGTTTATCATCTTTAGCTCGACATTTCCCTTGGTGAAATTTTAAAAGATATTTCCAAATATCATTTGCCGTTTTACAAAAGAATACTCTTTCGTATTCAACTCTCGGTAGAGTTTAATAAATCATTAGTTTGGCTTTAGTATTTTTATCAATCTTTGTTTGGGGGTAATTGTATTGATTTTCAAAATCCGTTTTTGTTTGAATATCACCAATTGAAATGATGTACCAAAGATCTTGATCTATTGATTTCACATAATTTTCAAATTTATTTTTCCATTCACAAAAATTATCATTTTCGAAATATGGTGGTTTAAATATCATGTTCCTTTCTAAATATTTTTCCGATTACATAGATCGATTTCAAGTTTTAAAATACAATTTATTTTAAAAGTCTTGTTTAACGTAGCTCTAATACCAATTGTGGAAAACTAGAATGGGGTTGAATAGTTTTACGTCGTTTTCTATTTATAAAACGGTTGTCAAAAGATAACTTCAATTTAGGTTTTGTTTTGAAAACTATACTTGATCGAAATGATCAATTGAACATGTATATGTGTATATAAGTATTTTATCCTTTTAGGTTATTTGTAAAAGCTTTATTTTTGTGAATGAACTTTTAATTTGATCTTTGTGTGAAATCAATATTAGCATAATATGATAAGTTGTAACAATATGTAAATGTCTATGTCTACGTAAGTAAAAATGATATAGATATGATAATAAGTAAGAGATGGAAGGATCAAACCGAGACACAAAGGATTTATAGTGGTTCGGCTACAAGGACACCTTCCTTGCCCTACTCCACTCCTCGAGAGTTTTCTTCACTAAATCAACGAACTCCCTTTTGGCGGAGAAACCATACACGACTTTTGCTTACACCAATTAACGACACTAAGCTAAATGTCGAGTTCTAATCGTAGCTAGAACCAATCTCACACCACTAGTCACTACACACCTTTTTCACAACTTCCTCACACCACACCTTCTCCTTCACAACACTACTTCTTCTTCTTCTTCACAACACTACTTCTTCTACTTCATAACACAACTTCTTCTTCACTACTTCTCTACACTACTAACACACCTAAATCTACCTATTACAAAACTTCTACACCTTTACAAGTAATTTACACAACTACTAACAATATTCACACATCTACAATACTTCTTAACTAGATGTTGAAGGAGTATTCTTCTTTTGCACTTTGAATGATGAGGGATTAGATCACTTGAAATAAGAACTTATAATCTTATGATCAAAGGATTTAGGAAGATGATTTGAGAGGATTTGGACAGAAAGTTATAGTGCAAAAGGTGAGGAAAAAATGTAGGATTCAACCTGTATTTATAGGCAACGATTTGTGACAACAGGAGCGTGTCGGCCCCCTTAAATGGTGGCCGGCCCCTTTAAATTAAGGGGACCGCCCTCCTGTAACGGCCAAAAATCTTTGTCTTTTCTGGGGAAAGTTTATTTGGTGAAAGTTTAACTGATTTTGGTTAAAAATTTGAATTCATATATTTATTATGAATTAAACATTTTCCTTTAATTACCAAAAGTATTTTTCTAAATATATAAAATGTTTATACCATTTTATATAATTTGTAATAATTAAATAAACCTTCCTTTGATCATAAAATGTATTAAGCAATTGTTTATTCATACCTTAAGTGATTAAGTTGGATATAATGATATTTTGTCACTAAATACTTGTTCACGTAATGATTTTACGTTTAATGATTTAAGATTTTGTGATCGTCAAAACATAGGGATATCGAGAAATATTAATAACTTTTTTACGCATTATTTATATCAACAAACTGTGTGGTAGGTTCTAGTAGAGAGGGGTTCTTTAAGAGATTCGCTCCTACCGGTTCTCTACGCCCGTTTGTGCGTGATTGAACCTGAACCACCTAACTTATATTAACCAGATAATGGTCAATAAAGTCAAATATCCTAGGTCAATGCTCCGGGTAATATAGGGTATCACCAGGTCGTTAAGTCCCGTTGAAGTGTGAATTGTAACTTTAGCGTATTTGTGATCGGGTAATTATTCACATGAAAAGGTTATGATCAGAATTATTTGGAAACTATTAACGAAAATAGCTTATGAAAGCTACGTGAGTGATTACGAGAATTTAGATTACGAAGATATGAGCTAAAAACTAAAAACGTACGTTTTAATTAAAAACGTACACAGACGCACAAAACAAAAAGTACAACTGAAGGACGGGAAGGGTTAAAAGTGTAAAATTTATATTTTTACAATCCTAATAATAAAAGAAAATTTTAAGAAAAATTAAAATTATTTTTACACTATTTAATTATTTATAATTAATTAATTACTAATTATCTATTTAATACTAATTAAATTAATTAGAATTATTAAAAATACTAAAAAGACTTAGAAAATTAAGAAAAATTTTATAAATCTAATTAACCATTACAGGAATCCTAAAAAATTATAAAAAGTTAATTTTATGTATTTTTAAACTAATTAACTAATTATTATTCTATTTATTAATTAATATCTAATTAAACTATTTAAATTATGAAAACTATTAGATGAACAGTAAAAATTCTAGAAAAATTTATAAAAATGTTTTAACTAAAATAAAAGCTATAAAAATTATAAAAACTAGGTTATACTTTATAAAAACTAATTATGCTATTTAATTGATTAAAATTAATTAAAACTAAATTAAACTAAAATTAATTAGAAATACCACTAAAAGACAAAATAAAAATCTGGAAAAATTTGTACAATTATTTTAACCTAAAATGTAATTTCTAAAAATATAAACGTGATATATTATTTAGAAATTAATTAAAAAGAAAATTAAATTGATAAATCCTATTAAATAGAAGCTATCACTATTTTTTAAAGTTGGTTTTTTGGTTTTTTTTTTCTTTTTCTAAACTGATAATAAGCTAAAAACAACTATCTTTAATAAAAACACTTTTGTTTTAACCCAATGAATAAGCAATTCAAATGCTTATTACACCCACAGTTGACTTTTGTTGACTGTGGAGTGTTTTTAAGCTCAAATGAGGAATGTGGGGTCCACAATGGTTGAGATTGGTTTCTCTGAGTTTAACAATCAATAATAAGCAACTAATGAGCAAAGGATTGGCCTGAATAAGCCAAAAAGACCAAAAATAAGCACAAGCTTATTGTCAACCGAGCAGATTAGGGGACAAGGTTAAGGGTCCAAATAAGGTGGGGTTCACAGACTTAGGGGTCAAACAAAGGGGTCAAACACACTCCCTGGTAGGAGGGGGGTTGAGGGGAACCAAAATCACTAGGCCTAGACCACTGAATTGGCCACAAACCACCACAAAAGGTGGTGGTGTGGAGGTGATCTGTTGAGACAGGGCAGATGGGTTGCCCTGCAGGTCACTTTGTGGCCTTGTGGGACCCAGCAAACAAATTCTATAAAATCTAAATAAAATCTCAAAAATTAACAAAGTGGTAGAGATTATTCATGTAAAATTTCAGACCTTGAATCTTAGTATCCAGTAAATTGCAGGCCTCCAAAGTTGGATCAAAATGACTGAGACAGATTTTGACTTTTAAGAATTTTACACTACTTTGACTTTTACGAACTTGTGAAGGAAATAACTGTCTCAAATCATGTTTGTAAGTTGACTAAGGACTGAATTAAGTTAAAACATCAACTTATTTAATGAACTAAAGAGATTTGGAACTCCAAAAACCACCACAGTTAACTGTGGTGGTGAAACTTTGCCATTTTGACTTTTAAGCTACTAAGACCCACTTTGAGGGTTGATTCAAGCACAAACAGACCTGGGTAATATATCTAAACAACAAACACCAACCACAACCAAGGAATCAGTGGGTGAATCCACTGATCCAAACACCCCTTAAACAGATGATTAATATGAGAATTACAAAGCAACCATTTAAATTAACTTACAAACAACTACACTAACTTGCACTGACATAAATTAAGTTAGATTAAACTAAAATAAACAACAAACAACACTTTAATTAGGTAAGACAGATTATGCATAAGTAAGTAAGAAAATAGCTCACAGTTGATTCCAAAGCCAAGACTGAGGTACCCAGGACTTAATCACACAAACCTAATACTCCCCAAGGAGTTCTAAACCAGATTCCAATCCAAGCTTCCAGCTTATCTCCCATTAACACAGATTCCCTTTTTTTTTTTTTCTTTTTTATTCATTTTTCTTTTGTTTTTTACCAAATATTTAAAACTGAGCTTAAAATGATTTTCCAACCTTAAAAAGCTTCCTAAACCTTTGTTTTAAGTCTACATAAGCTACTGAGTTACTTGCATTTGTATTAAAGCTTTTAATTGGAATTTGAGAATTTAAATTTAGACTAAGAAAATAGGAAATGAGAATTAAACTGCAAACTAAACTTTCATTCATAAAAACAGAGTTACAATGCTTTGAAATTAGACTAAAAATACAATAAGACTAAGAAAAATTACACACTTGAGCTTCTATGAGCTTTTTCTTATATAACGACCTAAAATTATATTCCTAAGCCTTCCACATGGTTGCTTTTTGAAAACTGAGAGCCCCATAGCCTTTGCTTTGACCTTCTGACCAAATCCCAACCGTCAATTTGCTCTTCAATGCATCCTAGCCACTGATTCGTATTTTGGCGCCAATTTTTATACGGGGCAAAACAAGTGGTGTTGGTGAGGGGATTGGGGGAGCATTAATGGTGGTGAAGTTGGTGGGTGAGGGTATTAATTGTGGGGGGTGAAGTAGTTGAAAAGGCGAGGAGGGGGGGGGGGAAGATAGTTGCCTGGTTTTGGGGGATTTTGTTGGGGGAGAAGATAGCGGTCAAGGGTCTGGTTTGACCCGTGTTGACCTGGGTTGACCGGGGGTTAACAAAATGGACTGGGCCAAGTTGTGGTGGGCTTGGGGATCAGCTGGGCTAGGGATTTGTTTGGGTTTGGATTTGGCTTATTAAAAAGGGTCCGGATGGAAAAAGTTAACACAAGGACCATATTTGCAATTCCTTCAAAGTTGAGGGGTGTGAAGTGTAACTTTCCAAAACTTCTTCAAAGGATCAATTTTTCAAATACCAAATACCAAGGACCAATTTTGCACTTTTCCACATTTTTCAAAATTTCAAAAATCCCAGGGACTACTTTTGCCATATTTGGATTTTTAGGGACTAATCATGTAATTTATGAAAACTTGCAACCCAATTATGATATTTTGACTTTATTTGACCTTTAAGACCTTGGGTTGACTTTTCCTTAAAAAATAAATGCATAGGGACTAAAGTTGACAAGTTTTGAAACTTGGGGGACTGAAACTGCCAATACTGCAAACTTTGTACGTTTTTTCTTTGTTTTTGCACATTTTGCTTTTAAAACACATAAAACACAATCCCTGGGATAATTTAAGTATTTTGATATCTTTTTGATTGTTTTTGTGCGTTTTGGCAGTTTAAATATATCAAAAACGATGAGTGTTTGAGCACTCATCAGTGCGTCAACTAGACTTACCGAACAACCATTACACGTACAATATCATCTTAAGCGTGATTTACCTCAATTCCACACACCACTTTTGTGGTAATTGTCCGAATAGCATGTAAGAGTAGGACATAGTGGGTGATAATTGGTGGTACTTCTTTAATTGGTGAACCCGATACCTCTAGCAAGAAATTTTTGGTTTTATCTTAGCTTAAAAACAGTTTACTAAAAAGGTTTTGAAAACTAATGTTATGAGGATGAGTGCATGCATCTTCGTACATGTTTTGATTATCACATCAAACAAAATACCCTATAAAATTTAAGTTACATGTCATCTAACTATAAGAAACACTTGAAATTATTATTTGATAAACGTGAGACCTAGGCTAAATTTTAATGACAAGGTAAAATTCTATTATTGTGTGAGACCAGATATAGATATTTTATTGTTTCTAATTTAGACGACTTAATTAAGTTGTATGTGAGACCTAAAACTTAAGGCATGAGATGAGATGAAACATGCTTACATTGCAAATTGATGAATCAATTTGATGTAATTCCCATAATGATCTAGGAATTAGAAATGGTTGCCAATTATTGTTCGACAGATTACCATCTTATATATACTTTCATTACTAGCAGATCAACTGATGTAGTGAAATTTATGAAGTTGGATCCTAGGTTTTTAAGAAAATTATGTGGCTATATGAATATATCCTTGGGTATTATATTTTCTTGAAAATATGTATTATCGAAAATACTAATGTTTGAACCTTTTCTGTAGAAATGGCTCAACCCGATAACTCCACTGTTGTTTCTGATTTCAAGCTAGTCATCTTGAAAGGGAAAAATTGACTGGGAAAAATTTCAATGATTGGCACAGATCGCTCAGAATTGTCTTGAGGGCGACTGATAAGCTCGATTATTTGAATACTCCTTGCCTTTACCGACCTGCTGAAACTGCACTTGAAGCAGAAAAAGCTCGATTATTTGAATACTCCTTGCCCTCAATGAAACCCCCTACAAAAACAACTCATTTAAATCGTATGGGGGTGGTTTTGTAATTTTGTTGTTTTGTCTTTTATGCATTTCAAGTTGACTTATTGCAACAACGTGGAGCATAACGCAACCCATAACACCACAAGGCTGGTATGGTAACGCCGACCAAAGCCATGTGATGACGTCAAATAATCTGATATTCTAAGTATCTATTTCCCCTCTTTATTGACCATTTTAGCTTAATATTGTCTGTAGTATTGTCTTATTACTTCATATTTCGTTTCAGGACTGTTAATAGGGTATGAAGCGACTAATGGATGAAGTTGGACTCAATATGGACAAAAGCACTTATTACAAGAAGACTACGTCGTAACTAAGTGATGTTATGTTGTAGCTAAATTATGACATTGAATTATCCACGAATTGAAGACTACGCCGTAACTAGTAACAATGTTACGGCGTAATGAAGACTCCGTGGCAACCTTATGGAGTTAATGAAGATTACGGCGTAGCACCTCAGGTCATCTACGACGTAGCATGACTACGGCGTAACTACTTTCTCCAACTACGCCGTAACGAACCCCACAGATAAGACCAATTGAAGATAACACTAGCTACGGCGTAACTAGTTATAGCGTTACACCGTAGCAGATTTCTCGCCTATAAATACCAGTCAAATTTGCACTTTGAAAATCATCTCCCATTTCCCAAACCTTTTTAGGGTTTGGGGAGAGCAACCACAGAAGAAGATAATGGAGTTAGGAGTCAGAAGATAGAAGCTATCGTCTACATTAATCATTTTGTATTCGAGTTTGGACTCTCTTATGCTTTTTCATAATCATTTGATGAATTCTTATTACTAATTCAAGTATCATTCAGTTATTGTTTTCTTTCATTACTTCGTAGAGATATCTTCTTTGTCTATTCATGTAAACTAGTTTCGGTAGCATTATAAGCTTGTTTGTATCTATTACGCTAGATGTGATTGACTTGATACCTCAGTCCATTTAGTAGGCTAAAAGAATTGACCATAGGACACTAGCCTGATAGATTGCGAGAAAATGGTTGGGATGACAACAGACTATATTGCCTTGTGTGAGAATTGACCATAGGACCACCTTACAAGTGGAGGTGCTTAAGAAGTTAGAGAGATCTAAGATCCGAGAGGCCGGATCTCTACCGAATGTGATCTATTAGATTTGACACTTAATGACTCAACCGAGTATCCAATCTCCGCTTACTAGCATGGGGTAGTGCCTGTGGTTCCGGGGACGATATTAGGGAAGATAGACTAGGATGACTTTACCCTACGATTTCTAGTGATATGTATGCCACTGTGCGTTGTTTATTTACTTGAACACTTTCTTGAATAGCTTGGATTATTAGTTTATCTTCTCACTTTCTTTCTCTTGATTCGAATCTATGATTCATACCTATGTTTACTATTTAATTTATCATTTCTATCAACTTTTACCTATCGTTATCACATACCATACTTTGATTTCTTTCACAACAGCTCTTAGGGACAACACTCGGATTTACCTAGGCTTTGCTACATGCGATCGGGTTCTCTGCCCGTTAGTATGTGTTTATCCTTGTATTTCTAAGTTTATAAATTTAAAGCAAGATGAAAATACGCATTAGGTTTTTGGCGCCGCTGCCGGAGAGCACTTTAGTTGAAAGATTTAAGATATGTTTATGATTGACCCATTTATGAGGCGGATATGCCTGACTACTGATAACTCAGGTACGTAATTCACTCTCTCGTATTGAAATTAATATATATATATATATATATATATATATATATATATTTCACTAAAATTTATATATTCTCTAGCTACGGCGTAGCCAGTCATTGAACTACGCCGTAAGAGTTTGGTAATGCTAGAAAATTCAAATAAAAAATAATCACGAAAATCTTTTTTATTTTTTTATTTTATTTTTTTCCTTTGGAAAAAGATTTAAATAAAAAAGGATTATACTATAATAATTTTCCAAAAAAAATAAAAAAAATCAAAATGTTTTAATCACCTAATGTTTTAGGTAATTTGTTTACATAATTTTTTTTTAACAAAGTTCATTTTTAATGAAATTATAATTGAAAGCGATTAAAAAAAATAAAATAAAATAACAATAATTATAAAATAAAAAATAAAAAATAAAATAAAATCAAGAAAAGCAAAAATCAATTTTCCCAATTTCTTCATTAAAATGATGGAAATTGAGCTACCAAAATTACACTACTTATTTATTTTCATATCTGTCGAATCTCCACTAAATTCTTCATTTTTCTATTTCTTTCTACGGAACAAAAAAAATTTGTCCAATTTTCATTTCTTTAATTTCTTTTCCCTTTACTAAACACAGCCTAAAAGTATAATATTCAAATTGTGGATAAAATACTAGAAGATAGGAAAAATAAGAAAGTAGAAAACTAATAGAATGTATTTTCCCTTTTAAGAATTCGAGATGAGGTGAAGCGGGTTATGAGTTGAGACAACCCTAGGTCCTTTGTACAGTTGTACTCGATGATCAATATGACAACAATCACAACATTTACTAATTACGATTTATTTATTATTATTATTATTATTATTATTATTATTATTATTATTATTATTTTCTTTTCTTCTTGTTTTTGTCGATATGTGAAAAATTCTCACACTTTATAATAGTTTTATAATTTCTAAAACGAATAAAGGCTTCTACTCAAGTTCAAATCTCACGAGCAATTTCTTTGTTTTCTTTCTTTTATGAATTTATACATTAATAGATATCTATAGGGATAAGCACGGTACCAGTCCCGTACCGATCCCGTACTAAATTAGTGGTACCGATTTTTTTTCGAGCATAAATTAGTGGTACCGGTATCGTACCGAACGGAATTCGGATACCGGTGGCGGTACCGGTACCGTTACCGGGAAATCGGGCTTTCCTCTTTTTTTTTCGAGAATTTCCTGACTTGGTACCGGTCCTGTACCGAATTAGTGGTTCCGATTTTTTTTTACCTTATTTCGTATTTCGGGTAGCGTACCGTATTCGGTTTCGAAATTCGGGTCGAAATGCGCATCACTATATATCTCAAACTTTTAGAAGAGAACACTCTATTTTAATTATATTTAAACCAAATTCATTATTACTTTTTTGAAAATTAAAAGTTTTCGAAAATTAAAAGTTTGTACACACGTAGTTATAAACAAGTAGAGGAATAAAACAGGGTTTAAGTTTAAGAAAACGTTTAACTTCTGAAATGTAACATTTTGGTATGTGTAGTCAAAATGCTCGTACCAGGTACGTTAATTTTTAATTTTGTACCAATGTAATACACGGTTGACTGGTAAACCAACTAAAAAGTAATTTTTTAAGCAAAAATGGTCTTTTTTGTGATTTGTTTCTTTTGCAAAATAGGTCGCTTGTGATTTTTTTTTTCATTGTGCAATTTTTGTCCCTGCTCTAAATCCACTTTTTACAAAATTGGTCCTTGTTTGAAAGTTACAAAACTGGTCCTATGCGAATTATTTTTACAAATTTAGTCCTTGTACGTTTTTGTAACACTTGAGCCTTCACTTTAAACGTGAAAAGCAATATTAGACATAGTTAAGGATAATAAGTTTCATACTATTTTAAAAGAGGAGAGTTATATTAAATACCAAACTTTTCTTAGACTATCTTTGTCCATGGATCGGCAACCAGGTTGGATGGGAAAAAAACAAAAAAAAAAAAATATATTATATTTAAAGTGAACAAATGAAAGAAAGAGAGAGACGACCCGTTCGGTTTGTGACTTCCGAATCTTTTAGCCAACCATGCCACATGTCATGCTCTGAATTTACCAACAAAACCACAACATTATATGTGTTTGTTTTTCGGTTAAGAAAGAATGTAACCAATGAAATGATGGGGTTTTGTTTACAAGATTCAAGTTGGGATGTGAGTGTGGCTGTGGTGTATAAGATTCAAGGGAGAAATGAAGGGGCGGACGTTGTGTGTGTGTGTTTTTTCTTTTTTGTGTGTGTGAAATATGTTTTGCAGGTTGAAGATGACAAAAAAATGTAAAAGCCACTCATTTGGTCTTTGGTCAATGAAAAATAAAAGATAAGATTCACTGTGTGTGTAAATGCTTTTGATATTTATGTTTTCACATTTTGAAAAAAAAAAAATTATCTCCTTTTCACGAGATTTTATGCTTTCACTATTTCAAATATATACTTTATAAAGTAAATATTTTATTAAATATATAGTTTATAAAAAAACTTTAAGTAATTAAATTAAATATAAAAAAATAATATTATATATTAGGTTGGGTTGTTGATAAATGATAAAAAAATATAGATTGGTTGTATGTATAGGTTGTTTAGGTGGACGAGAAAATAATATTTTAATGAAAGATTGGGTTGGATGAGATTGTGAATAAAGATAGTCTTACATACCAAGGGACTCATCCCCACCATTCATCTAAAAATAAATCAATGGTTGAGATTAAAAACATTTTAATATTTCACCCATTTTTTATAATTTAAATATCTATTAAACCGTTAATCGTTAAGCAAAAATAATTACACCATCGCGACGAGCATTTAATTATCTTTCTATAGATAGGTTATTTGATATATTTTCGATAATTTTTTTTCGTTTTTTCACGTTTTTTTTCGTGCCCGAAAAAATCATATATGATATATCATATATGATATATTACATATCATATATGATATATCATATATGTAATATCATATATGATTGTTTCGGTCACGAAGAAAAACGTGAAAAAAACGAAAAAAAAAAAAAATTTGTCAAAAATATATCAAATAGCCTATCTATAGAAAGATAATTAAATGCTCGTCGTAACGGTATATTTTTTTTCGCTTAACGATTAACAGTTTGAAAGATATTAATATTTGAAAAAAAATGATGAAAGTGAGTTTTTTAAATTGTTGGGATTAATCTCATCTATTAGATCAAATAAAGATGGAGGGCGAAGATTAGTCCCTTGGTATGTAAAAACGGTTTGGTCCTCAAATGATCTTATATCATTTTAAAAAGTCCCAAACGGACCATTTTCGCAATGACATCTAAAGTTTTTCATTCTATTAAAAAAAAAAGAAAAAAACTAAAAATTAATTGATCATCCTATTAAAAAAAATAAAAAAATAAAATAAAAACAACTACATAAGTAGGACCAAATTTGCAAAAATGTGTCGCACAAGGACCATTATTGCAAACAACCTTGTATTTTTTTTTTCAAATTTCGCAAATCTTGCGAAATTCATGGCGCAAATCTTGCGAAATTCATGGGTCTATTGAATTTTTTTGGTAAAAGATGGTTATTATCATTTTTTTTTGATAAAATAATAGAACTGAGTGTCATTTATTCTTCCTAATTATTATTGCATCTATAACTACGTTTGAAATAAAACTGATTATAAAAAATGATTGTTACCGGATAACATAAAATGAAAAAAAGGAAAAGAGGTTGAAAATGAGTTTTGTAGTAGGGACTAAATTCATGTAAGGACTTATTTTGCAAAAAAAAAAGAAAAAAAAAGGGACCTATTTTGCACAAGAAAAAAAAAATCACAAGGGGCATATTTTTGCTCAAAAAATCACTTTTTAGCTGGTTTTATCGGTCATTCATGTATCGCATTGGTACAAAAATGAAAGTTAACGTACCACACGAGTAATATTTAGATACACGTATTATAATTGTACATTTGAAAAAATTACATTTTTAATGTACGGCTTAAACCCAATAAGATACCATGGTAGTTGTCGTAGGTATCAACACAAGTTTTTATTTCTTTATTCTACACTACATACTTTTCTCGAGTGTACAGTGTACACTGTTTTGCTTAATGATGAACACATATGTCAAAAAGGCTAGACCATCTTTCCATATAGCCCAATATTGTGAAACAGTGGTTGTTCAAGTCTTATTTGAGCCCAAATCGTCGAGGCTGGAAGAATGGGTTTAACTTAGAAGATTAGAGCACAAGGTGTAGCATGTTAAAAGAGCTCGCCGTTCCAGTATAGAAGCTCGTTGCAACTCGCTAAGCTAGTTGCTGCGCCGCCCCTCTTGTTGCAACTCGCCAAAAGTAACTTACTCATTTGCACGACAAGCTAATATTCTGACAATTGTATTTTTATTATTATTTTTTTTAGTGGAAAAAGAATAAAGGTGTAACTGGCGAGCCCCAAATAAGTAATTTAAGGTTAGTTGTTAATGAAAGGGTTAGTTGTGAAGAGATGTTAAGATGATGTGGCACCTTGTCAGCCCCAAACTTGTTGCTACACCTTGTACTCTTAGGATCGATATAGAAAAAACACCTAATGAAAGCTACACACGTTTAGTACAAATGTTGTACACGTGTCTCATGCATCTCTATTTCAGCCAAATGGTCTCTTGATGAAAGGCTAACGTACCATCATAGAAGTAAGTCACAACTTTGACTGTCTCAAAAATAGTGAAGCAATCTTTGTGGAAAAAATGAGTGAAAGATACTTTGATAACTTCATGTTGAAATATGTCGAAGAAAAAGCAAGTGTACCAGGAATAGAAGAGGAACAAGATGACAATGAAGATTCCTTGTTGAAGCTTCTTACGATGCCATATCTAACTCTTTGTGAGAAACTCAAACGAACTGCCTTGGATCTCAAGGAAACTGTATTCTATCCATTCCTAGTCTTTAAATTGTTGTTATATAATTGTTGCAAAATGTGACACAAATGATTCATGTTTGAGACTCCGTTTATGATAACTAAAATGATGGAAACTAGAAACAAGTTACTCATACTACTCCCTCGTCATAGGAGGGTTTATTACCTAACTAAAAATAAAATTGCAAAACTTAAACAAATTAGTAAATTACACATGTACACACCACGTGAGATGAGATCAATATAAATATCATATTTGCCATAGAACAAATGAACCAATCATACCACCTATTTTTATTTTTCACATTTTTTTTAAAACAAAATATCTTGCAAACGGTAAATCTTCAATTTACAAGAAAAAAAATACTATCGCGATGAGAATTAAATCATCTTTCTATAGATATGCATTGTTATATACTTTCGGCGAATTTTTTTTTTTCAAAATTTTTGTCCAGAAAAATCATATATGATTCGTTAAAATCAAATCATATATGATTCTTACGAATCATATACGTATGATTTTTACAAATCATATATGATTTTTCTGGCATAAATTTTGAAAAAAAAATTCGTCAAAAATATATAACAATGTATGTTTATAGAAAAATAATTTAATTCTCATCGCGATGGTATTTTTTTTGTAGCTTGACGATTTACGGTTTGCGAGATATTTAAGTTTTATAAAAAGGGTGGAAGTTTATTTTTTTTATTTTGATAAAAATATGAGTGTATAAGATTGCTTGATAGGTTCTATTGTAAAAATTGTATCTATAAAGAACTTTTGGCATGTACTCATATGTTTTCTTTTTACGTTTTTGTAACTAGTCGTAATAATATTTTTCATGCGTTTTTTTTACGTAAACATAGCCTTTTGGATTATGTAAGCTAGGTGCTTATATGTTTATAATTCTAAAAAAGAACCACAGATAGGTGGTCGATCATGAGCAATGATGAATTACGACACATTGACCTGGTTAATCATGTTACTGGTTCGGTTATAGAACATGACGTTTTTGCAAAAATCGTTAATAGAGTTCAGTTGCTTTCAGTTTTCCGCGTAACAGTTTGGATCCTCTTGTGGATCTGTTTACCATTAATTAATGGTGTGTTTTAATAAATGATGAACAACGTGTGTACCTGGTAAGCTGATACAGGGTTTTTATGAAAACGTCTGCAGATAGTGGTGGAGACATGGGGATATACGGGGCAAAAGGTCCAAGACTTCACCATATATACAGGAACTCTAGGAACTGCTTTCTTGCTGTTGAAATCATATCAAATTACTAATAACAAAAGTGATCTTGATCTATGTTCTGAGATTATTAAAGCTTGTGACTCCGCTTCTTCCGGTTCAAGGTTTGCTTCACTATCATCTTGCATGAGTACACTTCTAATTTCAATAATATTAGATACGGTTAGAATCTAGGGTGATTAAAGAATCCTTATTTTATCCTGATTATGATCCAAATACGGTTAGTCTTTGACAAAATTCAACTACAAATGGATATATTAGATAATATAATTGGTAAATACACGGTGTATAATTTATTTAGTTGAGCTTTTATTAATCAATTTAGTATTGTTGCAGATAGTATCGAACATAATTATTCAAACTTAGAGGGAAAAGGGAGATCAGGAACCATGATAAATAATAATCCATAGTTCAAGATTGGAAATTTAATATTTGCCAAAACTGTTTGAGGCTAAAAAAAGTAATGAAGTAGTAAAGGTACACAGGCTTACATGGTTATGTTATATTCTTGTTATACTTTGTAGCGTTGTGAGTTTTTTGTCGGGGCGTGCGGGAGTTTGTGCTCTTGGTGCTGTTGTGGCAAAGCACCAAGGCAATGAGCAGATGGCCAATTACTATTTGAGCCAATTCAAAGAGGTAAGATTCGATCATAATTTCTCAAACATGGTTCGTATATGTAACTTCTATGATCACGGGGTTTGGTTGATTAGCAGATCAAGGTAACTGAAGATGGTCCAGTTGAATTGATACGAGGGAGAACTGGATACTTATGGGCATGCCTCTTTCTTAACAAGAATTTAGGTGATGGAACAATTCCGTCTACACATACCGTAAGGATTCCCAAGTAACTTTACCTTTTTGTAACTTAGATTGTTCAAAAAATGACCTTTTAAAATGAAACAGAGTCCAATTGTGGATAAGATCATTGAGAACGGAAGAGAAATGGGTGTGGCATCGAGATGCCCTTTGATGTTTGAGTACGGCGGTGATATATACTGGGGCGCTGCCCATGGGTTAGCCGGGATTATGTATGTTCTCATGCATTTTGGACTTCCACCCGATGCACTTGCGGATGTAAACAAGACTCTTAAATACATGATTAACAATCGTTTCCCTAGTGGAAATTACCCACGAGATGAAGCTAAGAGAAGTGATGAACTCGTGTATTGGTGTCATGGAGCCCCTGGAGTAGCCCTCACACTAGTCAAAGCAGCTGAGGTAAGTCTTTTTAAATATTAGCATGGTTTTTAATCTTGGAACGTAATATAATTGTTGACGTTCAGGTTTTTGAAGATAAAGAGTTTCTTGAAGCGGCAATTGATGCATCCAAAGTTGTGTGGAGTCGCGGGTTACTTAAAAAGGTCGGGATCTGTCATGGTATCAGTGGAAATGCATACGTGTTCCTCTCACTTTATCGGATGACTGGAAACGTGGAGTTCCTACACAAGGCCAAGGCGTTTGCTTGTTTCTTACTTGACAGAGCACACAAGCTCATATCCGAAGGCCAAATGCATGGTGGTGACACTCCATATTCCTTGTTTGAAGGAATCGGAGGTATGGCTTATCTTTTCCTCGACATGACTGATCCTGCTAACGCAAAATTCCCGGGTCATGAACTTTGAAATGTTCATATCAGTAGGGGAAGATTGTAATTATATATAATAAGTTTCTGTTGTACATTTTTATAAGTTTAGGGTTGTACACTTGGCTTGTTTTATGTCATCCTAATTTCATATATATGTAATAAAAATGATATAGTTCATCTTGATGGTTTGCTACGCATTAGATATTGCATCAATCCCTTGATTCTCAGCATTTATGGTGAAACTTTAGATCATACTTAAGTTGATCAAAATGACACTAGGATGCGGTGCAGTTTATTGAGGCAGCAATTTGATTTTTTGATTAAAAGCTTACAATCTTTTGGATATAGGCGATTGTTGTAATGAGGAAGTGATTGCTACACTTGCTTCAAGTCCTTTGCGGGTGAAATAACAGGAGATGATAAACGGCTAATAATTGATTCCTGGACACGCTTCGTCATCTTTATAATCTGATCTCGCAACGCTTATGAAAACAGTGTTAGAATTCCCGCTGCCCCAGTGATAAATGAATATATTCCACAGATACAAAAACATGGTATATATGATATTACCCTAATTTCTAGAATTCGATGAAGCACGTATGCGCTAGCTAAAACTGTTTAACAACACAATGTGAATAGAATGACCGTTAGATTCTCAGATTTCTCATAGGACAAAGGTCGGTTTTTCTTGATTTTGCACCAAATGTTGAGTATCTGAAAGCTCTACTTCGTGGTCCTGCCAATCGTGCTCCTTTTGAAACAATAACTCGATCTGCTCCAATGATTTTCCTTTTGTCTCGGGACAATATTTGTAAACGAAAACAACCGACAAAGCAGAAACCATCGTGAAAATGAAGAACGTCCCAGCCATTGAAATGGCATGAGAAACAGATAGAAATGACATGGCAACTATTCCACTACACACCCTATTCCCAACTGCTCCCAACGCGAATCCTTGTGCTCTAAGCCTTAGTGGAAATATCTCCGATGTTAGAACCACACAAATTGGTCCGATACCAACTGAAAAGAAAGCCACATTCCCACAAACCAATAGAATCACCAATGCCACACCGATAGACCCTCCTCTGAATAAAGAAAGAGTGACTGCTAAACCAAGCAAACAAACTGTCATTCCTATCGTACTCACATATAGTAATGGTTTTCTCCCGACTTTATCGATTACCAAAATCGCGACCATGATAAATGCCGTTTTTGAGATCCCAACAGCTACTGTTGCAGCTAAAAGCTTTGACTTGTCTTGAACTCCCGCGGTTTGTAAAATCTCAGGACTATAGTAGACTGTTGCGTCGATTCCAGTAATCTGTTGGAAGCATAGAATTCCGACTCCGGTCACTAGCATTCGCCTGACTACAGGGGTCGGGTTTAGCAATTCCCTCCACACGGCTGTCTCTTTGTTTCCGGATTCAGCAGATGCTAGTATCTCTGATAGCCTATCCTCTGCCTCAGACTCGATCTCATTTGTTTTCATCAAAACAACTCTCGCTTCATCGATTCTGTTTTGAAGCACTAGCCATCGTGGTGATTCCGGGATTATAAATATTGCAAATCCTATGAAAATAGATGGCAGGATTCCAACAGCAAGCATAACTCGCCAATTTATATGAGATAAAAGGCCAGAAAATGCGTAATTCGACACATACCCTAACAGAATCCCCAGATTTATAAATATTTCCGGAAATGAGGTGAATGTACCTCGAGAAACCGCAGGTGAAATCTCGGTAATGTACACAGGAGCAATCATGACACCGAAACCGATGCCAACTCCAGCCAGTAGCCGACCTACCATTAGAAATTCGAAACTAGGAGCTAGAGTCATTATAGCTGCACCAATCTGGAAAATGATTGCAGCTAGACCCATTGACCATTTTCGACCCACGGCATCCGAGACTCTTCCTCCGGCTAAACTGCCCAATATCGATATGATACTTAAGCTACCAATTAATATTTCTTCTTGTAACTCAGTAATCTTTAGGTCTTCTTGGATAAATATGATTGCTCCACTCATCACGCCAACATCTGAAATCAGAAAAAAATCTTGATTACATCAAGACTTAAAACTTTATATATTTAGAAAATGACACAAAACTTTAAATTTTTACCATAGCCAAGAAGGACATTGTTGAGTGATGCAAAAACAGCACAAGCAAAGACATATTTCCTTGTTTTCTTGCTTCTTTCATGTTGTGTTTGTTTGTTCTGTACAGCCACTAAAACATCATCTTCATCATAATCATTCACTTCAGAATCCATCCTTTTATACTTGTTCTTTGTTCCAATATCATTTTCTTGAATACCCATATTTTACTATCACCCAAAAGTACAACTCAAGTTACACAAATATGAATTCCTTCATGGGTTCTTTAGTTCATATGTTGAGGAAGAAATCCCATTTTGGAATTGGCTGAACTCATTCCATATGCATACTAACTCTTGTATTTTGTTCTTTGTTTTAGCTTAGATACAAGTCAACAAAAGATGAATTTGTTGGTTGGTTTTTCAGTTCATGTGTTGAGAAGAATAATCCAATGGAATAAGTTTTCTGTTTAGATCTAATCTGAGAACTAAAAACTACTCCGTATATGTGTTTGTTTACGCACGTTAACCCTTAATAACATTAAACAATTACAAGTTGGATAATATAAAACGACGGATAATCATATGAAAATTTATCTAACTTATTTTTTTTTATATTTTTTATATAACATAAAACTTTTGAATTTGGACTTTATGTGCAACTAGTGATTTGCTAAGCAGGTAGTCTGTAAATGATTTTAGTTTTACATTACAAATTTTTTTTCTCTCTAAATTATCCACCTATACTTCCAGGTCATCCTCTTATACCAGATCATCTTCCTAAACCTATTGCCAAACACCCTCCTTCCCTCTAAACAACTCACTAAAAGCGCACACTAAACACATCACCACCGATGATATCTGGCATAGCTGTTGCTATCATTTTCTGATGAACACTTTATTCGATGTAGCCATTCTAATGCGTATCCAATCAGTGACTTCCTATACTAGGATAGTCAGCATGATGAATTAACAAACTAGAACCAAATAAGAATGTTTGAATACCAAAAGGTTGCCCCAAATATAATAGTACATGGGTAAGGGGTTTAGATATTTGTCGATGACAGTTTTAACATGTTTAGGGTAAATTGTGAATTTCGTACCATTATATTTTTTATCGAGGAATACAAATAAGAATGTATGAATACCAAAAGGTTGCCCCAAATATACCGTTTCTCTATTAGTACTTCATTTCTCTATTTTAACATGTTTAGCATAACACGTGTAACCCGTTTAACATGTTTAGGGTAAATTGCGAATTTCGGCCCTAATATTTACCAAAATTTTAAATAACACACCAAGAGAAAAAAATTGCAAATTAGCCACCGAGAGCTAAAGTTGTGTGCAAAATAACCACCGAGAGCTAACGAGCGTTAGTACTCCCGTTAACAGGACTAAGCCGATTATGTCCTGAGGGTAATCTCGTCATTTCATGTTTCCCGCCTAGTACTGCACCTAACTGCCAAATTTCACATAACCCGATAAACCCTTAAACCTTATTTTGATCTAAACTTAGTTTCATTTTCTTCCCTAAAGTTCTTAAACACGATCGAAAATTAGCAAGATCTTGAAAATGGTTGCTAGTCCGTTTGGGCAAAATCCCGCAAGAAGTTCTCCTATCCCCGATCTTGCTCATGTTTATGGTAAGTTTGGTTCATGTTAATTGTTATGATATTTTAGTTCAATATCATGTTAACATCATGCAGAATATGAGTAAAAATTAGGTTACGTTTTACTTATAGATATTAGTCTAATTTTTTGTTCTTAGGGTGTTTGTTGATGTTTATTCTTTTTACACAGAATCATACCACAACTTGTTTACACTTAAAATCATTCACATTGGACAATTTACCTCACCAACAAGAAGGATTTATTATTTTCCAGCTGTAGATTGGTATGATTTGGTTGATTGTGACCATTTTTCGCTTGATGAGTATGATGCACTGTTAAATGACCCAGGTTTCAAGAATGGAAGGATTTTATTCTCTCATTTTAGGATACTTGATGAATCATTGGATGATGGATTATTACCTTTAATGTATGAGGAAGATGTAGTTAAGCTGTTGAACTATGTTCCTAGATATAGATAAATAGAGGTTTACATTGAGGCTAAAGACAAATGATTGGTTATTGAGGAAATATTGGAGAATCATGCTAAAAAACTTCCTGGAAAAGGGGAAGGGAAAATATTGTTGTTGGGATGGCTTGATTCCAATAAAGTTGTTGATGCCGTGCTGAATGAAAGTGAAGCTTTAACAAGCAAAACTGATGGAATACACAGTCAAATGGATAAGTGTAGCCAAGCTAACAATATGCAAGAGGGCATACAGAATGCAAATGTTGTAGAAGCTGAGAAACAAACATTCATTGATTTAGATGATGACTTGTTCCAACAATACAATGCTTTTGATGAAGATGTTGATGATGAAGAAGACTACTTAGACATGGTAGATGAGCTTCAGTAAGGAAATGAGTATGTTGTGTTTGGCAACGTTGATAAAGCAAATGAGGATGTTGGTATTGGGTTTAATGATGAAGTTGTGGACAAAGAGGTTGTTGAGAGGGAAGATGTGGATGAAGAGGCTTTTGAAAGGGACACTTAAGAACCAGATAATGTGGATAAAAGTGATGCAAGTGATTTTGAGCAAGATGAGGTACTCTCACCTGAGCCACAGGTGGACATGAAAGGTTTTAAGTTTGACCTTGATGTCCACATTGACCATGTTACAAGCATGGCTGCTAATATGGCAGAGCATTGGGAAACTCATGGTTATGACTTTGATGAATTTGATAGTGGTGAAGATAATCCCGCTCTCGCCATTGTGAACGTAAGAAAGAAAATGTTGAAACAAATTAGAAAGGAGTACAGGGGGAAGAAAACATTCAAATGGGTGAGTTCTTTGTAACTCAAGCGTTTGCAACAAGGAAGGAAATAAGAGAGAAGATACAGATGTATGCTTTAGAGACTAGAAGATATGTTAGGGGTAGAGAAGTGTGATAACGAAACGGTTAGAGCACTTTGTGCGGGGCTTGTTGTAGGTTATAGTAAGGGGAAACTTGGAGATAATGATGACAACTCAAAGAAAGGAGGTTGTCAAAATAACCCTTCTTCTTCGAAATCAAAGGGCAAGATTGGGACAGCCAAAACCTTTAAGGACAAAAACTGTTTTAAAAAGCAAGGTGACAAACCCATATGCTTGCGGTCCCTACACGTCTCAAAAGTTAGGGATGAAGTGTCTTGGAGTGTCAAAACGTTGACTGATGAACATAAATGCCTCCAAACAAGAGATCTTAGAATTGTAACCGCAAGATTCATATCAACAGAGGTTGGTAAAATTCTTGTTTCAAACACTAACATCCCGATCCTTGCTCTACAAGTTCAATTAAATAAAAAAAATTCAGATCAACATCTCTACAACAAAGGTATTCAGTGCAAAAGAAATAGCGATGAAACATATCTTGGGTGACTATGAAGAATAATATGATGTGCTTTAGGATTACACAATAGAGTTGAAGGAAACAAATAGGGATACAACTGTGAAGATTCAAGTTGAAACAAACACTAATTTAACCCTGAATTCAAGGGTTTTCAAACGGATTTATGTTTGTATGGTTTTCAAACGGATTTATGTTTGTATTGGTGCCCTGAAAGTAGGTTAGAGAGCATGAAGAAGGGAAATACTGGGTTTGGATGGAGCTTTTATTAAAGGACCATATAATGGTCAAGTCTTAACTATTGGAATACATCAGGGAGTATCTTATGAAGAGAAATTGCATTGTGCAGCATGTGATAGACTGATATGAAAGTCCCTTAACCCCAATTGCAACTTCAATTTTTAGTAACATTAAGCGAGAAGCAAATGAGTATAATGTTGTATGGAATGGGGGGACACATACCAATGTCAGGGACCTTGGAATGACCAATGTGTTGTGAATATGACTCTTAGGAAATGTACATGTATGAGATGGGAGCTAACTGTTATTCCATGTAAACATGCTGTTGCCGCAATCCACAACATGGCATCTCATGGCAAAGAGGTCGGATACCAAAGGATTGGTGGACCAATGTTATTGGTTAAACACATGGCAAGATATTTATCAATATAAGGTTAAAGGAATTGATGGTCCCACCTTTTGGCCAAAATGCAGGATCCCTAGTGTGTTACTGTCTCCTCAGCACCATGTTCCCATAGGTAGACTAAGGAAGAAGAGAAGAATAAAAAAGGATGAGATTGTTGAAGCAACTGTGAAGAAGATGGTGAAGAATGGCAAGATGCTAAAGAAGGGCACTACAATCTCTTGTTGGTAAGTGTGGTGGAAAGGGCCATAATAGGTGAGCTTGTACAGGTCCAAGTGACAACCAAGTCAATGGAAAAAAGAAGAAGGGTAATGGATCAAGAAAGGAAGGAGTACTAGATGAGGTATTTGGAAGCACTAGTCAGCCAGTGGGATCACAAGCAACTGAGGTATCAGTAGGGACATGTCAGCCAGTGGGATCATAAGCAATTCATGTATCAGCAAGGACAAGTCAGCCAGTGGGATCACAAGCAACTGAGGTATCAGGAAGCACAAGTCAGCTAGTGAGATCACAAGCAACAGTAAATAGTAGAGCTTAAAGGAAGAAGAGGATCAAGAGAGCAATCAAGATAGGAAAGTAGGCCATGTGAGTTAACACCAGTCTGATGGTGCAATAAAATAAAACAAAGTTGACTTTTATTTTATGGTTTTCTGTTTGTGAGTTTTAATACTATTTAATGATTATGTCTTTTTGTGACTTTGTGTGTTGTTTCCTGCTACGTTTATGGTATTAAGACAGGTTGATTTCGAATCGTATTTGTAATCATTGGTTTTCATTCTGGTTTACCATGGTTGTTGTTCAATTTAGGCAGCTTTGCTGCAATTATATAAGTCAAACTTGTTGAGCAACCAAAAGGCCAATTTGCTGCATAATGATTCAGCAACCAACATGCCAATTGTTGACTATTATAAGTCCAAGTTGTTTTACTTTGACTACATCATGTACTCATTTACAAAAAGCACATTTTCATACTAGTTTAATGTTTTCAATAAACTAATGAATTATTGACTATTATAAGTCAAGTTGTTGAGCAACCAAAAGGCAAATTTGCTTCATAAATATTGAGCAACCAAAAGGCCAATTGTTGACTATCATAAGTTAAAGTTGATTCAACTTGCCAACATCGTACCCTTTTACAGAAATCAGACTTCAATATGAGTTTACTATTTTCAATCAACCAAAAAAACACCGTTAGCAACAATCCATGCCAATTACATTGTGTTTTGGAAGTGACAAAAACAAAGAACAATGATCCCACTATTATACCATAAACATTAAATTTTTATTAACATAAGAAGGTAAATACAAACCAGGGATGACCTTATTCCCTGAAATCAAGCATACCCAAAAGATTATACAAGACCTCCATACCAAATTAAAAAAACTTAAAGACGCCAAAAACAAAGACCCAACTTAAAACAAGATACTTCTTGAGTTTCTTCACCTGTGCATCCTTCTTCCACATCAACATCAACTGCTCCTCCAACTCTTCTTCCAGCAGATTCCTCGCCCTCAAGAGGCTAGGAATCACATCGACTGCTCGGTAACACATAGGGGGATCTGTCCATCCAATAAAACCACATGCCAAACAATAGTAAAACCATCGACCTGGGTTCCTTTTTGTCCAAGATGTTTTAATTGTTTCAGTTTTGCCACATTCACAAATGACCATCATGTTTTGACTGAAAAGTGTGTAGAAAAAGTTTTGACCGAAAATTGTGATGTGAAAAAGGCAAACATTTAGACCAAACTTTTGTTGCAAATTTAGCCATTCAAAGAAGGAGTTTATTGAGATGTGCTATGCAAGTTGAGCTGTTGGGGTATCGAACACGTGTATTGTTTTAGGTGGAACAATGAAATGGCAATAATACCCATCGGGTTAGTCCAGTTAACAGGAGTATTAACGCTCGTCAGCTCTCGGTAGCTATTTTGCATGCAACTTTAGCTCTCGGTGGGTAATTTGTAATTTTTTTTCTTTCAGTGTGTTATTTGCAATTTTGACAAACATTAGCGACGAAATTTGCAATTTACACACATGTTTAAGTAAATAGGTCAAACGGTGAATAGCAATGGTACTTTGTCAATTTAACTAGTTTAAATGCAAAATGGTATAAGGATCTAAAAAATGATAAAAATAACATACAATTAACTACACGACATTTTTAATGATATCTGAGTTATAATCGTAATTCACTCATATTAAGTACATAACAAAATACATTTAATCCAAATCTAATATAAAATCTAAGTTATATATTTTATTTTTAGAGGCTTATATACTTAAACGGGTTCACGGGTTGACCTGTTTAATACTTACTCAACCCAAACACGACCCATGTATTAAACGGGTTAGACGGGTTGACCTATTTTTTACCTATATGTTTATCCTCAACCCAAACCTGTTTAATTTCGTGTCATTTATCGTGTCGTATTGAGAATTGCCATCCCTAATTTCTGTAAGTTACCTTCTTAATCTGACGAATGCGACACGACCAGGGGCGAAGCTTCATAGGGGCCGGGGGGGGGGGGGGGGGGGGGGCGCCCGACCCCCCGAAATTTTTTTTGCGATGTATGGGGTATATAGTTTTCGTGTAGAAAAATTTCGGTATATTCGGTTTCGACCCCCCAAAAATTTCGGTATACCTGAAATATAGCCTTAGGAAAAAAAAATTTAGATCCCGACCCCCCACTTACAAAATCCAAGCTTCGCCACTGGACACGACTGGCTCTTAAATCTGACATAAACTAGAAAATGTGGAGTTAAACACATTATAGCTCACATTTCTCAGGTACTTCTTGGGAAGTGGATGGACACTAATGTTCATACGGCAATGACCATTTAGGCGAACTGGGGTTTGAGCATATCTAGTGCTGATATTCAAGTTCCGCTTTTCTGACAACGGAAGGAAAGTAGTTTGGTTCTTTAAATAGTGGGAAAGTTCATATTGTGGAGGAATGTAAATTGCTCTCTCTATGTCATATTGTAGTTCATCATCTGTATCATAAAGGTTGTCGGAGTTGAATAGCATCTGAAACACCTTGAAGCAAGATAGATGAAGGTACTTCCATTGACTAGGAAAATCACCGTTATCATCTGTAAAAATGTTGGCGAGTAACTCTTGTCTTTTCCACTCTAGAAACCTTTGAACTTCAGCAATTGAATCATCCAAGCTTGCATTTGGGTTTTCTTTGAAGTGAAGTAATACAAGGTTCATTTTCCCCTCTTGTTGTTCTTTCTGCTTGAAAATTTATGTTATTGTATAAGTATGGGTCAAATAAAAAAATTATTTCATCTAAAGCTAAATGATTGTGGTAAGAGGTTCTGAAGAATGACCTTGTAACTTTGAATGTCATTGAGCAACCGGGCAGTAGCCATAAGTAATTGTGTGACGTTCTCATACTTTTGTGGCTTGACTTTGCTTTTGGGTAAGCATGGATTTAGGAAACATGAAGAAGTGAGGACCAAGATATGTGTAGCAATGGAGATCATGCCAGTTTCCAGGTATTCATCCATCGAAGGTATGTAGCCGCTCTTTCCCCAGGTAGTTTCGGTTAACCATGAGTTGAATGTCTCCCTCCACTTTACGATTATTAAGGAAATGAGTTAGAGCGACATTTATGGATAGATAACATGAGTTATAAGAACTTTTAGCTTTTTACATCACAATATAGGAGTAAGAAACTCACTAGGTCTCTGAAATCTTCTGTTACATCAATATTTCCCTGAAGGACTAACTCCTTGGTAGTATCTGTCACAAGATCATCCAGCACATCGAAAATGGCTTTGCTTGGTCCATTTAAGCCTTTACCGTCCCATCTATTAACAATAAATTAAGAAATTTTGGAGTTGATATAGCCAATAATAATTCACAAAGCAAGGGGATTCACATAGATGACAAGCTATATCAAAACAAGGAAAATATATGGTACCGGTAAATAGCATCAATCAACACGTGTAACTCCTCAAGAGTGCCTCTCATATCGAAGAAGTCATCTGCAACGGTTATCACTATAGCACTTTTTGCCACAAGCATTCGTATAATAGAATCATGAGGTAACGAAGTACTAGCTGCAATAGCAAAGTAGCAATACAAAGTTTTCTCTCGACCAAATCCCAGTTCAGTGAGTCCCCACTTCTTGGACCACCTACACAATATGACCTCTGTAAAAACTAAATACATAAAAGTAATAGGAAATGTTTAGTGATTTGGTTCAATTTTTTTTAATGGTCTACCTTTTAAGTTCCTTAAGTTCATTTTGGTAAATAGATTGCCGGAATGTGTAGCTTTCGACAGCAAGTTGCATTAACCCCATACTATGAACACATGATAACGTATAATAGGAGGCCTTTCCTCTCCACAAAGGTCCTTCTTTGCTTTGTTCAATACACATCCTATGATCAAGGTGATCAAGTCTTGCGATCCATGGTATGCTTAGTTCTTCCTCAATCTACAAAAGTATGATAAAAAATCTTAAATGGTTATAGGTGTGTTTGTGTTTGAGAGAGTGATACAGAGGGGGAGTGTATTTACCACTTTGGATAAATTGGGGAATATAATGATATTATCTTCCATTTTGGTCGAGACTTTCTGAAGCATTTTTTTCGAAAATGATCTGGCCCTCTCTACTTCATTTTCTCCCAAGAACATTAGATCTGTGGCTCTATAAACACAGTATAATAAGCTTCTCAACTGTCCACAGTTGTTCTCCAGATGATTCAAGATTTCATCATCATATAAGAACCAACAAAAGGTCCCTGAAACGTATTAAAGAAAAAATCAGTTAAGATTATCACGTATTCACAAGTTTAGAAATAATAGCCAAACAAATTCTCCATATGCAATGCCCATCCTATCTATCTTAAAAATAAGCAAAGGTTCTTTCAACTGATCATCTTATGTATAGTAATGAAAATATATTAGACATGGTTTTGGTTGACAGTCGCCCTTGATAACTCAATGTGATAAGCGACATTGGTGGCCTTCCTTGATTGCTTGTTGTGGTGTGTCCTTTCAAAGCTTAATAATATCATATATATACATCTTCATAGGATTACTTTTTACCCCAAACTTACACATAAATCTCACACATTTTGTCAATGTTGGGAATTCTACAGTTGATAGGCGAGGATGATTAAACTTGGATACAATTAGACCAAGTGTAAATTGGTACTAATATTATTAGACTAATTTAGTTTTATTACAATATAATTACAAATCGCAAAATCCACATGCAGCCAAAAAACGGTTAAGATATTACCATCAACCATATTCTTTACTTACTTGGAGATATATTATACCCATGCAGCCGAAAAAGTCGAAAAGCTAAGGAGTCCTTGTATATTTTATCAGCTTTAAACTTCAAATTATCTTGCTGTGATTCTTGTTCCATGTAGCTCCTGAACAATCATATTTTGGTTTGGAGATATAATATACATATTTTAATGAGAAAGTCTAATCTCTGATGATATAATTTCACTTATGTATCTGATGTATCACCTGTAAACTTTTTTCAGGATGTTCTCAATCTCCTCAATGAAGTACTCGGATAGGCCTAGCTTCTGCAGTTGATCAACCATGCTTAGTTCAACTAGTTCTTCGTCCATTGGGTACTTCTGTGGAACTGTGAATATATACGATGATTTATTTTGAAGTGAAAAGCTGCTTAGGTTTGTTTGCATATTTAAGATAGAAGATGTAATTATCTGATTAATTACCTCCATTAGGACACTTATGAACAAGTGACATCAGATACTCAAGGCATTTGTGGTTTCTGGTAGAAATGTATGCCTGTGCGGTAGCCGAGGGTGATTGGAAAAGTGATCCATCTTCGCTCAAATGCTTCATTATGGTTTGTTGATCAACATTATGCTTTGTGAATTGAAAAGTCTCTAAGTAAACAAGCAATGGAGGGTACTGCCATTTATCAACCATCTCTTCTCTGCAAGAAATTTCATTTATTATGTCTCCAATCAGAAGGTAATACTAACCCATATGGACAATTTCACTAAAAAATCAATTTAAATATATACATTTATGAATACTTGTAATTGCTATAGGTTGAAAATCCAAAACTGTACAAACTTAGAAAAAAAAACGGTGATTGTATGCTTACGTGCCAAGAATTTGTTGCCTTGTATTGGCTATATAAGAAACAGTTAAGTTCATGTGATCCGATAACTTAAGCTGTAGACCTGATGATTCTGCCAGTTCAATGGTTGCCGGGAAAAGAATGGAGAATGATCGAGGAAGATGATCAAGGTTACCGTGGAGCATCTCCTCCATATTTTCATGTATAAATTTCAATCCTGCATTATACAATGAGGAAAACAAACACAACTTTCCATTAGTTATATTTAGCATTAATACATTAACTGTTTGAACTATAAGATACTCCGTATATGAACAAGAAATATAATGTCTTAATTCTTATGACTGCTTTTAAAAATGGCAACTCTATATTCGCTGTATGTCAATGATATCACATGCATACATGCACCTTGATTTCGATGGCGTACCCTCATCCATGTTAAAACAATTTATTACACTTTTGACTTTTATAGAATATAATCCTTTATCACTTGCATGTATAATGTGTCATGTATCAAATACCTCTTTCTATATTTTCATCGCCGAATCGCCATTTTTGCAGCGCAGCCATGCAAGCAAGGGTAGCAGGAAGAGCATCAATGGTGGGAAGATCTCCCCAATACCCTTCTTCCTTTTGGTTATGGAGCAACCATTCAAGACAACCCTTAAACAATGGGGTATTATGTTCTTGAGGGTCTGGGATCATTGCTAACCATGCAGTGTCGTAAGCAGATGGTGGCATAAATGAGTAAAGATGGCCACTCTTTTGTTTTGAGAAAATCTCTGATTTAAGTTCGGTAACTAGAACTTGGATTGAGGCCAAGGAAGGCTCCATTTAAAGCAATGTGACGAATCTGAATCCGTCTTTTTTCTTTTGAATGGCGGTATTTTATTAAGCACTAAAAAAACTTTGACTTTGAATCTTAAAATTAAGCTAGGTACTTGTATAGGCAAGTTTCCTAGTATTATATATACGAAAAATCGTGTTACACATTGTGTATACTGGTCCACATGGCATACGTACTTAACGTGTTCCCAGGTTGATTTCATGCATGAGGTCCCATACAGGAACAAAACATTTTTCGAAGTAGGGTCAGCATACCAAAAAACGTGGTATACAGTCCATATTGTGTATACGGGTCCATATGGAAAAAAGTAGCGTTACTTGTTTAAACAGGGTCGACATAGGAGAAAGCACGTGACCACTTGAATAATTCTATATTTAGGGTCCTACTTAGAACAAAAGATATTTGATAATTCACAGGGACAGAATAACGGGTTACCGCAGGTTCATGAGAACCTCATATTTTTTTGATATAGTATTAATTTTTGATAAAAACATTGATTTTTTTAAATGCATCTAGTCTACCGAAATGTATAATTCAGTTATATTTGGTTATGATTTCATCTTTGATAATTCGTACATCCAAAGGAAAATGACATTCACTACCACAAAATGTGGAACGGGTGAGGAAGGTTTTGGGCGAGGACACACATGTCCTTGCTAAAAGCCACTAAACAACAAAAATCCTTGACCTCCGGTCTTTGCCTTTGTCGAAAAGAGAAGAAAGTTTGACCAAAACCTTTGGTGAAGACATGCCCTCTAAAGATTACGCTGTTTCTTCCTTTAGTAAACATATTGATACAAAACTCCTTTATCTAACTAGAAAGATTCGATGGAACAAATACATCCTGAAGAAAATCAGTACGTACTCAGTACTCTTGACGTCTGATCAAGAATAGGATCTGATGTGATTGAAAATCAAATCAAGTATATTAAAGTATAGTATTACTCGAGAAATCCGCAAAGAAATACGGATAACCCAAGGTCGTAGTCCATGTGAAGGGTGAATGGAATTTCGAATTCCCGATTTGTGAAACGTGTCGTGAAAGTAGTAAAAAGAGATTTTGGTGAGATTATACTAATGAAATAGCAAATGAAGCACAAATAATCACTTAAACACAAGGAAACTAAAAACGTAAGCTAATACGCGAAATAAACGTAATCGTATGAAATAAAATGTAAATTTTGAGCTACACTACTCCTATGGACTTGAAAATAATTTTAAAAAGATAAAAATGATAAAACATAATTTTGAGAAAAAGAAAAATATTTTTTTGACTTTTTATTTATTTTTTATGAATTAAAAACTAATTAACTAATTAAAAATTAAAAGAAAATGCAAATAAGGTGAGAAAAATGAAGAAATAAATTTTTAAAATTATAAAATAACTAAAAAGTAATTTTAAAACTAAAAACTATTTTTTTTTTGGCTTTTTGTGTAATTTTTAGGAATTAAAAACTATTAAATCTAAATAAAAATTCAAATTAAATTCAAAATATGGGAAAAATGCAAAATAAATTTCTAAAATTCTAAAATAAATGAAAATAAATTTCTAAAATATTTTTGGACTTTTCTAGGCTTTTTCTGATTTTTTTTGGAATTTTTCGTAATTAAAATGTATTAAAAATTAAAATAAAATAAGAAAAATAGCAAATAAAGGCAGAAAAATATGAAAAATTCAGGGAAATTTTAAATTAATAATCTAAACTTGAGAAAAATTTAAAAAATGAAAATTAAAGACTGTAAGTGCTTTTTGGCTTAAAAATAGCTTAATTGAGTGCTTATTGATAAGCAACTTTGACCCAGAGTTGACCAAATTAAGACCAAGTGATTTTTATACTTAGAAAAGCTTAATGGAACAATTGAAAGGTCAAAATGATCTCAGAAACTCAGGTAAGGCCAAAACAGATACAATAAGCCAAAGGGTGAATAAGCAGTGGGTAAAACAGAATAAGTTAAGGCTCACAATCAATGGAGATAACAACTACAAGCTCAAAATGACTCAGATGATCAACCAAACTCAGAATACAACCACAAATAAACACTTGCTGCCCTACTCTTATGACAGAAGCCTAGTTCCAACTACACTAAGAAATAAGCAATTAAGCCAGAGCAAATAAGCTCAGGGGTATAAACTTGAGGGGGCAAATCACTTATAAGCCAACTGAGATTGCAAAACACCCAAGAGATATCACTACAAGTCTTATATGCTATCCAAACTAATTGCTCAAACTTAAAAAAAAAAAAAAAAAAAAAAAAAAACTGTGGTGCAGAGGACTGAGTGGTTCAAACAGGCATATACCAACAGCTTTTTCAATAAGCAATTCAGTCTCGAATCTCTAATTTCTTTTTGAATCTGTTTCCCTAACTGACAATCTTAATAAAATAGTAACCCAAAGGTATTTCCAACAACAAATGAAACCTACAAGTTCTTATCAAGTTTATCCAAAATTCTGAGTTCCTTTTGTTATTTTGACTTTTTTATTAAACAGAAACTTTGACAAATATGAATTTTGCTTATCAAATCTTCACTGAAAATAGTAAATTCTGCTAATAAATAATTCAACTGAGCTAAAACTTATACGTATACAACTACTTAAATGATTATACTACCTAATTATACTAACAGTGATGTAACTATGATGAACCAAAGTGAATTTGACTTTTATGTAGTTA
Source organism: Artemisia argyi (assembly GCA_030686995.1). NCBI lineage: Eukaryota > Viridiplantae > Streptophyta > Magnoliopsida > Asterales > Asteraceae > Artemisia > Artemisia argyi. Next base: position 91,698,251 of record CM060699.1, read on the forward strand.
CTAACTAAATTTATGCTATATTTTACCTAAATGAAACCTAAATTACCAACCTATACTAACTAATGTGGCTAAAACCAATGGGAACCCACAGTTAACCTCAAATCCAAACACCCCTATGTGGTGACTGTCTTAACCAATTTCACCCAAATCCTTCTCAAATTCAGTTCAAAACTCAAACTTAGTTACCAATATAGATCCAATAACACTTAAAATGAAACTGAAACACAGATCTCAGACTACAACTCTCACAGAACACAGATCCAAAGCAAGACAGTCAATGAAACAGTAAAAATGACATGTAATATGAATCAAAAGCCAAACAAACTCAGATAAGCAGGTATGAAATGAACTTAAATATAAAACAACTATTAATAATAACCAATAAGAACAGATCTATTCTACAATTACTCTATCAATGCAATTTAAGTAAAATTAAATTAGAAACTTACAACCAAATCCCCCTCAGCAGAAAAGAGGGGGTTCACTAAGCTTGCCTGTCTTTATGACAGGCCAGTGGACTCCTTTTGGCTGCCAAACTCCAATAAGCTCAGCTTATTCAAAAAGCACTTGTGTTTGACTATTGTTGACTTTTGTGTTAATGAGCGAAAATGATTAGAAAAGCTCACAAACAGCAATATGGAAGCTGATATGAGTTTACATAAAATAAAATAAGCTTATTGAAGCTTGAAATTTAAAATTGAAACTTAATTTTTTTTCTGGTTTTTTTTTTTTTTTTTTTTTTTTTTTTTGGATTTTCTATATAACTTGAAAGAGAAATATAAGACAGAAATTTAAGCAAACTACTACTACTGATTTAAACTAGCAATAAGTAAATAAAGAAATTAAGCTAAAATGAAACTTAAAACAATAAGCTGAAAATAAGACTTGAATTATATTAATAAAATGAAATTTAGTACAAGGCTTTGAAATGGAAATTACAATAGAACTTGAAAACAGAAAACTAACAATTACTAAAAACCTACACACTATATCTGTGATATGAGGGGGGTATATATACTTAAGGAGAGTGAGCTCTTGTGAAGGTTCTAGCATTCCACGTCACTGATCCATGCCATACTTGTGTTTCTTTGGATGAATGTAAGCCCTTAGATACGCCTTGGTCCTCAATCCTTAATCCACAGCCGTTTGATCATGATTGCTTCAATCATTAGAAGCGTTAAATCACACGGATCGCTGACATGGCAGGCCTGCCATGTCAGTATCTTCTAGAAGCACACTTACAATACCTCAATTACCCTTAATTGCTATGAAAAAGGGATTTACTCATGTGAACAGTAATTAGGGTTCTTAGGACCTGGGTAAAAAGATAAAAGGAGGGGGCGGGAATTGTGAATTGGGGGTGTTTGGGATTTTTATTATTAATATTTGACCGGTGTTGGTCAATGAGTTGACCTGGGTGTATTTTGGATCAGGTATTAAGGGGATGGGCCTTAAATGGTTGGGCTTGGCTTGGGATTTGGACTAGGCTGATGTTTGTGGATCTGGTTTTAATGTTAAGTAAAAGGAGTAGTAAATTTCAACAAGGACTAAATTTGCACATTCTGAAATTAGAGGAACCAATTCTGATATTTCCCAAACTAGTGTTCCAAGGGCTTGCATTGTAATTCTTTGATTCATCAAGGATTACTTTTGAATTTTCTTCCAAGGGACCATTTTTGTAATTTCCAGAAAATGCAGGGACTGAAGTTACCAAACTCTTAAACTTTGATCAAGGACCATTTATGCAACTTGATGATTCTCTGAGGACTTCTGATGATATTTTGAGCTTTCTTTTATCATTTTGCTTCCCCGGCTCCGGCTTATGACTTTTTCCAATCTCGTGCTCGTTTTTGTCGGTTTTGGCTTGGTTTTAGTTCATTTTTCACATATCCGTACCTGCACATACACAAATACAAAAACATACATTCTCTTGGCATTTTTAGTTAGTATTTGGTGTATTTGGTCTGATTTAAGGCTAAAAAGGATGTGTGAAAAAGCACACATCAGGCTCCCAACTTGTACTAACTTGGATCATAAGGGTATCGATCTTGACACGGTTTTCTGCTCGGTTTGCAACGAGGAAGTAGAGACTGCCCAACACTTGTTCATCAATTGTTTAATTGCTCGGAATATAATAAAACATGATGTAAGAAAAACGCATTTAATTTAAACCAGTAGCACATACAAATACACTTTCTTTGGATAGTAGATAATGATTTATACAAATACAGTACTTAAAACCTACCTAAACTTGTAACTAAAAGTGACATACTCAACACCATCCGGGACTAAGCACAACATACTCAACACTATGCATATCGTGCTAAATGTTTATAGTAGCTTGCGGAGTTACAAATATGGCTGCTTCGACACTTTTCTATATCTTGTAAGCCTACATGTTATCTCATATGGTTGCAATCTAGACCCTAAAGCTTCATAAATGTGTCAGCATTCTCGGACTAAATATTACTTTTTGACGGCGGCCAAATCATCATAAGAATAACCAGTCTCCATAACTCAAACTTTCATTTTTTTAAATGGCAATTCATATAAAACACTAGCAAGGAGATAGACAATTACATGAAAACGGATACACTACAAGAAACAGGAGAACAGGCGACAAGCGTTATCCCGTCGACACAATATCGACGGGACTGTGCAGAAAACGACAAAAATTCCGCTTGACCGAAGCCAAGTGCGTTGAATTTTTGGGGTTAACATAATCCCGTCGACATGTCGACGGGACCATATTGGCCAAAATTTCCAACCTCGATAATTGTCAAAACTTTGGCGCAAACTTATCCCGCCTTTATAATCCCGTCGACATGCCGACGGGATGATATTAAAAATGAATTATTAAGTAATTAACGTTTGATTAGCGTTAATTACGTGTTTGGTTTAACGGTACCGTCGACATGTCGACGGGATTATAAAGTAAAAATAATAATACTTAATTAGTGGTCAATATAAATGGCGGGATTTTTCCCGCTTGTTTTTTCCCGTCGACATGTCGACGGGATTATCTCCCCAATTACTCTCCCTATATATATTCCAACAAAAACATTCCCATCTCATTTTTTACCTATATACATTCTCACAAAATTATTTTCGTCTCATTTTACACATACATTCTTGATTCTCACAAATAAGTCAATCGTCAATTCTTACAAGACACACATGACTTGGCGTGGTTGCACAGTTGAAGAGGAGTACTCAAAAATCTTGTCACACGAGCTCCTCTTTAATGAAGTTATGTTAACTTTTGGTCATGCAGTTTATGAGGAATATGGTTCTTTTAAGGATGTTGAACCGTGGATGAGAGACAAGATTATCGAATGGTGTAGGAAAAAGTCGTACTACAAAGAGTACATGGACGAGCTAGATGCTGCTGAAGCTCAAGCTGCTGCTGAAGCTCAAGTTGTTGCTGTTGGAGGTGACGACGAAGCTGAAAGTACGTTGGAAACCAAACTTGATAATATGGGAAATAGGGTCACAAATCTTGAATCTACGTTTGCACATATCAAGGAAATGAGAGCAAGGAAGGGAAAAGATGGTGCGAGTTTGAGTAAAGCGGGAAGTAGCCGCAAAAAAAATAAACGGGTTGTTTCGTTTGATCTGTTCTTTTGGTTGTCGAGTTGTTTAGTTTGAATTGTTTCGTTTGGTTGTCGAGTTGTTTAGTTTGAGTTGTTTCCTTTGGTTGTCGAGTGGTTTAGTTTGGTTGTCGAGTTGTTTAGTTTGAGTCTGTATTAAAATGCATGTGGTTGAGAACTCTTGCTTGTTTTAAATAAACATTTTGCCTTTGTGTTTGATAATTATTGCTCCTTCAGTTCTATTATTTGTGCGTACTAATTTAAAATATAAAGGATGTTCAACATCAGTTACCACAACAACAACAACATTTTATTAAACAACAACAATAACATCAACAACAAGAGCAAACAACATCAATAACAACAAACAACATCAACAACAACAACAACAATAACAACGATAACAGCAACAACAATGATAACAGTTCTACATATGAAATTTATCCATGTCACTTAAAAGGTCACGGAGTATTGCATCCGACTGACATGCGTGGTCGTGGTTGGGATACGTTGCCATGTCAAGTTTTGCCTCCAGCATCCTTAATTTTGTCTCTAGAACCTGTTTTTGTACCTCCAGCACCTGTTTTTGTGCCTCCAGCATGTTTATTCTAAGATCTTTTTCATGACACTTTGAGCACCTTGTTGGAGCAGATCCAGAACCGCTTGATGTTGAAGCTCCTAGAGAACCGATCATCATTTTGGCGAGTCGTTCCTCCTTCCATAAAATCACATCCATGGTCTGTTGTCCCAGGCTGTTAAAGAGTAAAAACTATTATTTTTAACAACTAACCAAATTATTTATATAATACACGAAAAAGTATGTAATTGTTCACCTGCGAGAAAGGACACGCATAGTATAGTTTACCACGGGAGTAAGATCTATGCGATTCTCGCAGAATCACGTCTCCTCGTTCACAAGGACAAGGAAAAGCTTCAAATTCTGCCATCTTCTTCACCATGATAACAGTGTATGTTTGTGGTTGTGAGGTTGAGTGGTTGTGAGTGGTGGAATCGTGACCGGGGTGGCCTGATCTACAAGTTGAGGTGATAAAAGGTGGTGGCCGGAAAAAGATTCTGACGGCCGGAAACTGCTGGTGTCGCCGGAAAATGGAAACTGCTAGAGTGAGATAGAGAGAGAGAGAGAGAGAGAGAGAGAGAGAGAGAGAGAGAGAGAGAGAGAGAGAGAGAGAGAGAGAGATAGTGAGATGAGTGTGTGTGTGTGTATGTATGTGTGTGTGTGTGTGTGTTTATATTGTGAGGATAAGTTGTTAGGTAGGAAAAATTTGGTGGGATATATATCCAGGAGGCATCTCGAGTCATTCGTTTAACATCTCATGTATAACCATAGACGTTCGTTTAACATCTCATGTATAACCATTGCATCTCGAGTCGTTCGTTTAACATCTCATGTATTATCATAGTCGTTCGTTTAACATCTCATGTATAACCATAGTCCTTCGTTTAACATCTCATGTATAACCATTGCATCTCGACTCGTTCGTTTAACATCTCATGTATAACCATAGTCGTTCGTTTAACATCTCATGTATAACCATTGCATCTCATCTCGTGTAAAACATTGGGTCAAGGATACAAGACTTGAATTTTGACCGGTTGTGATCTCGAGGTTATCTAATGGTTGGGATAAAAAAAAAAGAGTTGTATATCTTTGCTATTTTGTGATATTCTAATTATAATTTTTTTTTTAATTATATTATAAGTAATTAATTTTAAATTTAACTAGTTACTAATTTTATAAAACTAATTTTTTAATATATTTTTTATTTTATAAAACTAATTTTTTAATATATTTTTTATTTTATAAAAGTATTTATAATAAATATTTTTTTTAATTATATTAAAAGTAATTAATATTAAATTTAACTAGTTTTTTTTAAGTTATAAAACTATTTTTTTATAAAAAGTTTCTTAATATATTTTTTATTTTATAAAAGCATTTACAATTTATACCTTTTTATTATCCCGTCGACGGGATAAGAAAGCGCCAAATTTCACGAAAAATTCATTTATCCCGCCAAATGCTAAACGACAAAATTATGTTAACGATCCCGTCGACATGTCGACGGGATAAGAAAAAGATATATCAAAACCAAATATGGTCAAACACTTAGAAAAAAACGCAAAAACACCATCTCTCTTCTCCGGCGATTATTGACCCACCACAGCACCTCCACACCTCACCGGCCACACCAACACCACCATCTCCGGCACCACCACCACCACATTGTACCCCACCAACACCACCATCTTCGACACCACAGCTCCACCACCACAGTCCAACACCACACACTAGCACCACTATGCACCTCCTCCTCCTCCTCCTCCTCCTCCTCCTTTGTTTAATTCTTCCCCAACCCCTCCTTTGTTTAATTCTTCTTCTTCCCCAACCCCTCCTTTCTTCAACAGCAGCAGGTAAAGAATTTTTGTTATTATTATTGTTATTATTATTATTAATTTAATTGTTATTATTATAGTTAATTTTTGTTATAATTATTGTTAATTTAATTTTTGTTTATTAATTTTTTAAATTTAATTGTTATTATCACAAACAGCAGGTAAAGAGGGTGAGAGCCGAGAGCGAGAGCCGAGGGTGAGAGCCGAGACAACCAATACAGCAGGTAATGTACCTCATTTTATTTTTTTATTAACTTTTGGTATCCCGACGACATGTCACCGACAACAGTTTTTTGTTTAAACTTTTGATATATTAATTTGCTCTCTTTTATTATAGCCCGAACCCAAGACGAGACCACAGCCGAGACCACAGCTGAGCCACAACCGAGACCACAGCCGAGCCACAGCTGATACAGTAGCCGAGACAGTATGTATTCCTTTTTTTTTTTTTTTTTTTTTTTTTTTTTTTTTTTTATGCTTTGTTGTATTTTCGTATCCCGTAGTGTTTGGTTACTAGTTTAGTGCTTGCAGTCGTATGTATAGTTTGGTTAGTATATTAGGTTTTGATATAAAAGGGATTGTTGCGGATTGTGAAATGTGATTAAGTAATAGCTTACGGATTAAGTAGGATATTGCGTTTGGTTAGTTGTTTGGTTTTTTTTAACGACACAACCAAGGTCGGTTGTGCTCATTGTGTACCTACGGTGCAAATAGCACCTTGGAGGACTTGGTATTGAACTAGCCGTAGGATATTGGGTGGGTTTGCAGGTTTAATGCATTATTTGGCCGAAGGTTGCAAATATTAAACTAGTAAAAGAAAGAAAAAAGTAGTTTGGTTAGTAACTATATAAAAAATAGTTTCGGCTTATATAACGGGCTTATGGCTTGTTTGGTTTTCGGCTTATGTTTCATAAGCTAAATTTTCATGGCTTATTTTGAAACTTTTTACCTTACATAGTTTCAGAATAAGTCACAAAAAACAAGCTTATGAAACATAAGCCGAAAACCAAATAAGCCATAAGCTTGTTATATAAGCCTAAACACACAACCCCTTAGATATATTTGATATCTTTCTATTAATTGTTTGGTTTTCGGCTTATGTTTCATAATAGTTTCAAAAATAAGTCACAAAAAATAAGTTTCAAAATAAACAAAATAGTTTTTACATATTCAAAACTAAGTCACAAAAAATAAGCTTATGAAACATAAGCCAAAAACCAAACAATTGTTTATATTCTAATTGTTTAACTTAAAATATATGCTATTAATTGTTTAACTTAAAATAGTCGATTTGTGTGTTATTGTTAGACTTATGTGAATGTTTTAGGATTTTAGTGATTAATTTCGGAAAGTCCCCGTCCGAAGTTAATCATCCTATAGAAAACCCGTCCGAAATTAATTTGTTAGAAATTAATTTCGGAAAGTCCTATGTTTGGGACTGTTTTTTGAATGTTTTGTCTCATTTAGGATATGGATGCGTATAATTGATTTACTATTTGAGATGATTTCGACAGTGTTTCTCCTTTACTCCTACGAATATGTCTTTAATGCACATATTTGGGGAGTTGAGGGGAAATGCTGCCGAAATTTTCTCAAATAGTAAATCAGTTATACGCATTCATATATGAGATGAATCATTCAAAGAGTGGGTTAGGATTGCCTTCCATAGTTGCACTAGGTGAACAAAACAACTAGTAATAATTCCATGGTTATATGTGTTTATGTGTCGATTATTTTGAATGTGTAATAACTAAGAGTTGAACAAAACAAAATGCAGTTATGATACTTGATAAGAGTTGGACCCGTTTAGACAGTCGTGTTTCCAGAGAGTTTTTTGATGGTCTTGCCGCATTCATTGAACATTGCAAGCCGTTATTAAATAGTTATGGAAACATAAAATGTCCATGTCGTCTTTGTTGAAATGTTCCATGGGTATCTCTCGACAAACTTAAAAGCCACATAAGCCAAAATGGGTGGGACCCAACTTATACACAATGGCGGGATCACGGTGAACCGGATCCTCTTCCTATAGAAGATAACACAACACAGTGTGAGATGAGTGACATGCGTGCGTGCCTTAATGATATTCTTGATATTCCTCTAAATAATGAACAAAATGAGCCAACTCCTCCAAATATTGGCGAGACAAGTAACGAGCCGACTCAAGCAACGACACCTCCTGTACGTAACGAGTATGAAGAGTTACTTGCCATTCCACCCAGCCTCTTTACCCGGGTTGTGACTTTATGACAACCTTGGATTTTATGTCAAAGTTTACGCATCTCAAGGTCAGCGGTAAATGGAGTGATACTTCATTTAACAATACGCTAAAATTTCTCCAGGAGGTATTTCCTCCCAGGTTAGGTTACAATCTCCCACCATCATACTCTGCTATAAAAAAAACATTTAAAAAGGTCGGGTTAGAGTATGAGTCGATACATGCTTGTGAAAATGATTGCTTTTTATATCGGAGGACTGGTGCCAAAGATTTGGAGTATTGTCCAGTCTATAAAACGAGTAGATGGAAAGACAAGAACACAACGGGGAAGAAAGTTCCTAACAAGGTGTTGCGTTACTTTCCTATCATTCCTAGGCTACAACGTTTGTACAAATCTATTCACACCGCAAAACATATGACTTGGCATGCTACTGGAAAGTCTACGGTAAACGGTATGATGCAACACCCGGTTGATGGTGAAGCATGGCAGAAGTTTGACAGCGGTAAATATTCGGAATTTGCTAACGAACCGAGAAATGTTCGATTAGGGTTGGCTGCTGATGGTTTCAATTCGTTCGGAAACCTTAGTCAGACTTACAGCATGTGGCCTGTTATCTTAACAACATACAACTTGCCTCCGTGGTTATGCATGAAAGAGACTACTTTGATGCTGACGTTGTTGATTCCTGGACCTAAATCACCCGCGAAGGACATTGATGTTTACTTAAAGCCTTTGATTGATGACCTTCAGGAATTATGGAAAAAACCAGGTGTCCCGACTATGGACGCTGTTACAGGCAAAGAATTCAACACGAGAGCGCTGCTTTTATGGACCATCAATGATTTTCCTGCTCGTAGTAGTTTGTCAGGTTGGAGTGAGCAAGGTTACTACGCATGCCCTACATGCAAAGTAGGCACTCCGGCTACGCGTGTGATAAGCAAAACAGGTTATGTTGGCCATAGAAGATTCTTAAAAAAAAACCATAAATGGAGGAGGGATACTACTACATTCAATGGTGCACCTGATTTTACAGATCCTCCTAAAAAAGATACTCTAGCTGATATCTTGACTCAACTTGCAATATTGCCCACATGTTTGCCGGGGAAACATCCAGATTATGGGGGTGGGAAGATAAAACGTAATACTACAACCGACCTGAACTGTACTAAATTGTCTATTTTCTATGAGCTTGAATATTGGTCTTCTCTTACTCTAAAACACAATTTGGATGTCATGCATACTGAAAAAAATGTGTTGGAGAGTATCTTGAACACTTTGTTAATGAATGAGAAATCTAAAGACACCGCCAAGGCAAGACAAGACTTGCAAGCTTTAGGCATTCGACGGGAGTTGTGGCTCAGAAACAAACAAAACGGGAAGTGCTCGAAGCCTCATGCTAAGTACTCCCTCACACCCGATAAAAGAAAACTCTTCTGTCAATACATCAAAACAGTTAAACTACCAGATGGGTTCGGATCCAAGTTCAAGTCGAAAGTGACCAAAGATGATAACAATATAACGGGCATGAAGTCGCATGACTGTCATATAATGATGCAACGGTTACTTCCTTATGGACTTCAGCAATACTTGGACGCACAAACTTATGCACCATTGATCGAGCTTTGTTCATTCTTTAAGCAAATTTGCGCCCAAACTTTGATGGTGAATGACATGGTGAAAGCTAAAGACCAGATGATCAATATTTTGTGCAGACTCGAACAAATATATCCTCCTGCTTTTTTCGACATTATGATTCACTTGGTTATGCATTTACCTGAAGAGGCTCTTCAAGGCGGGCCTGTTTCATTCTGGTGGATGTATCCATTTGAAAGATACATGAAGAAACTAAAAAACTATGTACGAAATAAAGCTAAGCCGGAAGGTTCAATAGCGGAGGGTTATGTTGTAGACTAAGCATTAACTTTTTGTTCTCGGTATTTTCGGGGTGAGATTGGGATAAATTTAACCGTCCCACTGCATCTGAGGGTTGTCCTCGCCCAACAAGTGATTTTCAGGTGTTCCGATCACTATGTAAAAAGTCTGGTAAAGAGACAATTATTCAGTTAGGTCTCCCAGAAATGAAGAAAGTGATATGGTATGTACGTCACAATAGTCCTGAGATCGACGCGTACATGAACGAGTTCCAGAGGTACGCGTTTTTATATCGAAATTTCTTTTTCCCAAGTTATCTTTTCGATTAATTCTAAAATCATGAACATTTTCAGTGAACGTCCTGAAAGCGACATGCAGCAAGAATTTCCTAGATGGTTTGAGTCGAAGGTAAACTTATTATATGTATTTCCTTGTATAAATAACGACTATATTACTCATCTCTATGTATTCTTATCTTTGTTCATAGATCGGTAATCTTTACACAGCCAATGACCCAAGATGTACTCCCGACTTATTCGCTTTGGCTTGTGGACCATCATCGACCGCAACCTCAGTCAACTCTTGCGTAGTCAATGGTGTGAAGTTTGTTGTACAAAGCCGCGATGTAAAATGTACAACTTAGAACAGCGGAATTTGTTCACCTGGCTAGAAGCAAGGAGAAATGTATTATGGTCAGCTAGAAGGAATTCTGGAGTTTGCGTATACCCAGTTCAAAGTAGTATTGCTTCAAGTTAAGTGGTTCGACTTAGCCAAAAGAGGTAGAGTTGAATGTTATAACACTAGAAACAACATGACACAAATTTGGGCATCTGGCACAAAGTTTGAAGATCAACCTTACAAGCAAAACAAGTCTTCTACCTTGAAGATCCTGCCAGACGACCACCCCATTGGAAGGTCGTCCAAGAAGTGAATCACAACACAACATGGGATGTCATCGTGGTAGAAGACGATGATGATGTGATACATGGCAACAACTCATCTAATCTCCGACTGTCTGCTAATTTGGATGCTTTGGAATTGTCCCCCTTAAATATCAATGGTCAATCAACGTTAGTTGAGGCACCGCCACAAATCATTCCTGTTGATGACGACGATGATTTTATTGATGATGAAGACGACGATCCTTATGATTTAGTAGATTCTGATCCAAACAATTCTGATGATTAAGTTGAAGTTGCGACTGATGTTTATGACAGTGATGTTGATTTAGCAGATTGATCTTAAATTTTTGTAAAACAACACTTATTTGAATGAAATTGTTATGGATTGTTTAAATGTGTATATTTATTTCGAATGTGTATGTATTGGAATGTGTGCATGCTGATGTTAATTTGTTCATGTATTTCTATACGTTATTCAACTTGTACTTTTAAAGATGGCAGCAACAGTCGCCCGTGGTCATGGTGGTAACGGTGCCGGTGACCCACCACCTTCCCCTGCCCGTCAGATTGATAGTGGTTGCCGTGGTGATGGTAAGAAACTTAAACTTGATTAATTGAATTTTGTTACTTGTTATTTTTTGACGTTTTCACTCACTACATTTGTTGGATCGCGTGGACGACGACCTCGACGGGGAGGTAGGGCTAACAGTGGAGGAGGTAGGGGTGGAGGTCGGGCTGGCGGCATGCCACAGACCCGTCAAGCCAACAAGAACGTAGCGCTGAGGAAAGCTGTAGAGTTATATGGCCCACAGTCGATCGAGTTTGAGACTAAGGATCAGGAGACGTATGATCATGTCGGGCCCCACCGCGCATGGTTCAGTAACTACGTTGGCGAGCTGGTTAGGACCTTGCCGTTGCACTATCCCTCCTGGCACGATCTTGAGAAAGCGACTCGGGCTGCCTTCATGAACCGACTCGGGGTCAGTTATTTTATTTTCCTTTTAATTATATCTCTATATTTTAATATTTGAATGTGTACATTTATTTAAATTTGTTTAATTGTGTATATTTATTTAAATTTGTTTATTTATTTATATCTTTATGTTAATATTAACTATATTTGATTGTAGCAATTCTTCGACTTGGAGACCCACAGGCGCAAGGACGACTGGGAACTTATAAAGAACAGCCTCAATCAATATATAGCTAAGCGCTACTCCAACAATAAAGGCATCATGAAGAAAACTTATTTTACCTTGAAGGGTGGGTCTGGGGCGGCGGATGTCATACGACAAAACCCTCCTCCGAACCTTGAGCCGTCGGTGTGGGAGCAACACATGAGGTTCTACCTGAATGAGAAGAACATGGCGCAAGCTGCGGTGAACAAGGAGAACCGAAAGAAGAACAAGGTGTACAGCCGTCACGGTTCCAAGTCCTTAGCCGCTATTCGCTACGAATATGTAAGACAAATTTTATTTTTATAAAATTATTTAATTTTAATTATATATTAATTAAAAATTTTAATTATATAAAAGTAATTAATTTTTATTTTTTAAAAGTATTTAAGTTTAATTAAAATATATATAGTGTTTGATTTGTCATTTTTAATTTGTTTCATCTTATATGCATGTGTATATATAGTTTGAGAACAGCAAGGACAAGCAGTACCCATCACTCATCCAGAGCTTTTACGACACACACTGCGATGAGGATGGTGCTTGGTTGCAGGATGAGGCGCGGGTTCAGTATGTAAGTAACATTTTTTTTTAATTTATTATTTATTTATTTATTTCCCCAAACACGCACTTTAATGATTCATTGAAACATAATCTTGTAATTAACCAGACATATATATTAATTTTCTCAAATTTTTTTCAACTAAATAGGAAGAGATGGTTCGTCTGAGAGATCTGGGAGCGAATACGCCTGAAGGGGTGGCGTACACAGAGGAGCAGATACTTGCCATGATTATCAAGGGCAAACAGCGAGGCCACATTGCCGGACGGGGTAGGGTAGTACCCGGCCTGAGGAGGCCACCGTTACCAGACACCCCGCCTCCACCTCCAGGTATGTACAGTGTGATCATATTAATTATAGATTACTCATGACTCAATTTATGTATTGCAATGGCTGTTTTTAAATTTTGATTATTTCGTTTTTAGGTGTTGCCGAACTATCTACTGAGCTTGCTGCAGCTCATAAGAAGATTGTTGAGGCAAAGAAGAAGAGCCAGGAAGATGCTGAAGAACGCAAGAACATGATGAAGAAGCTCGATTTGTTGATGGGTTTTGCCTCGACCAACCCGCAATGGTCTCAGTATATTAGTCAGGTGGATTCTCAGCATGTGGATGGCTCGGGTAGTGGAGCTGGCGGGAGTGGGAGTAGAGCTGGCGGGAGCGGCAGCGCAAGTGGAGCTGGCAGGAGCGGGAGCGATGATATGGATGTAGATGGTGATAGTGATCATGATGAGTGACTTTTGGGGATGTAGAGGTACAAACTTGGGTTATATATTTTGTGTTGTACTTATGGTTAAAACAATATTTTCGCGATCCTTATCTTAGTATTTTGTAGTTTAACCTTTTGGCGATTTGAACATCGCGGGTATTGAAACATTTGTTGATATGGCATCTAGGTTTAGATATTACCACACCCCGTTTTGTAGACTTTATATGTTTTAATGCATTTTGAGGGTGTTTAGCGATAATTTGAAAGTGTTTTAGCCGATGTCAAGTTGTATGTGTTAGGACATGTTGATATTGAGTGGTTATAGCTTATAGTTACAGGTTTAGGTATTACAGGTTTTGGTAGATTTTTCCGGAAAATTTTTCGGAAAAAATCTGGAATATTGCCAATATTGCAGCTTCCTGTTTGCTGTAAATAACATTGGTACCGTCGACATGTCGACGGCAACATAAAAAAAATTAATTGTTTAATTATCCAGTCGACATGTCGACGGGATAATTATACAAACATTGACCAACACGTTGACCCTTCAAATTGTTCCCGTCAACATGTCGACGGGATAATTATACAACGTTGACCCACACGTTTGATCCGTCAAATTGTTCCCGTCAATATGTCGACGGGATAGTATAAAGTTAATTAACGTTTAATAATTAAGTTGTTAATAACATATACAATCCCGGCGACATGTCGACGGGAACAATTTGACGGACAACGGATTTTTTTGACTGAAAAAGGATGTGGGGCCCACAATGTCGACGGCGGTTGTCGACGGCAATGCTGTTCCCGACGGGGCACAGCCGTCGTCATTATCCCGTCGACATGATGACGGGATCATACAATGCCGTCGACATGACGATGGGAAAGGGGGAAAAAAATCGATAGGAGAGGTGTCGATTGTACTAGTGATAGAACGTCACAATGATTATATATAGAGCCACCATGTCCAATTGATAACTCAAAATTTCATGTGAATCCGATTTTTTATATATTTTCTCTCTAGATCTGATCTGAGAACTAAACAAGTGGGAGATACACTTAACTTTATATAGCACACGTTGTACCTTACACCTTAAACAATTACAACACTTGAGTATTCGATGCAAGATCTAGTAGACCAAGAACATGTGGCTGAATTTTATAAGAAAATTTTGCTCAAGAATCACTTTTAAAAGAAATTTATAAATAGCATCAGTTTCTAATCAACTAAAATATCGCTTCTTTATTAGCAAATTATTGTAACTAACTCAAAATTATTACAAGTATGATGACTGAAATTTTACAAAATGTTAAATAGCTAATTTTGCTAAGAAACTATATATACTTTCAGAAGTATAATGCTGTCGCGTCAAGACGATTGATAAGAACGTTATAATTATCAACTACTTTGTTGATACTGTGATATGTGTTCCTATTCTTGTCTTCTATATATAATTCTCCATTAACATTAACAATAACCATGTCACGAAACAGCCTTAAGAAAATCATGTACTGTGGCATCTCTTAAACCATTAGAACGAGAAGTCCACTTTTCTAAATGATTTGTAGCAATTTCTCTAACTCGATCATCAACTCGCAATCCTACTTGATCAGATAACCAGTCTATGTAATCAAAATCATCAAATTTGATTACAAAAAAAGTTTCTATGTGAAATGTCAATATTGCAAAAAGTATGTAAGGTAACAACAAAGATCGATATGATAACCTTATGCCATAGTGAATGAGTAAGGCTCTTCGGGATCCCAAATTCATCCAATTCTCGATAGTGTCTGTGAACTTCAGCCAACATATCGTTTTCTGATGGCAACAATATCTTCCCAGAGATAACAAGTGCTACCCATTTCGATTGCAGCTCAAAGATTGAAAAGATAAGGCCTTGATCTTCACGATGCATGGTAATGGGAACAACACAAGATCATAAGTGGTATGTTTACATAAATATAATCCTTGATTTCCAAAATGAAAGGCATGGAACAAAAAGGTCTAGAAATGACGTACTAAAGGTTAATCCGACAAAAGCAAGTCTAGGCGCTAGTCGAGGAGGAAACACATGTTTGTAAAGGGGATCAACACGATTGTTTTCGACATGTACCAAGTCGTTGGTTCTGAAGAAGGGGAAATGGTACTTATACCTAAATAACACCACATCAAATGTGGTCAACAATATTCCTTCTATGAAATTTGAAAACAAAACAAGGATTTTCGGGGAAAGAGAGTTTTGTTGTTCATACCCAGTGCAGTGCAAGATGGTATCTGCTTCAATAGAGTGTCCATCTTGGAACACAACAGTACCATTATCAAAAACACGAGTTATCTGTTATAACGTCATAAAGAATCAAAAGTCGAAATATTGACATACAAGTACAATTTAAAACTCAGAACATACCTTTAAATGTTGCCACATATTTTCATATCCATCCACCTTCGAGACTTTAACATCTGAAGATCTGGACGAGAGATGAACCTCTCTAGCGACATTTGCGATATCTTTAGATATATCACGCGCGCTAGACTCGTTGCCAATCTCGACAACCACCTATCATTATGACATACATATAAACATACTAGCTTCTATACATTCATTAAAACAAATTAAGCTAAAAAATGTAAAACAGAAACTCTAGCTACATATACGAACTTGATCACGATATGGTTCAGGAACACGATAGTTGTGGCTATGTACTTGTTTTCTTGACCATTCTTCAATACCAGGAATATCATCGGCAACTCGAGGTTCGGTATGATGACCGTTACAAACTACAACTGCATCAAACACCTCTTCCTTTAAACCCGCCTTTATCATCCTCCACTCAACCAGAAAGCCATCATCCTTGAAGTCAACTCGCACCACCTCAGAGCTAAACCGAATGACTTTACTAATTCCAAACTCCTTAGCAAAGTGCTCCAAGAACTTTTGCATCTCTTCATGTCCAGGAAACATTCTAGGATCGCCATAAAACTTGTCTTCGAATGAGAAATCCGAGAAGCTCATGAGTGTTCGAGGGAGATTTGTTCTAAGAGATGAGTAGAGACTGCTGTGAACAATGGATCTATTGGGGTCAAGGCCAAGAAGATCTTCAGCCTCGACTCTAGGGTCGTAAACCCATGTTCCACCTACTTTGTCTGACTTTTCGAAGACCGTGACTTGTTGCTTCTCTCGGAGAAGCTCACGGGTAGTGAGTAGGCCACAAATACCAGCTCCAATGACGGCAACATTGAGAGGATGTGCCATGGTCAATGAGATTAGGTGGGTTGCAAATGATGGGAGTGTGTTTTGTCATTGGTCCATGCTTATGACCACGTGGTTTTGGATCTGCCTATTTGTCTAACAAATATATTCGAGGAAATTTTGATGCTGAACCCTTTGATAACCATGTTAACAAATACGACCTTTAAAGTGTCTCTTATCAAAGACTACATAACGCACGAATTAACTTGAACATCCCCTCTTTTGCGCATCCGTTACTTTGCATCTATTGATATAGTGACACGTAGTCAAGTGCAAGCAAAACGTCTCGCGCATCCTCTTCCTTTGCACATCCCTACAAAGTGACATCATTTGTGCGCGCAAATTAACTTAGGACTTGGAATTCTGGTTGTCGTTTTAGACTCTGACTCTACAAAATCAAAGAAATCTAAAGTTCAAACATCATTTTTAGACTCAGAAGAGGACTGAATTTGACTCATTCTAAAAGGAAAAACTAGAACTTAACATCCTTGGAATAGAAAATAGATCTATTTTCAAGACTCAACAGCTTATATGTTTTTTTACCACTGTCATAGCAAATCAAAACACATTTTTCAGACTTCTTAGAAAATTTATTAGACGCTTTCAAGACATCAGCAAAACACAAAAAACCAAAACTCCGTGAGTGAGACAGATTAAGTTCCATACCTACACCAAAGAAAAAGGAGATTTACCATTTAAAACAAAGGCGTGTAACTTATTATCATATCTTATAACCTTAATCTTCTTATCAATTTGAGTTAAAATAAGATTATAGAAATTTATAAACATTCTAAAAACTTCATCTTTAGTTTTAAGCACATACACCCGCACATATGTACTGTAATCATCCAAAATGGTCAAAAAATCTAACACCCTCCCTGCTAACCACTTTGTAAGGTCCTCAAACATCAAGATGAATAACTTGACAAAAAACCACAGATTTATTTTCACTTAAAAGAAATGAGTCCATACTCTGCTTTGCCTTATGACAAACCTCACAAGGACTCCCATGATTTACATTAGATAAATTAGGTGATCCTTTTAACAATTTCAAAACCTAGTTAGCACGGTGCCTAAGTCTATTATGGCAAACATCTTTAGAGACATGACAGACAACACTCACTTTGATTAACCACAACAGACTTATTATACTCTTTATCAAACAAGTATAAACTACCAAACTCACTACCAGTTTAACTCTCTCCTTTTTCAAATCCTAGATATAACATTTAGTCTCATCAAAACCAATACTAGGCTTACTATTTGATGTGTGGAATTGCACCAGGCTTTACCTCTCGAGGGATCTCGAGAAGCTTACAACCCCCACCAAGCAGTGTACCTGATCGTTGTAGTATAGTATAGTGACAAGTACCGGGGGATTGATCGTTCAACTCAGGAATAGTGTCGCTAGGATTAGAAAGTAAAGTCTCGGGTTTTGGAAGAGTGGGCGGAATTAGTTGCTAGTCAACTAACCCAATAACTAAAGATGCAATCAAAATAAAATAACAAAAATGAAAATAAAGCTAATTAAACTAGTGGTGTGAACAATAAATGGGAGAATTGTGTTTACTTAGATTTCACTACTCCCTAGATATCTTTTACAGGTTAATTGTTTGTTACAGTTGCGTGGATGACGGGTTATATTCCTTAATACCAATCGTGAGGTGGCGTACGTAATTCCCCAACTCTATAAGCTCCTACTTCACTCCTATGTCGAGCATGCAAGAAGCTCCTAACATGGGATCATTAGAATTCGCTCATGCATTAAATACAACCATAAAAACCTAGTACACATTCGTTCATGTTTCTTAAGACGTTCAAGCAAGTTACACTATGGAAGTCTGCCAGTTTTCTTAAGCCTAACATCGAAATCATTCATCCGTAACAACTATAAACAAGCAATCAACCCATAATCAACATCTAGGTTTCACTACATCTAAGCAAACACACAAGAGATCTAGCCTAGCATGTTAAAATCAAGACAAGCCTAAGATATATTCAAACAACACATAGACATATTGAATGAATTGAAAGGATACTTATCTTAATTGAACATGAAAGGATTCAAGGGGTGAAAACCCTTGAAAATACTGTTAAAATCGTTCTAGGGTTTATTCAAGTCGTCCCTAAAATTTTCCTCTCCTAATGAGTGAAAATTACAAAAGTATATATAGACTTTCTAAGGTGATGGCGTCAAGAAGAAAATTCTGACGTCGTCAACCCGCCGCCCATAATAAAATCAGATTGCCTAGATCCAGATCTGACGCCGTCAAAAGTGATTCTCCTCTGGGCCGTCATGAGTAATGGGGCCATGACGGCCTATGGTGACGGCGTCATGCCCTAGTGCAAAAACCTTCTGGACCGTCATGGACTCTATCCTCTTCACCTCTTGTTTTCCTCTTGACGCCGTCATTAAGAAGCTTGTAACGCCGTCAGGTACTGTTCCCAACAAAGAAAATTAAGACTTTGTCGTTTTCTTCACTTTTATGCTCTAAAAACGTCCAAAATGCTTTCTTTTCCAGAATTCACTCCAAAAGTACCTAAAATCACAAAAGTAATGATTTAGGGCAATATTTGATCAAATAAATTCAATTCCAGGCTTAAATGACCCCCTAAAAACGGATCATTTTCGCCTCATCATATACCCTTACACTTGAGATTTGCTTGTCCTCAAGCAAATGCGCTTTTATTCTAGTCAAAATACAAGTTAGGGGTCATTTAACACTAATATAAAAGTAATTACAACAAATAATCGTTCCACTAAAGACCAAAGACAAGCACGGAGGTCATATACTAGCACCTCACAAATAGTGTTTAGATACTCACATCTCTCGGGTGTAATAAAGCATATATCACAATATGGAAATGGAAAACATCTCTCACTACCTGTCATAGCAAAATAGATTACCATAGGCTTGGGAAAGGATCAAACCTCCATCACATGGCATAAGCACCTAGGATTGTTAGTCTCGTTTCTCTCTATTGAACAATTCAATAAGGAAAATATATACTAAATTTATTTATTAAACAATCATTAGTTTTTACAGAGTTGGGTTTTATGGATATATATAACCCATGAACCGACACAACTAAACAACACAACGTTTCACTAAACAACATAACGTTTCTAACTACTATAACCGAATAAACGGTTTCTAACTTTGTCTTTGTCATTCTAGTACCCTACACTTTATACATATACATAAACGACTCTTTTGACTTTCGTGTTTGACTTTCATGGATTATAAATTAGTATCCAATACTCCTCCCTAATTTATTAATCCATGTCTTCGATATCTTCAAGCTCCATTATCTTTATCTTTGAACTTTGGTTTGTTTCCACTTTCTTTGTCTTGATCTTCAACACGAACTATGTCTTGAACTTTCTTCTTGGTTTGACTTCTTTCTTCCTTGTCTTCAATCTCATCTTGATCATCTTTGTCTCCTTTGTCACCATCTTTCCTTTCTTGTATCATTTCATAATCTTGCATCTCCAATAATCTGTTTCTTGTATCACGATCTTCTGGTTCAACTTTCTTGTTGCTTGTTTTAATGTCTTTCTCAATCTGGCTTTCCTTTGGAACTCTTGATGGCGTCTCTTGATGCTTCTTGCATTCGCCCTTGTCAACTCTTTCTTCTTCTAGGAGTTTCTTATCTAAAGTAACTCTATGGTCTTCTTTCTCAAACTGTTCTCTTTCTGATCTTAACTCTTTCATCTCTTTGCTTGTGCAATCTCTCAATTTCTTGAGGTTCTCTAACTCTATCTGCATTTGTTTCTCAAATGCCATTTCTCTATTTCTTATTTTCGTCTCAAACTCTTGTTTTTCAATCTCTAACTCTTGAAGCATTTCAAACTTCCAAAACTCTAATTTACTCTTCAAATCAATTTCTATCTCTGACCGCATATCTTCTAACTTTTCCTTTTGAATTTCATCCTTCTCAATGACAATTCCTTTCCTTCTCGGTTCTTCCTTTATCTCCTTTTCATCTTTACTAGTAACCATCAATAGTGCTGGTTCGTCATCTTCGAACACAAGGTTTGCTTTTTCTTCTTTACGGTTTGGTTTTGGACAATTTGCAGCAAAGTGTCCAAACTCATGACAATTATAACATTCTATTTCTCTAAAGTCTCTCCTATGGTAGTTTTGATCTCCATGGTTTCTCTTGTTTCTATCATAACTATCTCCATTCTTACTATCTCTTGTGAATCTTCCTTGGACTCTTCCTCGTGTTTGATTACCACCTCCTTGTCTATCATTTCCATAGTTGCGTTCATAATTTCTGTTATTCCCTTGACGTGTGAATAACAACTTCTCACTATTATCTTCCTCACTTCCTTTTCTAAACTTAAGCCTTTCTTCATAAGTCTTAAGTTTTCCAATAATCTCCTCTAATTTTACAGTCTTAAAATCTACAACCATTTCTATTGTTGCTACTACTGGTATAAACTTATCTGGCACTGCATTAAGTAATTTTTGTACTTTTGTTTGTTCATCAAACGCCAATCTACATGTAGCAGCCTTTGTAATAATACTCATCAACTTTCCGGCAAATGAATCTATTGATTCATCTTCTTTCATCACAAGTCTCTCAAATTCTGATTTAAGTTGTTGCGAGTGCGCCTGTTGTACATCTTTTGTTCCGATAAATCTAGCCTTTAGTGAATCCCAAATTTCTTTCACTGTTTCACATCCCGCAACTTGCATTTGCAAATCCTCTGGTAACCCTTGAAATAGGTATGCTGACGCCGAACTATCCTTCTTTACATCAATCTCTTTTGACGTACTTACTCCTTCTACTAAATCCCATACTCCATTTGCCAATAATATCTTTTTCATTCTTAATGCCCATAATGTATAATTCGTATTGTTTAAAACTGGGCATTGATATGATGGTAACGATGTGGTGAAAATAACTCTGTTTTCGTTTTTATCTCCCGCCATATCTTTCTATTTGATTTTCCTCTAAGACCAATATAATTCTAATAATAGAACTTAAATCCTTCTTTCTAACCACAATAATAATATGCAACTTCTAAAACCAATATAATCTTAATAATTCTAAACTTTTTGCCTAATAATGGTCGAACTTAAAACTTTCTGCCTAATCACAATAATTCTCAAACAATTCTAAACGTTTTCGAATTGTAATAGAAAAAATCTATTCTACTAATAGAGAAAAACAAGTATTAAGAAATATAAAACTTGTAATTTCTCTTGGGCCTTTGAAATCTTGTGGGCTTTATGGCGTTCTTTTGTTCCTAAATAAACTGCTATCCTTTTCTATCCCAGAAAGCCCGCTATCCCAAAATAAAGCCCGCTTCTGCTTCTGCTTCGTTACTTCTTTCTCCTACACTCAATTAGGGCACAACTGTGGTTGCCCCTTTTCTATCTTCTGGTTTTCTTCAATCAAATGGTGGTGGTGGTTAATCGGTGTTTCAACTTTCTTCTCTAAAAATGATGGTTACTTGGTTACTCTTGTCTGTTCTCTTTTCAAAGCACACGGCGGTGGTTTTTGCACAACCGGTACGTTTTTTCCCTTCTCTTTTCTATTCTCTGATCGAAACGTGTTTCTTTCTTTATTTGATTACTCTGAATCAAAAACTCTTCTCTTCTCTTTCTCTTGATTGATTCCCTGAATCAATCGGTTTTTTTTCTTTTTATTCTTTTTCTGGAACGATTCCCTGAATCGTTGGTTTTCTTCTCTAAAACGATTCCCTGAATCGTTGTCTCTCTTTTCTATCTCTGGTTCCCTGAACCTTTTGGCTCTGATGCCACTGTTAGTCTCGTTTCTCTCTATTGAACAATTGAATAAGGAAAATATATACTAAGTTTATTTATTAAACAATCATTAGTTTTTACAGAGTTGGGTTTTATGGATATATATAACCCATGAACCGACACAACTAAACAACACAACGTTTCACTAAACAACATAACGTTTCTAACTACTATAACCGAATAAACGGTTTCTAACTTTGTCTTTGTCATTCTAGTACCCTACACTTTATACATATACATAAACGACTCTTTTGACTTTCGTGTTTGACTTTCATGGATTATAAATTAGTATCCAATAAGGATAAACTATCAAAGAGGTCTTTTTAAAGGGTTATAACGTTAGGTGTAGGGATATGGAATACACGGTTTTATTGGATAAAGGCAATCTTTACTGGTGGCGAGTTAATAATCTTGGCTAATTACATGTACAATATGGCGTTGCTAAGCCAAGACTAGACTCGACTTAAGCTAATAAATCAAAAATAACAAAAACTTAAAACAAACATAGAATGAAACGGGATGGTAGTCCGTATGTTTTTTCTCTTTTCTTTTTCTTTTTTTTTTTTCTTTTTCTTAATTTTTTTTTCAATTTTTTTTTTCATACACTCTTACCCTACCATCCAAAATAATACATCATAGGGAATGAACATTCCCCTTACACTTGAATTTTTACATACTTTACAATAAACTAATCTAATGACTCGAATTAAGATAATCAAAAACACTTTGAGTACTTTTAAGATTAATGCACATATGGGGGTAATAAAATGATGTTCTTCCCCATTACTCTATAATATTAGTACTTTACCCATGAGTTCCAATCGTCCCAAAATAATATGTACAAGGATATGACTCGACTAAGCAACCATGTAATCAATTAGATAATTAACTAAGGGTTTAAACAAATAACAATAATGCACTAAAGATGAGTGCATACACGGAAGGCTAAGGCGATTTGGTTGTACATTTAAGTGGGGTGTAACAAATTCTTCCTTTAAGTAAGATGCTTAAAGTTAGAAACGAAAAGATAGGCTCGGAGAGGTGTACTAGGGGTTTCATGTACTAAAAATGAGTACAACTCTAAGGTGTGGCAAAATTAGTTGACTTAACTAGCCAAGTAATATGACTTAAATGGTCAAGTAATTATGATACGGGTTTAACACAAGGGTGATCCTAATGCCTCTTATCATGTAGTAAATCCTACTACACGAATGTAGTCTCACTAGCGGTCTCGGGATGCATCACTAACGCAAGTTCTAGAATCTAAATGCTACCGGTACACTCATAAGCACTAATAATAAATGCTTTCCCTATCAAATCTAAAGGCGAACCTCACATATTTGGGTGGAAAATTTTTCTTAGTGATACGGTTTTGTGCTAGTCATACAATCTCCTATCCATGAGACGCTTGCTAACGCTAAAGTTTCACTCCTAAATATCGTAAAAATTTTTAAATTTGGCGCTAAAATTACACTAACAAGTATTTCTCTTAGTTTTATTACACACCTACCATCAAACAAACAAACTCAAGTGAAAGTGTATCCTATAAGGTATCATCATTTACCCTCCCCTTACACTTAGGATGAACATTGTCCCCAATGTTCAATTAAAGAATGTAAAAGTGAAATAGGTAAGAGAATGAAATCAAATACTCCCCTGATTCGTTCGGTGTGGATAGTGCAGTAACAAGGTTAGATCTTCCTCCAAGAAAATGAACAATCAAAGCTTCCCTTCCAGAATATAAATCATCTTCTTGTCATACAAAACCTGTTAAACCTGAGAAAACAATCACAAAAACCCAAAGCATCAATCCGAACAAAGAAAACTCACAAATAGATGTAATTCCAGACTTAGGAATAAAAATAAAACAATTAAACATATAATGCTTGTAGAATAAATGTTTGCAGATTTCCTGGAGTTTATAAAACTAAAGAATTAACAAAAACTTTAAGACTCCGTTAGAAAAACAAAACTAGCAAAATTTCCAGAATTTTACACATGAGGCCGTCATGAATTAATTCCTGACACCGTCAGAAATGATCTGCAAAAATCCTTACGTTAAGTTTCCGGAAAATTTCTGGAAAACTTATGTCCTACTTCCTGGAAAATCCTGCAAAACATCATTATGACTTGATACAAGCATTTGACTCTAACAAATACGAATATACATGTCCATTTAATATTGTGGAGAATCATGATCAATTTTGTTTCTTAAAAACATATTTGGGGTTTTCCCTTACACTTATCTTTTGCGAAATACCTTTGGATGAAGTTAAGACTAAGCCAAACGATAAAATAAAGTATTTTCACCATTTTAGTTTGAAACATGATCTACCAACAATAAAAATAAATCATGTATATGGAAACAAAAAAGAAACAAATAAATAAACAAAGCTTAGGTTGCCTCCCAATAAGCGCTTGTTTTTGTTCGAGTCACGAGCCTGACTCTACCCTTATTTAACGGAAATAGGGGAGGTTTTCCCTACACTTTGAATTAAGTGCGAGTGGAAGTAGCGATACACACTCTTAGGGTGGAAATATGCCATGTGAGGTAAAGGGGGTAAGTGAATGGCTTCCTTCATCCTAAAACTAACCGGATAATATTGGTTGATGGGTGGGTCGGTTCCTTTTTTGTCTCCTAGAAATATATCTAAGGATGGAGAGGTGTGTAAAGATTGAGGTTCTGGTTCATCAACACTAGGAAATTCCCTAGAACTAGGAGTAAGGTTATCACTACAAGTATTCAAACCTATATCCTCAAGTGGTGCCTGGTCCAAGGGTTCTACCTCCATCGGAATTCCTAAAGTTTCTTCTACTTTTTCCGGGTAAGTCACGGGCGGTGTGTATGCCTCAAATGATGGTAAGACTTGTAGGGTACTTAGTGGGCTTGGATTTTCTACTATCTCTTCCATCACATCAATATCACCTATGTGTTCATCTTGTATTATGGTAGTGCCTAACCATGACATGCAACTAGGTGGTTCAACTCTAACCTCATGTTGTCGTATGTTTTGGTGAAATCTATCCCGCTCATGCAACTAGGTAGTTCAACACTAACCATCTCATAATCTTGGTTTGAATCTAAGTTCATGTTCTTAGAAACTAGGTCATCTTGCTCATACGAATCCACCAATTCGTCGAGCTTATGGGTCATGGTTAGGAAGCTTTTCTCAAAATTCATCCAACGGGTCTGACTAAAAGGAATTGATCCTGATAATGATCGTCTAATAGAAATCACACATGCATATAATTCATCAAACCCATCTAACTTTACCCCCAACTCCTCTTGGATGTCATAAAGATCACACAAAAAATCATTGGAATGATAGGAAGCAAATCTATTAGAGAAATATAGTTGTTCCTCTATTGTCAGTGATCTAAATGGAATTTCATCTGCCATAGTGACAAGTGAAAATGGTTTTAAAAACAAAGGGCACAAAGAAAAAGATAGACTACAAGAAAGCTAATAAAAAGAAAATAAAAATCTCACTAAAAAGGAATCTAATGAGTAGACCTAATCAAAATAAATTCCAACCTAAGCAATAACTATTCCCTGGGCTGCGGCGCCAAAAACTTGATGCGTGGGAATTGCACCAGGCTTTACCTCTCGAGGGATCTCGAGAAGCTTACAACCCCGACCAGGCAGTGTACCTGATCGTTGTAGTATAGTATAGTGACAAGTACCAAGGGATTGATCGTTCAACTCAGGAATAGTGTCGCTAGGATTAGAAAGCCTAAAAACTAGGTCTAGAGGTGAGGGATGATTCTTTTTGTATTTTTATATTTTATGAAGAGCAAGTAAAATCTCGGGTTTTGGAAGAGTGGGCGGAATTAGTTGCTAGTCAACTAACCCAATAACTAAAGATGCAATCAAAATAAAATAACAAAAATGAAAATAAAGCTAATTAAACTAATGGTGTGAACAATAAATGGGAGAATTGTGTTTACTTAGATTTCACTACTCCCTAGATATCTTTTACAGGTTAATTGTTTGTTACAGTTGCGTGGATGACGGGTTATATTCCTTAATACCAATCGTGGGGTGGCGTACGTACTTCCCCAACTCTATAAGCTCCTACTTCACTCCTATGTCGAGCCTACAAGAAGCTCCTAACATGGGATCATTAGAATTCGCTCATGCATTAAATACAACCATGTAAACCTAGTACGCATTCGTTCATGTTTCTTAAGACGTTGAAGCAAGTTACACTATGGAAGTCTGCCAGTTTTCTTAAGCCTAACATCGAAATCATTCATCCGTAACAACTATAAACAAGCAATCAACCTATAATCAACATCTAGGTTTCACTACATCTAAGCAAACACACAAGAGATCTAGCCTAGCATGTTAAAATCAAGACAAGCCTAAGATATATTCAAACAACACATAGACATATTGAATGAATTGAAAGGATACTTATCTTAATTGAACATGAAATGATTCAAGGGGTGAAAACCCTTGAAAATACTGTTAAAATCGTGCTAGGGTTTATTCAAGTCGTCCCTAAAATTTTCCTCTCCTAATGAGTGAAAATTACAAAAGTATATATAGAATTTCCAAGGTGATGGCGTCAAGAAGAAAATTCTGACGCCGTCAACCCGCCGCCCATAATAAAATCGGATTGCTTAGATCCAGATCTGACGCCGTCAAGAGTGATTCTCCTCTGGGCCGTCATGAGTAATGGGGCCATGACGGCCTATGGTGACGGCGTCATGCCCTAGTGCAAAAACGTTCTGGACCGTCATGGACTCTATCCTCTTCACCTCTTGTTTTCCTCTTGACGCCGTCATTAAGAAGCTTGTGACTCCGTCAGGTACTGTTCCAAGCAAGGAAAATTAAGACTTTGCCGTTTTCTTCACTTTTACGCTCCAAAAACGTCCAAAATGCTTCCTTTTCCAGAATTCACTCCAAAAGTACCTAAAATCACAAAAGGAACGATTTAGGGCAATATTTGATCAAATAAATTCAATTCCAGGCTTAAATGACCCCCTTAAAATGGATCATTTTTCGCGTAATCCCTATTTCTAATCATTTTATGCATAGACAACAAACTAACATACTGTTCAGGCACAACTAGCACATCAAACAAGACCAAATCATTATTCAGTCTTAAATTTCTCACATGAGTAATTTTGGCAGTTCCATTTGGGTAACCAACTGTTAATTTTAAATCAAAAATATCAAGTAAACCAAACATATTTTCAGTATAATTGGTCATATGCTGATTAGCCCCTGAGTCAATTATCAATCCCAAAGGATAACTGACTCATTTATCTTATGTTTTCACAAAAGAATATGTAAAAGTTTTGATTGAAAGAAAACATTATTGTTGAAAAAAATAAGATGTACTACCTGCCATATTGGCATGATTAGTAGAACTGGTTCTATCATTCAAAAGACTCATCCGCTTCAAAACCCGTTCGTTTGTAAAAAACAGAGTACTAGTAGAGGTTTTGACCTCAATATTGACCCTAGACATACCCCTAGCATCAACACTATTATTTTTGTTACTATTAAAATTTCTAGTAGGCTTTAATTTTTGGATTTACTTAAAACTTGGAGGGTACCTAATGATTTCAAAAAATCTGTCAATAGTGTAACCCTTTAAACCACACTTTTTACACAATAAATAGTAAAAATTCCCTAAGTTATTTTTTATATTGTTACTAGACTAGTTACCATTGTTTCTTATACTATTAATCACATTATTATCACTGGACCTAGAAAAATAAGGCAGATACCAGATACCTGAGGCTTATCAATTTTCACAGAAGAGGAAGGAATCCCTCTGTGGGATTCTTCCCTAAAAGTAATGACAAAAGCATCTTTGACTTCAGGAATGATTCCCTAGTCAGAAGACTGCTTCTTATAGGCTGATAGATGTCATCAAGACCCGCAAGAAATTGCATCAATTTCAACAATTTTTCATGATCAATTAACTCAGCTCTAGCCTCACATGTACAGTCAGGTAGTTTAGTAAGAATATCAAACTCCCTCCATAGAGAGTTCAACTTATGATAATAATAAGACACTGGTAAACTACCTTGTTTAAAATTGTT
Organism: Artemisia argyi; assembly: GCA_030686995.1. Lineage (NCBI taxonomy): Eukaryota > Viridiplantae > Streptophyta > Magnoliopsida > Asterales > Asteraceae > Artemisia > Artemisia argyi. Next base: position 91,726,782 of record CM060699.1, read on the forward strand.
AATTTTCTGTAACAAATTAAAAACAACTGAACCATCCACTCTATCATATGTTTCTTTTAACTCATACCACACAGTTGCAGCATTATCAGAAAACACATGACCCAGATAAACATCTTGAGACAAACAACTCAAAATCCAACACAACTGCATTACACCTATCCCATTGTTCAAGAAAGAGAGGACTAGAAGCATAATCGGTTCTAAGACAATTTAATAGACACAATAGGAGCATCACTTTAATCATTAGCATGTAGATGCAGAATATTACTCTGATCTAAAGACCCAATCATAATAGCCATAATGACAACAAACAAACAAACATCAATAAACCAATCAACCTCAACTTCCAAGACTGCCCAACACTTAACCTCCTGCAATTAAGAGTCAACAACAAACCAAGAAACTTAAATAAATAACACAACACACACACACACACAAGAGTAACTAGTTCCCAACAAAGTGAACTGGGGTTGGCCAAAGCAAGTTTCCGTACCACTCTTATGGTGGGAGGTCAAGGTGTTAACCAACCCGTTTGCACCCACTTGACAAAAAAAACTGTTATCTTAAAGAAGAAACAAGAAGTAACCAGTTGCTGTAGAAGAACCAATCAATTACTCTGGATTCACTTAGTCTAGAGCAACTAACACCAAGAATCAACCCAGAATACCCACAAAATCACTAGATCTCAAAAACCCCTAATATTGCCGATAATTCTTCAATTAACCACCACCAGAAACATTTAAACCACTCCATAAACAAAAACCCCAAAATCTAGTGTTTCAAGGAAAAACCCTAAATCTTCAATTAACCAAAGAAACACTACAATTCAACCACCCACACGTTGAATCACCAACGCTAAACCAAGAACTAAGTGAAAACCATGAAACCCTAACAATAAGCCGATCAGAACCTAGGCTTTTGATACCATGTAAAAATGGTACCAATTACACCAATATTAACAAATCACACACCAACCTCCACACAGTGATCTTTATTCACTACAACTATAGTAGATATGTCCTCAATCGAGTGCAGACCAAACAATACATACAACGAGTTGTCCTTAACATAAATGAAACTTAAGAAAATACAATACTCACACTTACAAACCCAAAACTAAACATAACCAAACCAATCAAGATCAAGATTATCTTGCGAATATAAACCAGTTACAAACTTGACCAAGATAACAACAAACTGAACAACGAGATGAAAACTAGAGAGAAAACAAAAACTTTGTGTATTTTCTTTTGAGAGAATGAGAGTGCAAATGAAACCCTAGCTCGGATAAGATCTTTTATAGCACCATGTTGTTGAGTTTTGATATATATGCCTATAAAAGAGACCTAAAGTTACACCTACTCCATTATTTCATGACAAGTGTAATACGCTTATTTTCTACTATCATTTTTAACCAACCATTTTTTCAGATGCACCAATCAAATATCTAGGACTAAATTTAGGTTCATGTTTTAGGCATACGAATCATTTTTCTATTGGGTTTATTGTATTGTGAAGAACTAAAAGAAGTCGACAAGGTTCCATGATCATGAGATTAGAGTCACAATCATAGCATGATTATCGAGCATAAGATGAGTATATTGGGGAATCACCATCATATAATTTTTCTAAATTGCTGATCAAATTGAATGACTGATAAGCGCATTGAAATTACCAAATTTATTGATAAAATGCAGTTAAAAAAACCTTTATTAATACGAGTATAACTTAAGAGTGAACGTGCTAATTATTTTTATTTTCTAAAGGCAATTTATTTCAACCAATATATATATATATATATATATATATATATATATATATATATATATATATATATATATATATATATATATATATATATATATATATATATATATATATATATATGTATATAAAATAAAGGGGCAATTCTATATTTACCCAACTAAAACATGATAATGCCATATTTACCCAAAACTTGCTTTAAGTGCATTGTACATCATGCTATCAAAAATTGTATTTTGGGTATATATGACAATTTCATGTTTATATTGGGTAAATATGAAATTATCCCTAAAATAAATATACAAAGATACAAACGAAGCTAAATACAAACTAAATAATAGTACATTAAAAAACACACAAAAATAAAATAAAACAAATGGACCACCACCAATGCAAGACTTTGGCTATTTGGCAGCTCCACTATCACAAGACCATTGGACCCACCAATATTAAGCTACCTACCCATTTAAATACTACTCAATATGCCAATGTAGACCCAACAAATAAATTGCAAATAGATTGTTGTCCTTTTTGTGCCAAACACTCATAAACCAACTGCCTAACATTCTTAAAACAACACATCACCATTACTACCCTAAATACCGAACACCAACTTTCTTCTTTCGCTTACTCTCCAGTTCTATCACTAATAATAAAAGTCATTGTTATAACTGTTAATTTAATTATCACCACAATAATTCTTCATTTCCTCAGAAAATATATACCCAAAATCACAATCAAACTCAAAATCACAATCCCCAGTCGGAGAAAAGATCACAATCGAGCTCAAAATCACAATTGAACCCAATCGAGCCTAAAATCATCATTACGCACAATATCCAATCGAACCCAAAATCCACAATCAAACGGAAAACACAATCAAACCCGAAATCAACAAAAGTGCTTTATATCATTTAAAACCATCACATAAGTAAAATGATTAGATTAGACATTCTAATAGTCATATGAGTTAGTCAAGCAAAGACGTTCCCAAGTGATAAAGCTCGTGATTATTGTATCAAACCCCTTTTAGTTATAAGAAAAATCATTCTTGTACATTGAACCTCATCACCTTGTTGTTTTAATTTCTTCATCTACGATTGGGTCGCAGGTTTTTTGACCGGGTCAAAAAAAATATCCCTGACCGAATAATCTACGCCATGTTGCAATAATAATCCACGTGGACAAAGGTGTTTGGTAATGTTCAAGTGTTTGGGTATGTTTGGTATAAGAGCTCAAGGTACAGTAACGCCGGACACTTTGTTAAGCCGATGTGGCTTCGGCATTGCCAGCGTTACCATACCAACATAAAACCAATTGCGTTGGGTGGGGCGTTAATCCACCAACACGTGTTGGTTTCTATTTAAAAAAAGAATTATTTTTTTCAGTTTTTTTTCAAATCCAATGATAACAAACAACTATATTTTAATTTTTATAAACTAAAAAATACCACTTTACATGCTTATTTAAAGCCATTTAACACACTCATTTTTTATACACAAACACTTTATTTGCATTCTCACTTTTACATTTTCACACACAAACTACTAAACCCAAAATGTCTCAATACAATAACAACCCATTTTTCAACAACCCCCTTAACATGTAGGAACCCAACTCATCATCTTCATTAAACCCTCCGACACCTTCATCAGCACAATCAATATCATTACATTCTCACTTTCATGATTTTGGTAGCCAATACTCTATGCCACCCTACACACCTGAACAAATTTATCATCAACAACAATATTTTCAAGAATAATAATTCAAAAATCTACAACAAAATCCATCAACACCACCACCATACACGTTACAATCACAAACATCATAACCACAACCACCAATCGAAACGGAAACACAAAAGACGCGTAGAAAAGGAAAACGAGCTGCAAAAAAGAGAAAAGAAATCGAACCCACAACCGAAGAGAACCCCATACCGAACCCTTAACTTGTTCTTTTTGTTGGTTATCGTCGAAGGAAACGTTATGGACTCGTGTTACGTTGTCGTTTTCAAGGATAACAACGTCGAAGCTGACCAAAACAATGATTCGTTTTGGTACCAGGTTCTTCACAAGTTCAACAAAACTAATTTTTAAAAATTTAACAAGGACATGTTGACGAGTAAGCGCCATACGTTAATTGCCAAAAGTTAAACGCAATCTTTAAATGTTTCAAACCTATGGGTGGTTGTAGTGGGTAAAACGAATTTGATTTTATGAATTGTGTTCGGAACGCATATCGTGAAGAGGTAAAAGGAGGAAGACCATTTTCTCAAGAAGACTCGTCGGAAATCTAGAAAAAAAAATACTCCGAATGGGACGCGCCTGAGCTCGTTGATCCGGTTGATATAACCGGACATGACAAGCTATTCGAAGATGATGTGAGACCTCGTCACCCCGAAAAACCACATCCTTCCAAATAAACTAAATCTGAAACCTCGTAGAGCACCACGCGAAGTAATCCGTTTGAATTTGGTGATATTATGCAAAATGAGTTTCGACCCAAACAGGAGGCCGCGGTGATGACGTACAAGGCATCGAGGAAGAAAGAAGATACAATACTAAAAAAGAAAGAATTGACGTTTTCCGGATTCAAACCGATGATTTAACGGAAGATCAAGCCCTCCTCATCATAAATGCAAAAACAAAAAATAATGAACAAAAATTGACTTCAACAACAAAATTAATAATTGTATTTTTTAACTTTCACATTGTTTTTATTTTTTTTTCGTATGTTTTTATTTTCCTATGTTTTTTTAAGTTTAGTATTTTATTTTTATTTGAATTAATGAAATTTAGTTTGTTTGAAAAATATAAAATAAACCACTTAAGGGTGGCCTAGTGGCAAAAGAGCTTGTGGCTATCACTCTAAAATGTGTGAGGTCTCAAGTTCAATTCTTTTTAGGTGCATACAATCTTAAGTGGCCACGCCAACCTCCAGAAAAGGGAGGGCTTTACCTGGTTTGAGTTTATGTGGCAGTGGGTTCAAACCCCATGGATTAGTCGGTCAAAAGGTCGAAAATCACGGTTACCAAAAAAAATAGTAGGTCTCAAAAGTGTGGTATTAATAGTGTTATGAGTGAGAGTATTTTTTACTCCCTTCGTCTCAAAATTATTGTCGTGAGTGAGAAAGCACTAAGTTTAATAAAAATGGGACCCCTATTAATCTCAACCACTCAAAGAGAATATTCCTCTAATATATTCTCTAGTTTTTACTAATAACGGAAAGTGGACAATCTTTTTGAGAAATCCAAAAATGGAAATATGGACAATTATATTGAGACGGAGGGATTAGTAGAGTTGAGATACCTAGAGACCCATCCTTGACCATAGAACCATCGGACCCATCCCAACCATCCAATCCAATTTGATCTAAAGGCTTAGATCAAATCAGCTACTTACACTTGAAGGGCAAAAAAGACAATTATATATATATATATATATATATATATATATATATATATATATATATATATATATATATATATATATATACCTTCATTCTTCTCCCAAAAAAATTAAGGCAAAAAAATACACACAAAAACACTCTTAAAATAACCGACTTCATCACCATCGATCCTCCATGTAACCGTCACTTCGCAGCCGTCAAATGCGTCATCATCACGACCATATAACGGTAAACATCACCATCGATCCACATATAACTGATGAGACGAAAAGTGTTACGCTTTTAAGGGGTCATTTAAGCCTTAAATCGCGATTATATGATCAAATATTGCCTTAAATCGTTCATTTTGTCATTTTAGGTACTTTTGAGAGGAAATCTGGAAAATAAAACATTTTGGACGTTTTTGGAGCATAAAAGTGAAGAAAACGACAAAGTCTCAAATTATGCTGGAAACAGTACTTGACGGCGTCACACTCTACTAGGTGACGGCGTTACGTGTTAACAAAGAGGTGGATAATTATTTTACACTAAACGCGCCAGAAAGGAATTTTGGGGTTAAAGAGTGACGGCGTCATATTATAAAGCATCAAGGACGTCACGTGTTATCATAAAAGGAGACGGCCCAGAGAACATTAGAAGGTGACGGCGTTAGGAGTGGATCTAGGCCATCAAGGAACCCTAAGTACGGCGAGGTGACGGCGTCACGACCCATAAGATGATGCCATCAGAGTTGTAAAATCTATAAATACTCATCAAATTTTCATTCATTAAAAGTGGAAATTTAGGGAGAATATAGGGTACGAACCCTAGTCGACTTTTGCAGCTATTTTGAGGTTTCTAAACCTTTTTTTCTTCCATGTTTAATTAACGATAAATATTCTATCAATCATTCAATATATCTGTGTTGTTTGATTCTATCTTATGCTTGTCTTTACATTAACATGCTAGGCTAGGTTTGTTTGTGTTTGCTTAGATGTAATGAAACCTAGCTATTAATTATTAATTGATGATTTGTTATTAATAGTTGTTGGATGAATGATATCAATGTTAGGCTTAAGAAAACTGGCTAATCTCCTATTGGTAACATGCTTGATGTCTTAAGAAACATGAATCGGATGTGTACTATGATTAATTGGTTATGTTTATTAATGCATCAGTGACTATTAATGAGGCCATGATAGGATACTAAACGTGTCGTCATAGGAAAAGATAGAATCTTATAAAGTTGGGGAAGGGAGTACACGCCCCCACGAATGGTATTAAGGAATACAACCCGTCATCCACACAATTGTAACAAATCTATCAATCAATGAAAGATAGCTAGGGAGTGGTGAAACCTAAGTAAACACGTTTTTCTCCATATTAGTTTTTCACATATTTATTTTCTTGTCATTTTATTTTTATTGCATTTGTAGTTAATTAGGTTAGTTGACTAGCAGCTAATTCCGCTCACTCCTTTGATGAGGCGAAAAATGATCCGTTTTTAGGGGGTCATTTAAGCCCGAATCCGAACTTATTTGATCAAATATTGCCCTAAATCGTTCCTTTTGTGATTTTAGGTACTTGGAGAGTGAATTCTAGAAAAGAAGCCATTTTGGACGTTTTTGGAGCATAAAAGTGAAGAAAACGGCAAAGTCTCAATTTTCCATGCTAGGAACAGTACATGAAGGCGTCAAGAGTTGTTCTTGACGGCGTCAAAGTCCCAAGAATAAAATACCGTAGTTGATGACGGTGTCACACAGGGCGTCAGAAGTAGATCAAGGCCGTCCGAGGAAGTATTTGGCGGCGAGATGACGGCGTCACACCCTTGCTCTTGACGCTGTCACCCCGATTTTCCTATATATAGTTTTCTAGTTTTTCACATTAAAAAAGGAGAAGTTTTAGAGAAACCCTAAAGACGAATTTGGTGGAACTTTTACAGGTTTTTCAAGGGTTCCAAACCCTTGATACCTTGCATTGTAATTGAGATAAGTGTTCTTCTAATTCAATCAATATGTCTATGTGTTGGTTGTCTATATCTTGTTCTTGTCTCAATTCCATTATGCTAGGCTAGATCTCTTTTGTGTTTGCTTAGATCTAATGAAACCTAGATATTGATTATGTGTTGATTACTTGTTTATTCTTGTTGTGGATGAATGATTTATATGTTAGGCTTAAGAAAACTGGCAAATCTCCAAATGGTAACATGCTTGAACGTCTTAAGAAACATGAACCGAGGCGTACTAGGTCTTTATTGGTTGTATTTAATGCATGAGCCACTGTTTACAATCCCTATAGTTGTGCTGGGTCATGGTGTAGGAGGAGATAAGAGCTCATAGAATTGGGGAGTTATGTATGCCACCCCATGAATGGTATTAAGGAATACAATCCGTCATCCATGCAATTATAACAAGTACTTAACATGTAAAAGATATCTAGGGAGTAATGAAATCTAAGTAAACACATTTTCTCCAATTACTGCTCACAACCTTAGTATAATTTAGCTTATTTTCATTTTTTGTATTTTATTTTGATTGCATCTTAGTTTTGGGTTAGTTGAATAGCAACTAATTCCGCCCACTCTTTCAAAACCCGAGATTTTACTTGCTTTCATAAAAATATAAAAACACAAAAAAATAATCTTCCGTCATCTTTAGCACTAGTAATTAGGTTTTCTAATCCTAGCGACACTATTCCTAAGCTGAACGATCAATCTCCCGGTACTTGTCACTATACTATACTACAACGATCAGGTACACTGCCTGGTGGGGGTTGTAAGCTTCTCGAGATCCCTCGAGAGGTAAAGCCTGTTGCGATTCCCACTCATCAAGTTTTTGGCGCCGCAGCCCGGGGAATAGTTATTGTCTAGGTTAGAATCTCTTTTTATTAGGTCTACTTGCTAGATTCCTTTCTAGTAAGATTTTATTTTTATTTTTTTTAGGATTTCTTTAGTCTATCTTTTTCTTTGTGTGTTTGTTCGTAATTTCCATTGACTCTTTCGTTCACCATTATGGAGTACGCGAATCCACCATACCACCAACTACAAAGGCCATTCTACCCTATTGACATCTCGAATTTCAAACAATATCGAGATGAACCCATATATGATGCATGGACTCGTTTTAAAATTTTACTTCGAAAATTACCTCATCATAGTTTCTCTTTAGCATCCCTAACCCAAACCTTTTACTATCGTGTCAGCCGATGTGACCAAATGTGCATTGATGATTTTGCCAATGGGGGCCCTAGGGAATTAAGTGCTGAAGAAGCATGGGATACCATAGAAGACTGTGCCCAATATTATTATAGAGTAGACAACCCAACAAACAACATCACAAATCAATTAAAAACAAGTTTGAAGGAGCAAGCAGGAAGTTTGTCTAGGGATGATTACTCAGGGATACCTGTGTGGATGTCACCTAAAGCCATAGTACAAAACAAGCACATAGGTAATCTTGATACAATGGAGGATGAGGTGGATAATCCAAGCCCACAAAGTACCCCACAAGTCCTACCATCATTTGAGGCACACATACCACCCGTGACTTACCCTGAAGAAGTAGAAAAGACTATAGGAACCCCAATAGAGGTAGAGCCCTTGAACCAAACACCACTTGAGGATATAGGTTTGAATACTTGTAGTGAGAACCTTACTCCCAGTTCTAGGGAAGTTCCTAGTTTTGATGAACCGGAGCCTCAACCAAAACCGTTACCTAATCTTCCATCCTTGGATGAAGATTTAGGAATTGAAATAGGTCCCGATCCACCCATCAAACCATATAGTCAGGGTAGTTTTACGTTGAAGGTAGTAGACCCCAAGCCTTGTAGAGAAGAAGCCAACATAGGAGTGAACCATGACCTTACATACTTACATCACCCATTCATGATTGATCGTAAGAAACATTATGGGTTTAAACCGGGTTTATTAGGTCAAGATGGATCCCCAACTAGTAGTCTCTTGAAGATGATAGAAAATGATCCCTTTCTAGGAGAAAATCTTAATCCACCCATTAACCCGATTGAATTTGTGAAGGTTATGATGATAGGAGCACACCCCTTTGAGCATATAATTCATCCACCACTATTTTCTCACGTGGCATACTTCCACCCTAAGGGTGTGTATCGCTACTTCCACCCGCACCTAATCCTAAGTGTAGGGAAAACTTCCCTTTTATCCGTTAAATAAGGGTAGAGTCAGGCTCGTGACTCGAACAAAAACAAGCGCTTCTTGGGAGGCAACCCATGCTCTGTGTGATTTTCATTTTTATTTGTTTGTTATTTGCTTCCGTATGCATGCTTTATTTTTATTGTTGGTAGATCATGTTTCCCAATTAAAATGTGGAAATACTTTACTATGTTGTTTGGCCTAGTCTTAACTCCAACCTAAAAGTATTTTTGCAAAAGATAAGTGTAAGGGGAAACCCCAAATATGTTTTTAAGAAACAAACCGATCATGATTCTCCACAAGAATAAATGGGCATGTATATTTGTATTTGTTAGAGTCAAATGCTTGTATTGAGTCATAATGAAGTTTTGCAGGATTTTCCAGGAAGTAAGACCAAGTTTTTCTAGAAATTTTCCGGAAACTTAACATAAGAATTTCTGCAGGTCCATTCTGACGGCGTCAGAGGTTTACTCTTGACGGCGTCAGGAGTTAAAATCTGGAAATTTTACCGGTTTTGTTTTTCTAACGGAGTCTTATGGTTTTTGTGAATTATTAAGTTTTATAATCTCCAGAAGATCTGCAAACTTCATTCCACAAGCATTATATCTTACTTTGTTTTCTAGGATTTAGTAACTTATATAGGATGCCGCCGATTTTACGCGAGGTTGTCTTGTCTATTTTCTCAGGTTTTACAGGTTATGTATGACAAGAAGATGATTTATATTCTGGAAGGGAAGCTTTGATTGTTCATTTTCTTGGAGGAAGATTTAACCTGGCCATCCTATAATCCATACCGAGCGAATCAGGGGAGTATTTGATTTCATTCTCTTTACTTTTTCACTTTTACATTCTTTACTTGAACATTGGGGACAATGTTCATCTTAAGTGTAAGGGGAGGGTAAAAAGATGATACCTTACATATGCACTTTCGCTTGAGTTTGTTTTGTTTAATGGTAGATGTGTAATAAAACTATGAGAAATACTTGTTAGTGCAATTTTAGCGCCAAATTTAAAATTTTTTACAACATTTAGGAGTGAAACTTTAGCCATAGCAAGCGTCTCATGGATAGGAGATTGTATGACTAGCACATAACCGTATATTCAGAAAAATTTTCCACCCAAAATTGTGAGGTTCGCCTTTAGATTTGATAGGAAAAGCATTTACTATTAGTGCTTATGAGTGTACCGGTAGCATTTAGATTCTAGAACTTGCGTTAGTGATGCATCCCGAGACCGCTAGTAAGACTACATTCGTGTGGTAGGATTTACTACATGATAAGAGGCATTAGGATCACCCTTGTGTTAAACCCGTATCATAATTACTTGACCATTTAAGTCATATTACTTGACTACTTAAGTCAACTAATTTTTCCCACACCCTTAGCGTTGTACTCATTTTTAGTACACGAAACCCCTAGTACACCCCTCCGAGCCTATCTTTTCGTTTCTAACTTTAAGCATCTTACTTAAAGGAAGAATTTGTTACACCCCACTTAAATGTACAACCAAATCGCCTTAGCCTCCCGTGTATGCGCTCATCTTTAGTGCATTATTGTTATTTGTTAAACCCTAAGTTAACTTTCTAATTGATTACATGGTTGCTAAGTCGAGTCATATCCTTGTACATATTATTTTGGGACGATTGGGACTCATGGGTAAGTACTTATTTTATGGAGTAATGGGGAAGAACATCATTTATTACCCCCATATGTACGTTAATCTTAAAAGTGCTCCAAGTGTTTTGATTTTCTTAATTCGAGTCATTAGATTAGTTTAATGTAAAATATGTAAAAATTCAAGTGTAAGGGGAATGTTCATACCCCTATGATGTATTATTTTGGATGGTAGGGTAAGAGTGTATGCACAAAAAAAAAAAAAAAAAAAAAAAAAAAAAAAAAAAAAAAAATCGAAAAATCAAGAAAAAGAAAAAAAAATAGAAAAAGGAAAAAAGAGAAAAAACATACGGACTACCATCCCGTTTCATTCTATGTTCATTTTATGTTTTTGTTATTTTTCATTTATTAGCTTAAGTCGAGTCTAGTCTTGGCTTAGCAACGCCATATTGTTCATGTAATTGACCAAGATTGTTAACTCGCCACCAGTAAAACTTCCTTTATCCATCAAAACCTTGTAATTCATATCCCTATACCTAACGTTACAACCCTTTAAAAGACCTCTTTGATAGTTTATCCTAGGTGCTTACGCCATGTGGTGGAGGTTTGATCCTTTCCCAAGCCTATGGTAATCTGTTTTGCTATGACAGGTAGTGAGAGATATCTTCCATTTCCATAATGTTATATCACTTTATTACACCCGAGAGATGTGAGTATCTAAACACTATTTGTGAGGTGCTAGTGTATGACCTCCGTGCTTGTCTATTGGTCTTTAGTGGAATGATTATTTGTTGTAATTACTTTTATATTAGTGTTAAATGACCCCTAACTTGTCTTTTGAGTAGAATAAAAGCGCATTTGCTTGAGGACAAGCAAATCTCAAGTGTAAGGGTATATGATGAGGCGAAAAATGATCCGTTTTTAGGGGGTCATTTAAGCCCGAATCCGAACTTATTTGATCAAATATTGCCCTAAATCGTTCCTTTTGTGATTTTAGGTACTTGGAGAGTGAATTCTGGAAAAGAAGCCATTTTGGACGTTTTTGGAGCATAAAAGTGAAGAAAACGGCAAAGTCTCAATTTTCCATGCTAGGAACAGTACATGAAGGCGTCAAGAGTTGTTCTTGACGGCGTCAAAGTCCCAAGAATAAAATACCGTAGTTGATGACGGCGTCACACAGGGCGTCAGAAGTAGATCAAGGCCGTCCGAGGAAGTATTTGGCGGCGAGATGACGGCGTCACACCCTTGCTCTTGACGCCGTCACCCCGATTTTCCTATATATAGTTTTCTAGTTTTTCACATTAAAAAAGGAGAAGTTTTAGAGAAACCCTAAAGACGAATTTGGTGGAACTTTTACAGGTTTTTCAAGGGTTCCAAACCCTTGATACCTTGCATTGTAATTGAGATAAGTGTTCTTCTAATTCAATCAATATGTCTATGTGTTGGTTGTCTATATCTTGTTCTTGTCTCAATTCCATTATGCTAGGCTAGATCTCTTTTGTGTTTGCTTAGATCTAATGAAACCTAGATATTGATTATGTGTTGATTACTTGTTTATTCTTGTTGTGGATGAATGATTTATATGTTAGGCTTAAGAAAACTGGCAAATCTCCAAATGGTAACATGCTTGAACGTCTTAAGAAACATGAACCGAGGCGTACTAGGTCTTTATTGGTTGTATTTAATGCATGAGCCACTGTTTACAATCCCTATAGTTGTGCTGGGTCATGGTGTAGGAGGAGATAAGAGCTCATAGAATTGGGGAGTTATGTATGCCACCCCATGAATGGTATTAAGGAATACAATCCGTCATCCATGCAATTATAACAAGTACTTAACATGTAAAAGATATCTAGAGAGTAATGAAATCTAAGTAAACACATTTTCTCCAATTACTGCTCACAACCTTAGTATAATTTAGCTTATTTTCATTTTTTGTATTTTATTTTGATTGCATCTTAGTTTTGGGTTAGTTGAATAGCAACTAATTCCGCCCACTCTTTCAAAACCCGAGATTTTACTTGCTTTCATAAAAATATAAAAACACAAAAAAATAATCTTCCGTCATCTTTAGCACTAGTAATTAGGTTTTCTAATCCTAGCGACACTATTCCTAAGCTGAACGATCAATCCCCCGGTACTTGTCACTATACTATACTACAACGATCAAGTACACTGCCTGGTGGGGGTTGTAAGCTTCTCGAGATCCCTCGAGAGGTAAAGCCTGTTGCGATTCCCACGCATCATCCTTCAAAACCGAGATTTTACCACTTTCTTAAAATATAAAATATAAAAAGAATCATCCCTCACCTCTAGACCTAGTTTAGATCATTTTCAAACCTAACGAACACTATTCCCTGTGGAGAACGATCAATCCCCTGGTTCGTACCACTACACTATACTACATCGGTCAGGTACACTTGCCTGGCGGGGATTGTAAGCTTCTCAAGATCCCTTGAGGTGTAAAAATTTTGTGTGACAATCCAAATCGCATCTAGTTTTTGGCGCCGTTGTCGGGGAATAGTTATTGTTTAGGTTGAATTTTATTTTTATTAGGTCTACTCATTAGATTTCTTTCTAGTGAGATTTTTATTTTTATTTTTATAGGTTTTCTCGTAGTCTATCTTTCTTCTTTGTTTTCTTTGTTTTTAAACCTTCTTGATGGATAACAATAGCATTGATCGTTTGATTCCTGTTATTCGTGTTTTTCGTCAAAGGATTTTCCAAATGCCCATCCCAATCCCTGTAGTGGAAAATGAGAACCCACCTAACCTCTCGCCTAACTATTACTTTGGCAATAATTCTGAGATAGAAGAGTCTGACCATGATAATGACGATAGGGTTAGCCTTTTTTACTATTCGGACTCCGATGAGGATCTAGATGATGGTGATGTAATTAATGAGGATAGGATGGAGGAAGAGATGAACCCTCTTAGATATGTCGACCCTAGGACAAGGATTGAGAACGACAGCTTATTTAATATGCAATTTCCTTGTAAAGTAGGATTTAGGAGCTTTGATGCTTACCTTAACTCATCATTACCAATGAACATAATTTCACGTACTGAATACAACAAAATTCTGGTAAATGAGTTAGAATACAAAGGAGATAATATTGTTGCTAGGGCAAAGACATTGCATGTGTTTGAAGGAAGCTTTGTCTATTTAGTTGAATTTATGGTTATGGAGAATCTAGGAGAGTTTGTTGATAGTAATTTAACCCAAGTCGTGTTTGGGAAGCCCTTCAAAAGGTTAACCAAATTAGATGAAAAGCTTATGGAAGGGTTAATTACGTTCTCAAACGGAGATGAGGACTTTATCTATCGAATGCCCCGTGCCCACCCTAGATTTAGGGATTTTTATGTTGAAAGATGTAATAGGCTTCCCCCTCAAGAGATGTTAAGTGAGAACGACATAAGAAAAGGGCTTAAATATCCCCATGAAAAGATTAAAAATTATTATCGCAGATGTTTAGAGCTAAGTGGTGACTATAAGAGAGATGAGGCAACAATTAGATGGCTCACACTTGGGTATGTGAGCATAAGCGATACGCGGTAGGACGTGACTTTGAGTCTAGTTACAAGACTCGTTAATAAAGAAAAGCGCTTCTTAGGAGGCAACCCAAGCTTTTTATTTGTTTGTTTGTTTATTTGCTTTCGTATATTTGTTTTATTTTCATTGCTTATTGTTCATGTATCAAACATTTTGTGAAAATGCTTTATTTTGTTTCTAACTTCGTCTTAATTACATATACATATTAGTACTTGTTTGAGTTAAATGCTTGTATCGAGTCATAATGATATTTTGCAGGAATTCCAGGAATTAAGGTATAGGTTTTTCTAGAAATTTTTCAGAAACTAAACATAAAATTTATGTCAGATCAATTCTGACGGCGTAAGCAATTAAAGCCTGACGACGTCAGGTACAAATTTTCTGGAAAATTTTGCAAGTTTTGTTTTTCTGCCGGAATTGTAAAGTTTTGTTAAATCTTTAACTTATAAACTCCAAGAATCTGCAAACATTCATTCCACAAGCATTATATCTTTATTTGCTTTTTAGGATTTTATTTTATATAGATTTTACCGCCGATTTTATGCTATGTTTTCTCAGGTTTAACAGGTTATATTGGACAGGAAGATGTGCATGGATGGTCAAGTCTTTGAGCATCAAGTTTCAAGTTTTTGGCGTTGCTTTAATCTTGAAGTTACATTCTCTTGGAGGAGGATTTAACCATGTTACTGCATTATCCACACCGAATGAATCAGGGGAGTATTTGTTTCATTCTTTCATTTTCTTTACTTTTACATCTTTTAATTGAACATTGGGGACAATGTTCAACTTAAGTGTAAGGGGGGGGGGGTTAAATGAAGATACCTTAGAGAATACCATGACACTTGATTTTTGTTTGTTTAATAGTGAATGTGTAATAAAACTGAGAGAATATTTGTTAGGGTAATTTTAGCACATAGGAGTGAAACTTTAGTCTTAATAAGCGTCTCATGGATAGGAGTTATATGATTAGCACAAAAACCGTACCACTCTAAAAAAATTTATGAATAAGCTGGTGACCATCCGAGTATTATATTAATTGACTAACGTGCCAGCGATCTAGTGTATGACTTGGTGACCATTCGTTATGCAAATAACGCGCCAGCGATCCAAGAAGTGCACTAGTGACCATCCGTTAGTTGAAGCGTCAAGGACTCATGCCAGCGATCTACTAAGTTCATACAGGTGAGGTTTGCCCCTAGACTTGTTAGGAAAAGTCTTAGTGCTTATAAGTGTACCTATAGTATTTAGATTCTAGAACTTGCGTTAGTGATTCATCCCAAGACCACAAGTGAGACTACATTCGTGTAGTTAGATTTACTATATGATAAGAGGCATTAGGATAACCCTTGTTTTAAACCTGTTTTAAAATTACTTGACCAATGAAGCCAAGCTACTTGACTAATAGAATCAAGTAATTCTCCTACACCTTTGCGATTTACTCATTTTTAGTACACGATACCCCTAGTACACCCCTCAGAGCCTATCTTTTTCGTTTCTAACTTTAAGCATCTTACTTAAAGGAAGACTTTGTTTACAATCCACCCCAAATGTACACCCAAATCGCCTTAGCCTTCCTTGTATGCACTCATCTTTAGTGCATTATTGTTATTTGTTTAAACCCTTTGTTAGTTGTCTAATTGATTACATGGTTGATAAGTCGATTCATATCTTGTACATATTTTTTTGGGACTCATGGGACTCATGGGTAAAGTACTATTGTGATGGAGTAATAGGGAAGAACATCAATTATTACCCCAATATGTGCAAAACATTTTAAAGTACTTCAAGTGTTTTAATTATCTTAATTCGAGTCATTAGATTAGTTACATGTAAAGTATGTAAAAGTTCAAGTGAAAGGGGAGAACCAAGGCCCCTATGATGTATTATTTTGGATGGTAGAGCAAGAGTGTATGAAAAAAAAATTCAAAAAAATCAAAATAATCAAATAAATAAATAAATAAATATATATATATATATATATATATATATATATATATATATATATATATATATATATATATATATATATATATATATATATATGTATATGTATGTATGTATGTATGTATATATATACACCTATATATATATATATATATATATATATATATATATATATATATATATATAGAAAGAAAAGAGAAAAAAAACATACGGACTACCATCCCGTTTCTTTCATTTATGTTTATGATTAGCTTAAGTTGAGTCGAGTCTTGGCTTAGCAACGCCGCATTGTACATGTAATTGACCAAGACAATTAACTTACCACCAGTAAAATATCCTTTATCCAACAAACCGTGTTTTTCATATCCCTACACCCAACATTATAATCCTTGAAAAGCCCTGTTTGATATTTTATCTTAGGTGCTTATGCCTAGTGCAGGAGGTTTTTTTATCCTTATGGTAATCTATTTGCTATGACAGGTAGTGATTGATATTTTTCCATTTCCATTAGTTATATAGGTTTACAACACCTGAGATATGAGAGTATCCAAACACTATTTGTGAGATGCTAGTATATGATTTCCGTGCTTATTTTGATTGAGGTGGAATGATTATTTGTTGTAATTACTTTTATATTAATGTTAATTGACCCCTAACTTGTATTTTGATTAGAAATAAAAGCTCATTTGCTTGAGGACAAGCAAATCCCAAGTGTAAGGATATTTGATGAGACGAAAAGTGTTACGCTTTTAAGGCGTCATTTAAGTCTTAAATCGCGATTACATGATCAAATATTGTCTTAAATCGTTCCTTTTGTCATTTTAGGTACTTTTGAGTGGGAATCTGGAAAATGAAGCATTTTGGACATTTTTGGAGCATAAAAGTGAAGAAAACGACAAAGTCTCAAATTATGCTGGAAACAGTACTTGACGGCGTCACACTCTACTAGGTGACGGCGTCACGTGTTGACAAAGAGGTGGATAATTATTTTACACTAGACGCGCCATAAAGGAATTTTGGAGTTAAAGAGTGACGGCATCACGTTATAAAGCATCAAGGACGTCACGTGTTATCATAAAAGGAGATGGCCCAGAGAACATTACAAGGTGACAGCGTTAGGAGTGGATCTAGGCCATCAAGGAACCCTAAGTACGGCGAGGTGACGGCGTCACGACCCATAAGATGACGCCGTCAGAGTTGTAAAATCTATAAATACTCATCAAATTTTCATTCATTAAACGTGGAAGTTTAGGGAGAATATAGGGTACGAACCCTAGTCGACTTTTGCAACTATTTTGAGGTTTCTAAACCTTTTTTCTTCCATGTTTAATTAAAGATAAGTATTCTATCAATCATTCAATATGTCTATGTGTTGTTTCATTCTATCTTACGCTTGTCTTTACATTAATATGCTAGGCTAGGTTTTTTTGTGTTTGCTTAGATGTAATAAAACCTAGCTATAAATTATTGATTGATGATTGATACGTGGGGATCGCACCCTAGCAACAGATTTTACCTCTCAAGGGATCTCGAGAAGCTTACAACCCCCACCATGCAGTGTACCTGATCGTTGTAGTATAGTATAGTGACAAGTACCGGGGGATTGATTGTTCAACTCAGGAATAGTGTCGGTAGGATTAGAAATCCTCCTAAACTAGGTCTAGAGGTGAGGGATGATTCTTTTTGTGTCTTTATATTTTATAGAAAGCAAGTAAAATCTCGGGTTTTGAAGGAGTGGGCGGAATTAGTTGCTAGCCAACTAACCCAATTAACTGCTAATGCAATCAAAATAAAATAACAAAAATGAAAATGAAACTATTAAACTAACATGGTGGAAACAATAATGAGAAAAGTTGTGTTTACTTAGGTTTCATTACTCCCTAGATATCTTTTACAGGTTGATTAGCTTGTTACAATTGCATGGATGATGGGTCATATTCCTTAATACTAGTTGTAGGGCCGTGTACAATATTCCCTAACTCTATAGGATCCTACTTCACCCCTATGTCGAGCCGTTAGAAGCTCCTAACATGGGATCATTAGAATTCTCCTACTCATTAAATACAACCAAAAATCGTAGTACACCTTCGATCATTTTTCTTAAGACATGCAAGCAAGTTACCAATGGAATTCTGCCAGTTTTCTTAAGCTTAACATTGAATACAATCATCCGTAACAATTATAAACAAACAATCAACCCATAATCAACATCTAGGTTTCACTACATCTAAGCAAACACAATAAAGATCTATCCTAGCATGTTAAATAGAAGACAAGCGTAAGATATAATCAAACAACACATAGACATATTGAATGATTTGAAGGGATACTTATCTTTAATTGAACATGAAAGAATCAAGGGGTTGAAACCCTTGAAAAGCTGATAAAATTCGGACTAGGGTTTATTCCCTCAAAGTTGCACACTAATGAATGAAATTTGGAAAACTATATATAGATTATACATTGTGACGTCGTCATGTGTTAGCCTGTGACGCCGTCAACTCGCCGCCATGATAAAATCGTATTGCCTAGATCTATTTGTGACACCGTCATGTGTAGTTATGCTCTGGGCCATCACTAGTAATTGGACCCTGACGGCCTTGGTGACACCGTCAGGTCATAGGCTTAAAAACTCTCTGGATCGTCACGTGTATTTTCCACTTCTACCTATTTTGTAACTCTTGACGCCGTAATGTGGAGAGTCTTGATGCCGTCGGGTACTGTTCCCAGCAAGGAAAATTGAGACTTTGCCGTTTTCTTCACTTTTATGCTCCAAAAACGTCAAAAATGCTTCCTTTTCTAGATTTCTCTCCAAAAGTACCTAAAATGACAAAAGGAACGATTTAGGGCAATAATTGATCAAATAATCTTGAATTCGGGCTTAAATGACCCCTTAAAAGCGGCACACTTTTCGCCTCATCAATGATTTGTTATTAATTGTTGTTGGATGAATGATATCAATGTTAGGCTTAAGAAAACTAGCTAATCTCATATTGGTAACATGCTTGATGTCTTAAGAAACATGAATCGGATGTATACTACGATTAATTGGTTGTGTTTAATGCATAAGTGACTATTAATGAGGCCATGATAGGATACTAAACGTGTCATCATAGGAAGAGATAGAATCTTATAGAGTTGGGGAAGGACGTACACGCCCCCACGAATGGTATTAAGGAATACAACCCGTCATCTACGCAATTGTAATAAATCTACCAATCAATGAAAGATAGATAGGGAGTGGTGAAACCTAAGTAAACACGTTTTTCTCCATACTAGTTTTTCACACATTTATTTTCTTGTCATTTTATTTTTATTGCATTTGTAGTTAATTGGTTTAGTTGACTAGCAACTAATTCCTCCCACTCCTTTAAAAACCAAGATTTTACCGCTTTCTTAAAATATGAAATACAAAAAGAATCATCCCTCACCTTTAGACCTAGTTTAGATCATTTTCAATCCTAACGAACACTATTCCCTGTGAAGAACAATCAATCCCCTGGTTTTTACCACTACACTATACTACATTGGTCAGGTACACTTGCCTAGCGGGAATTGTAAGCTTCTCAAGATCCCTTGAGGAGTAAAACTTTTGTGTGACAATCCAAATCGCTTCAATAACCGTCAAATTCATTGCCGCCGTCGCTCGACCGCTGTACACCTCGATTCCCTTAAAAGTTCAATCCGATTTAACTCCCAAAAACATAATCTTAGATCTTTAATCATTTAAAAAATGGATAATAATCAAAAAAATGAAACAACTTTAGATGATGTTCTTGTTGCGGTTTATGAAAATCCATATAAAGCTGACCTTATGGTGGATGATGAGGTTATGAACGAAGATGAGATATTGGTGGATGCTGAGGTCGAAGAAGAAAATATCGCTGTTATTCAAGGTAAATCACATGTGATTCAACTTTTTTTTTATTCCTTTTTCAGCTTGTTTTGCATATTAGTAGATTTTGTTTTATCTATAACAAAGAAGAAAAGAATCACATGTGATTCTACTAGAATCACATATTTTTCTGTTTTATCTATAACAAAGAAGAAAGAATCACATGTGATTCATTATGATTCTAATGGAATCATATGTGATTCTTTTAAAAAATCACATGTGATTCTTTTTAGAAGTAAATCACTATATTTTTCTAGTAATGTAAGTCACATGTGTTTGATCCTAGTAATGTAAATCACTATATTTTTCTAACATAATCACATGAAGATGAAGTGGTAAGTTTGTTTTTTTTACTAGGTTACCGCCTTTAATTATTATTATTTTTCTATTTTTTTAAGTTGGTTACTTTTAAGGATGTAATAGTTGATTTATCGGTTTTTTAGTTTTTATTATGAGTTGTAACAATGTCACTATCATATGCATGTAGATTAAATTTCGGGAATTTATTCACAGCATCTTAAATGTTTCGAGACAATGCCTTGCTTCCGGTGATGAAGATGTTGCAATCATTGCTTTTTTGATATTTGATGAACAAATCGAGTCTCCAGCACCCCTTCTAGGTGATACAGTTAAAGCCATAGTCCAGTTCTCTCTCGAAGTTTGCTCAAGTCCAAATTTGGATTCCAGCACACATCATCATGTTAGCAATAATCTCAAGTTCTTATTAAGTTGTTAGACCCATGCATAATTGATAATTATGTATAAACATTATTGGTAAGGTATTATGCCTTTCACGCGTATGTGTGCTATAAAGATTTTAACAAACAATATTTCATTTTCAACTCCTTCATATTGAAATGAATTACATAAGTAATTTTTTTTTACACAAGGGAATGTGAATGTAAATCACATGTGACTCTCATATAAATCACATGTGATTCCAGCATAAAAATATTAATTTTGTGTGTTTCTTTTTTGTAACAAGGTTCTGCATTCTCTTGAAGACGGGTTAGTGGAATGTACTTGTAGGTTTTTTCTTCAGTTCAGATTTCTATGTCGACACTTATTCTGTGTTTTGACGAATCATGATATTCATCTGGGGCTGTAAACAAAGGTGGTATTAAAGGATCAAGTAGAAATAATGGAAGAGAAATAGCACTTTAAGCTAGATCTAAGCCGAAAAAGAAATATGGATGTTGTGGAGAGAAGACTAACAAGCACACCAAGACTACATGTCCATCAAATCCAAAATATATTGCAAAACTAGCGAGAATTGTTGTTGTTGAAAAAGCGATAAACACTTCTTGAATATCATACTCTGTTTAGATTTAGATTTTCATGTTTTTGTTGAAATTTAGGAAAAGTGTTATGCGGATCTAGCAGATTTTGTATTAAACTGAATTATTTTTTTCGATGTTTTAGCAAATTGTTTGATATTCTAGTAGATTGTTTGATGTTCTAGTAGATTTGGCATTGAACTGAATAATTGTTTGCAAGTTGCAAAGTTTCATTTTATGAATCACATGTGATTCTACAAAATCATATGTGATTCCTAAAAAAAATCACATGTGATTCATAGAAACATTCAAAAATCACATGTGATTTATTAAAATCACATGTAATCCAGATGTAAAAGTTGCTCAGGTTACAACCATCAGATTATGACATTTAGCCCCCAAAAAAAATAAAAATAAAATAATAAAACACATATTTAAAACATTCACCAAAAGAGCAGTTAATAAACATACTTGTTAAGAATCGTTCTAACACAATAGGTTGAATTCACAAAACACAAAAACATGTCCTACTTGTTAAACAAACCACACTTCACAAAACTATTGTTCTACCATGCACATGTGATTTTTTCAGAATACCCTTGAATCTTCTTCCCTTTGAACTTTTTTGACACCTTTTTACGCTCATCACTTTCAAGTGCTTCGTCGGAATCTAATAAATCCCTTTTTTTCTGAATGGGCTTAGACTCAGCCTTTGGCTTAGGTTTTTTTTCAACTTTTTTAACGAAGACATGTAGTAAGTCACATACAAATATGTAGTTAGTAACATGTAATTTTAAGTGATTACTTAGAGTTATAATACAAAATCACATGTGATTCAGAACAAATCACATGTGGTTATGAACAAATCACATGTGATTCTGAATAAATCAGTTACGATTATACTTAACATCGTGATGCAATTGATAGGACTGGGGAACCACCAGCATCAGCCTAAAACAGAATGTATTAGCCTCACATATATTATGTGACAAAGATAACTTCGTGGTAGAGTTGATAGAAGCAAAAAAGCCAAAAAGGTGGCATGTGATTAAACCCAAAGACATTGGATACAGTGTACCTCTGTTACAACATCTTTTATCAGTGATAATGGATTCTAAACTCGCTGATAAGAAACTGTACTTGCATGTGTATCTAACTAATGTTTCAATATAAAAATAGTACACTTGATTGTGTTTGTGCATCTAACTGTTTATTAGAATGTCCAAAGCGATGTTGTCAATATCAAATCATACTCAAAAAACATATAAACTATAATCAACATTGAAAAAGTCAAACACGCTACTAATTAACAATTTTTTTGACATAATTCAGCATACCATTTTCTTTGGAAGAAATATCCCAATCTTTCCTTGTAGTCGACTTATCTGATATCGATCCACCACCACTCCTACGTCAAAGATCCGACTTTCATTTCTTGCTGTAGCAAATAGATTGAAACTCATCATTTATACGCGAACTTTAAATGTTTACCTCCAACGGTTATTGATCCACCTGCATCAAAAAGTTTAAATGTTAATAAACCTAAAATCACAAAACAGTCACATATACAGATTTATAATCACAAATCTCATATCAAAACTCTGCATCAAATTGTTTATCCGCAAAAAATGGTTTATCCGCATAAAACAAAGCATGATCAAAACTACGTATATAAAAAAGTGTTTGGATGAAAAACTGATTTTCTGCAAGTAATCCCAAACACAACTTAACCATAACATCTACTTAATTACCTTACCTTGATATAATCAAATAACAAACAGTCATCTACTTAACCATAACATCCACTTATTCTCAACAAATTACAAACTAGTAACTTTTCACTAAACTG
This sequence comes from Artemisia argyi, assembly GCA_030686995.1. Taxonomy (NCBI): domain Eukaryota; kingdom Viridiplantae; phylum Streptophyta; class Magnoliopsida; order Asterales; family Asteraceae; genus Artemisia; species Artemisia argyi. The sequence goes on from CM060699.1 coordinate 91,750,231, forward strand.
AAAAGCCACCTAACAAACACTTCAACTACTTCAACAACAATCACAACTAATTAGTTAACTAACAACCAAAAACAAAAACAAACACTAACTTTGATTATTTACACTACATTTACACAACGTGAATAAAATTAAAATCACATGTGATTCTTCATCAAAACCAAAATCAAACTAAAAAACCAAAAACACAAAAATAACATAACTACATTGATTATTTATAGTTTTAGTCGATCTAATCAAATCTAAAAAATGAAATATAAAAACTCGACATCAAAATATACTCCTAGTTATTTCAAAATAACCGTAATATAAAATCAAAAATCAGTAAAATAAATAAAAATAAAAAATTACCATAACAGCATCCTCAATTTGAATAGATGATAAATCGATCTTCGATTTATCCTTAGTCGCTGCTATTTGATCACGTATATCCATATTTCATATAATTTGGGGGTAAAATTAGGGTTAGGGGTGAGTGATTGAAGCAATTAATGAGAGAATTAAGTGTGTGTGTGCGCGTGTTTGTGAGTGAGAGAGAGAGAGAGTTACGGTTGAGAAAAATTGGTGTGGTAAATGACCACATCACATCACCCCTGAGACAAATAATAAATTTATATATATGTAAAGGACGGTGGGGATTGATTCATCAGGTCTATGGTAAAAAAGGGATCTACATTGAATTTTTGTCTTTTTGAGTATTGGTGTTAAAAGTTGGGATAATGATGTGGTGCTAATGCGGCAACACTTTTTGGTGTTGATGGTGTTACCAGACATGGAGCTCTAAGGGTTGTATTTATATTTAAAAAAAATGTACTAATGGCGTGTTTGGTTGCGGAAATTTGGAGAGAATTCGGGTAAATTGAAATTAAAATGTCCTCTTTATTGTGTTTTATTGACTATTAGAGAGATTTCATTTAAAACAAATTGTCTTATTTGGGGCCATTTTAAAACTCATCCCTCAGTGGGGAATTATAAATTCTTACATCTCAAAGCCAAAATTTGACATAGCTACCCTCCAAATAAAGTTATTTTCTTCTTTGCTCACAAAATGACAAAGATCGCAAGGCCCACATTTGGCCATTTAATTTCCCAACCAAACACGAGCATGATTTTAAATTCTTAAATTTTGAATCTCCCCATTTTAAATTCTAGGAGATTTAAAATTCTAGCATTTAAATTTCGCGAACCAAACGCCCCCTAAAGATTTAAAAAAAAATAAAAAATAGAAAAAGATAGTTCGCTAGAAAATGTAACTACTAAGACATAAAAACAATTAGCCCTTTAAGAATTAGCATTTGTGTTTGTGCTTTCCATATATCTCAATCAATCAGTAATCATGTACTAAAACAAAATTAAGTACATTCAAATGCATCTCTGAATCCATTAGGACGTGCAAACCAGAGCTAGAAAAGGCTCCTACAAATCTCTTTAAGTCGATCTTCGATTGGCAATCCTACTTGATCGAGCAGCTAACCAATCTACATATTCAAACTGTCATTAAAACCATCAATTCTCAGATTAGAAAATGTAGTTTGTTAGAAAATCATGCTCAAAGGGCAGTGAAAGTTATTATAAAACATCCTCTAGTCATGTTTACTCAAAGATTATGTTGTGACAATAATGATATGATATAAACCTGTAATCTTAGTTAATGAGTATGGTGTTTCTGTTGGTTAATTAAGTGTTAACAAGTTTCCAGATTAGGATTAAGATAATCAATAAGGTACCGGATATTCACTTGAAATTGTGGTATCACTTTCCAATAGAAACTATTCGACCCTATGCCTGGGTTACACGAATATCTCTATGGGATAAGACCAAGTGATATTCTTGTTTTAGGCACAAACCAAGAATCAGATGCGTATTCAAGTGTTTAGGGTTTTGTGATTTCGTATATACATGCAGATGTGTTATGACCTCTATTTATAATAGAGAATACTCAAAACCCTAGCCCATGGAATTATATATAATTAACGGCCCATTAATTATAACATAATACTTTCCATAATAGTAGGAATCAGTGGTTAAAAATGAGCAGCAGAATAAACTGATGTCGTCAGCAGAATCATACTAGCAGCAGATTCTACTAGCAGAATCCATCATCAGCAGAATCTCTCATCAGCATAATCTCTCATCAGCAGAAACAGATTCTACTTGTAACCACTATTGAGTCAGGGGATTCAGTGACCAAATGGGTGTACACTCCGTACCTCCAAACCCATTACCAGGTGTGAATTAATCCCTCAACTGCACTAAATTTTCTAACAATCCTCCCCAAATTTAGTTCACTTCCTTTGCATGGAAAATTAAACACAAAACAAAACAAGTGCATAAATGAAAATATTTTGAGGATTGAATTTCCACATTAGTACATATACTTTCAAATATTCGAGAATCGGGGTGTTCTAAGAATTGAACCCTTCAACCCATTTGAATACCTGATGATAAATACACACAAGTTTTCAAACACTAAAATACTCCTGACACTATACAAGCCATGTGTCCATATCCAATTCATAAATGTTGTAAAAGCTAAAAGTCCAAAGCTTCCTGAAGCGGCAAAACTTCAACATTCACATAGGTGGTTCATCTTTAATTCATGCTCCTGCTTAGCACTTTTTCAAAGAAAATTAACCATTAAGAAGTTATGACTTCATCCTCCTTTCCAGTAGATAACAAGCACAACCTTGGGATGTTTGTGATACATGTGCTTCAGTCCACTAAATGATCAGCTTTCCACATTGAACTCAATTTCCAAGTTTCCTTAGAAGGGAGTTGGGTATCCTTGCATTCAGTGACTAAGTTGGACTTAAACCCATCCCTTTAGCAGACTTCAAAACCAAGTCTCTAGCCAAACCCTTCGTCAAGTGATTAGCTAAGTTTTGTTGAGATTTAACAAACTCTATAGATATCACCCCATTCATGATAAGCTCACGAATCATGCTATGCCTAACACCTAAGTGTCTAGACTTCCCATTGTACATCTGGCTATAAGCCTTTGCCAATGTAGCAGCACTATCACAACGGATAGAAATAGGTGCTATAGGTTTAGGCCACAATGGAATCTCAAGAAGCAAGCTTTTCAACCATTCAGCTTCTTTGCCATCAGCAGCTAAAGCCACAAATTCATATTCCATGGTTGAACTGGTAATGCAAGTTTGTTTCTTGGATGCCCAAGAAATTGCACCTCCACCAAGTAGGAATACCCAGCTACTAGTAGACGAATTGTCTTCAGTGTTACTGATCCAACTTGCATCAGTGTATCCTTCTAATACTGAAGGATAACCAGTATATGAGAGACTATAATCCATAGTTCTCTTCAAATACTTAAAGACCCTCTGAATTGCTTGCCAATGATGAGCACTAGGATTACTAGTATACCTGCTCAGTTTACCCACAGCAAAAGCAATGTCAGGTCTTGTACAAGTCATGGCATACATCAAGCAGCCAATCACCCTAGAATATTCAAGTTGAGATACAGCTTTTCCAGTATTAGGCATTAGCTTCTCACTTGTATCCATAGGAGTACTCACTGGAGTACAATCAAAGTAATTAAATTTCCTTAACACCTTCTCAATGTAATGAGACTGAGAGATAGAAATTTTGTTACTTTCATGTTTAATCCTAATACCAAGGATAACATCAGCCTCCCCCATATCCTTCATGGAGAACTTTGATGACAAAAATTCTTTTGTAAGATCAACTTGATTTTTGTCAGTGCCAAAGATCAACATGTCATCAACATATAGACAAATGATGACTCCTTTACCAGATTCATCAAATTTGCTATATATACATTTGTCAGCTTGATTAAGTAAATAACCACTAGACAAAACCACTTCATCAAACTTTTGATGCCATTGCTTAGGTGCCTGTTTTAGTCCATAAAGAGACTTAATCATTTTACACACCTTGTTTTCATTGCCAGGCATAATGAAGCCCTGAGGTTGGTTCATGTAAACCTCCTCATCTAAATCACCATTCAAGAAAGCTGTCTTCACATCCATCTGATGAATAATCAGATTGTAAATTGATGCCAAAGCAATTAGCAATCTTATGGTACTGATACGTGCCACTGGAGCATAAGTATCAAAGTAATCTATCCCTGACTTTTGTTTAAAGCCTTGAATAACTAATCTTGCCTTGAACTTTTCAACAGTTCCATCTACCTTCATTTTCTTTTTGAAAATCCATTTGCAACCTAGAGGTTTGCAACCAAGTGGTAGATCAGTCAACACATAAGTGTTATTGCCCATAATGGAGTTCATCTCATCATTTATTGCTTCTTTCCAGAAAGCAACATCCTGGGACTTCATTGCTTCTTCAAATGTTTTGGGATCATTCTCCACAATGAAGCAATAGGAGTATTGGTCAGAGACCTCACTCCTTGTACCTTCAATTAAGTATATTTGAAATTCAGGTCCAAAAGACTTTGGAGTCCTCACCCTATTGCTCCTTCTGAGCTCAGGTTCAGGTTGTTGTTCCACAACCTCAGCATGAACCTCATCAGGAACCTCATCAGATACTTCTGAAACACCATTGTCATTGGTTTCATTTGGAATCCTTTGACTTGGTCTAGGGATAGATGAGAATCTGTTCTCATCAAAGAGTGCATCCCTTGATTCAATTATTGAGTTAATTGAAACAGACTCATTAGGTTCTATAACATAAAACCTATATGCCTTGGAATGCTCAGCATATCCAACAAAGATGCATTCAATGCCTCTTTCTCCCAAAGTTTTCTACTTTGGATCAGGGAGTCTTACAACAGCCCTACAACCCCATATCTTAAGATAATTAAGGTTAGGTTTCTTTTTAGTCCAAAGTTCATAAGGGGTAACTTTGTTCCTTTTGTTGGGAACCCTATTTAATAAATAGCAAGCTGTTAACATAGCTTCACCCCAGAATCCTTGACTCAGCCCTGAATAGGACAACATGGAATTAACCATCTCCTTCAGCACCCTGTTTTTCCTTTCAGAAATACCATTTTGCTGAGGAGTATAAGGGGCAGTCGTTTCATGGATTATACCAACAGACTGAAAATACAGAGTATCCATGTACTCACCTCCCCTATCAGTCCTTAATCTTTTGATCAGGGAACTTTGTTGCAATTCAACTTCAGTTTTAAATACTTTAAATTTATCTAATGCTTCATCTTTAGAATGTAATAAGTAAACATGACAAAACCTAGAAGCATCATCAATAAAAGTCACAATGTATTTCTTATTCCCCAAAGAGGGAGTAGCATGTAAATCACAAAGGTCACTGTGAATTAACTCCAAAACTTTAGTTTCACGTTTTACTCCTTGAAAAGGTTTCTTAGTTATCTTGTTCAACATACAAGTTTTACACTTTTCAGTGTTCATATCAAAAGCTGGTATTAACCCATCCTTGGACATATCTTGCATTCTTTTAAAATGTACGTAGCCAAGTCTTACATGCCATAGGTTTGAATCATAAAGTTTAGATGTAGATATAAAAGCAGAATCAATATTATCATGAACAATATTAAGTCTGAACATTTGATTATACAAATAACCAAAACCAATAAACACACCATTTTTAGACAAAACAAACTTATCAGATTCAATAACTTGTTTATAACCACAATTATTCAAAACACTACTAGAAACCAAATTCTTTCTAATATCAGGAACATGTAAAACATTAAATAAAGAAACAATCTTTCCAGAACTAAACTTCAAATCAACACATCCTTTTCCATGCACCAGGGCAGTTGACTCGTTTCCCATATGAAGAATAGAACCATCATTCATTGACTCATAGGTCTTGAACCAGCTTCTATCTTTATACACATGAATTGTTGCTCCAGAGTCAACCCACCACGCAACATCATCATCCTGCACAAAGTAAATGTCAGATATATATGTAACATAATAAATCTTAAAAGACTTATTAAACACATTCTGACCTTTCAGAGAATTGGTGTTACCATTCCCTCCACCTGTGCCTGATCCATTGGATTTGTTTCCAATTTTACCACCCTTGCAATCTTTCCTGAAGTGTCCAGGTTTCCCACACTTCCAACAAGTCACCTTAGGTTTCTTGTTAGGATCAGATTTGGTGTTATCTTGATGCTTACGCTTGCCCTTGTTGTCATTGTACTTAGTGGAGTTGTTATGCTCCACCATATTGACAACTGATGGACCGGTAGCAGTGCTACTCTTTGGCTTGTCAATGTCTTGAGCTTTGAGTGAATCCTCAATGCGCAAGTGACTGCCCAACTCAACAAGAGTTAACTCCTCCTTCTTATGCTTAAGCATATGCTTGAAATCCTTCCAAGAAAGAGGCAGTTTATCGATGATACAAGAGACTGAAATAGCCTTATCCATGTTCATCTTGTGTTGTGTGAATCGACCAAGTATACTAAGAAGTTCATTGTATTGTTCCATGACAGGTCTAGAATCAACCATTTTGTAATTGTTAAAATTACTTACAAGAAACTTCTTACTTGATGCATCCTCAGCCATATACTTGGCTTCCAAGGAATCCCATAGTTCTTGAGAAGTTTCAACATTCTGATAAATATCAAATAGAGAATCAGACATACCATTGAGAATTAAACCTCTGCAAACATAATCATCATTCTCCCATTTGCTTCTTGCCCTCATCTGATCCATAGTAGCATCATCTCCAAAATCTTCTGGAATCTCAGTTGTGAGAACATAAACCACATTCATACTTGACAACAAGAAGTGCATCTTCTTTTGCCATCTTCTGAAATCAACACCTTCAAACTTTTCCAACTTGGAAAAAGTTTGCAGCCATTTGTCTCATAGCAGCAGCCATTGATTATCACTAATAGTTTCTATTGATTGTTGGTTAATTAAGTGTTAACAAGTTTCCAGATTAGGATTAAGATAATCAATAAGGTACCGGATATTCACTTGAAATCTTGGTATCACTTTCCAATAGAAACTATTCGACCCTATGCCTGGGTTACACGAATATCTCTATGGGATAAGACCAAGTGATGTTCTTGTTTTAGGCACAAACCAAGAACCAGATGCGTATTCAAGTGTTTAGGGTTTTGTGATTTCGTATATACATGCAGATGTGTTATGACCTCTATTTATAATAGAGAATACTCAAAACCCTAGCCCATGGAATTATATATAATTAACGGCCCATTAATTATAACATAATACTTTCCATAATAGTAGGAATCAGTGGTTAAAAACGAGCAGCAGAATAAACTGATGCCGTCAGCAGAATCATACTAGCAGCAGATTCTACTAGCAGAATCCATCATCAGCAGAAACAGCTTCCACTAGCAGAAACAGATTCTACTTGTAACCACTATTGAGTCAGGGGATTCAGTGACCAAATGGGTGTACACTCCGTACCTCCAAACCCATTACCAGGTGTGAATTAATCCCTCAAGTGCACTAAATTTTCTAACAGTTTCGGGATACTGTTTTCCTCCATTTCTGAATAGTGTTGGCTGATATCGGTGAACATCTCATCTTCTGAAGGCAAACAATATCTTCTTGGACAACACAAGTGATACCAACTTCGATTGCAGCTCATACATACGAAACAAGATGCTTGTTCTTCACAAGGGGTATGAAAAGTTACATAGGAAAATAAGATAATTTTATATGTAGCCTTGATTTCTGAAGGCAAAAAAGAATATATATTGGACTATCGATAACTTACGATAAGTTAAGCCAACGAATGAGGGTCTAGGCGCGAGTTGGGGAGGGAACATGTGTTTGTAGAGTGGTCCAACACGATTGTTGTCGACTTGTACCATGCCATTTGTTCTTAGAAAAGGGAAATGGAATTTATACCTAACAAATGTGGAATCAAAAGAGTAATTATTGACTTATTTCGAAGAACTTGAATAATGAAAACAACGGTTTTATTTGGTGGCCGGTAATGAAGATGTGTTCATTGTAATAAATCACCATCAAGGAGCTAGATAATTACATGGAAATAAATAGAGCAATAGAAGGATTATAGAGTCACTCTCTCTAACTAGTAACTCAAAATTTCATTAATTTAATTGATATAAAACACTAGCAAGGACCTGGACAATTGCAAAAAACATAAAATTAATAAATAAGATTATAGAGCCACCCTCTCCAATTGATAACTTAAAATTTCATGTGAATCCGAATAATTATTTTTTTCTAATCACTTAACTTTATAAACAATTACAACTTGCGAATAAAATAAGACTTGAGTTATCGATGCAAGATCTAATGGACCAAGAACATTATTTGGCTGAATTTTACAATAAGATTTGGCTCAAGAATCATTTTAAAAGAAATTTATAGATAGCATCAGCTTCTAATCAACTAAAATATCACTTCTTTATTAGCGAATTGTTGTAACTAACTCAAAATTATTACAAGTATGAATGACTGAAATCTTACAAAATTTTAAATAGGTAATTTTGCTAAAACTATATATGCTTTCAGAAGTATAATGCTGTCGCGTCAAGACGATTGATAAGAACGTCATAATAATCAACTGCTTTGTTGATACTATGATATGTGTTCCTATTCTTGTCTTCTGTAATTCTCCATTAGCAATAACCATGTCACGAAACAGCCTTAAGAAAATCATGTACGGTGGCATCTCTTAAACCATTAGCACGAGAAGTCCATTTTTCATAAAGATTTGTACCAATTTCTCTAACTCGATCATCAACTCACAATCCTACTTGATCAGATAACCAGTCTATGTAATCAAACTGTAATCAAAATCATCAAATTTGAAGTCAATAAAAGGTTCTTTGTGAAATGTCAATATATATTGCTAAAAATATGTAAGGAAACAACAATGATCGATATGATAACCTTATGCCATAGTGAATGAGTAAGGCTCTTCGGGAACCCATTTTCTTCCAATTCTCGATAGTGTTCGTGAACTTCGGCCAACATATTGTCTTTGATGGCAACAATATCTTCCCGGAGATAACAAGTGCTGCCCATTTCGATTGCAGCTCAAGGATTGGAAAGATAAGACGTTGATCTTCACAATGGTAATGGGAACAACACAAGATCATAAGTGATATGTTTACATAAATATATATAATCCTTGTTTTCCAAAATGAAAGGCATTGAACAAAAAGGTTTAGAAATGACGTACTAAAGGTTAATCCGACAAAAGCAAGTCTAGGCGCGAATTGAGGAGGAAACACATGTTTGTAAAGGGGATCAACACGATTGTTGTCAACATGTACCAAGTCATTGGTTCTGAGAAAGGGGAAATGGTACTTATACCTAAATAGTACCGCATCAAATCTTGTCACTTATATTCCTTCTTCTATATGAAATTTCAAAAATAAAACAAGGATTTTCTGGGGAAAGAGCGTTTTGTTGTTCATACCCGGTGCAGTGCAAGATGGTATCTGCTTCAATAGAGTGTCCATCTTGGAACACAACCGTACCATTATCAAAAACACGAGTTATCTGTTAAAACGTCAAATATTTCGCAATGTTAAGTTCGTAAAGAATCGAATGTCGAAATATTTACTTACAAGTATAATTAAAACTCAGAACATACCTTTAAATGTTGCCACATATTTTCATGTCCATCCACCTTCGAGACTTTGACATCTGAAGACCTGGACGAGAGATGAACCTCTCTAGCAACTTTTGCGATATCTTTAGATATATCACGCGCGCTAGGCCCATTGCCAATCACGACAACCACCTATCATGATGACATATATATATAAACATACTAGCTTCTATACATTCATTAAAACAAAGCTAAAAAATGTAAAACACCATCGATAGCTAGCTACATATACGAACTTGATCACGATATGGTTCAGGAACACGATAGTTGTGGCTATGTACTTGTTTTCTTGACCATTCTTTAATACCAGGAATATCATCGGCAACTCGAGGCTCGGTATGGTGACCATTACAAACCACAACTGCATCAAACACCTCATCCTTCGAACCCGACCCTATCGTCCGCCACTCAACCACAAATCCATCATTTTTGAAGTCAGCTCCCACCACCTCGGAGTTAAAGTGAATGACTTCACTAACTCCAAACTCCTTAGCAAAATGCTCCAAGAACTTTTGAACCTCTTCATGTCCAGGAAACATTCTAGGATCGCCATAAAACTTGTCTTCGAATGAGAAATCCGAGAAGCTCATGAGTGGTCGAGGGAGATTTGTTCTAAGTGATGAGTAGAGACTACTATGAACAATGGATCTATTGGGGTCGAGGCCAAGAAGATCCTCGGTCTCGACTCTGGGGTCGTATACCCATGTTCCACCTACTTTGTCCGACTTTTCGAAGACCGTGACTTGTTGCTTCTCTCGGAGAAGCTCTCGGGTAGTGAGTAGGCCGCAAATACCAGCTCCAATGACGGCTACATTGAGAGGATGTGTCATGGTGGATGAAGCAAGATGAGATTTGGTGAGCTGTAAATGATGGGAGTGTTTGGTCCATGCTTATGACCATGTAATTGTGGATCTGCCTATTTGTCTAGCATAAGAGCAACACAGGACAAAGACATTTGTTTTTGGGACAACCACATAGCCACATTGCAGCTAGTGTATGTATGTGGTTTGGTCAATTTTATTAGAGCATCTGTCATGTATCAAAATCTTTTTCCAATGTCTAGTCATTAAATCTTACATTATCAATAATGCAATTAATAGTAAACAAACAAAATATACTAAATGTCAGCGAGTGGGTTTTTTTTTGTAAACTATGAGTGGGTGTAGCACACCTCATATACTAAATATAATGCATTATTGTTGGATCAAAAGTGTAGATTGGCAGGGACACCTCAACCCTGTGTACCATAATGGTACCCATCAATCCTACCCAGCAAAGGTTTGATGCCTGACGGAATCGAACTCGCGTCCTTTAGTTGGATCAAGACATCACATAGTTGGGCCCAGACTTCTAAGGTAGCTGGTTGATATCATTAGAGCTTATGATCCCCATGTGAGAACTTCCCGGTTGGTCACCCAAGCCGGTACTACTCTCACCTAGGCTCGCTTAACTTAATAAGCTTCACCCAGTCGACCACAAAGCCCCATGATTGCATTATTGTTCATTGTACTTAAAAGTAAAAACTGTTAATTTGATTTAAAAAGTCGATACTATACTACGTAATTGTTTGATTCTTTGATATTTGGTTTAAATATTAAAAACCAATTTATATAAAATATATTTTCATATGTTTCTTATTAACACGATCAGAATGAACTCAATATTGTCATATCTTATTTAACCTAATTGTTTTACTTATTCCATTCTTATGTATTTTAATTGTTTTAAAGTACATTTAGTGCAAGATTTAGTGTTGATACATTGGAGTAAAAAAAGAAAAAGAAAAAAGTTTATTACAAGCATATTCTTTAAATATGCCTTTTAACACTAGATGTTGGAAATTTTAATGGTGCGTGAATGGTTTATAATCTGGATATCAATCTGAATCGTGTAATCACTTTCAGATTAAAGTATTTCGACACTATATGTCTAGGGTCTGCGAAATCCTTAATCGGATAAGACAGATTGTGCAATTGAAATCTAAGGCACGAGAAATCAATCAGAAAACGTTAGAGTATTATTGTTGTTATATTATGCAAATGAGACCTGGAATGTGGTTGAATAACCACCAACCGAAACAGTTATTTTTGGTTATTTACCAACCATTGCGTTGGTTGACAAAAGATGTTTCGGTTGGGCTTTTGGCGGGAAAATAAGGTAATTTCTTATATACTGATTCATAAAAATTGTTTAGGTTTTGGGGCGCTGCCCCAAACCCCGCGAGGGGAGTCCCCCTCTACCCCCGCCCGCTCACCTGTGAGCAGGACCCCAGCAAGCGGGCGCGACCCCCTTGACCCCCTCATCTTTGTCCCGACGGTATCAAGTTAACTATGACGAGTGTGCAATCCACACCTCCTAACCCGTCTTGAGCTAAACTTGTATAAGGCCATTAGTCTCATGCAAAACACAACTACATAAAATAAGCTGATAACACTAAAATTACCTACACTAGATGGTGCAATTTTTTTATGCTCGTATCGAAGATGATCTTAGTGTAGCATATTAGCTCATGATGGTGCACGCACGGTCCTAGCCCATCTTGGGCTTATTCTTCAAGTTATAGATTTGCTATATGATCATGATGTAATCTTATTCATTTTAATAAATAAGAAAAACGACCATAAACCCGTTGAGAAAATTTCTAGCTATGCATATTGGGTTCATTGTATTGTGAAGACCTATAAGAAGTCGATGATGTTCCATGATCATGAGATTAGAGTCGTTGTAGCAATTATCGAGCATAAGATGAGTTTTTCACGCAAACACCATAATACAAGTTTTAAAGAATGTTAAGTGCATTACAATCACCAACTTTGTTGATACAATTTAAGAATGGTCTAATTGCTTAGAAATATATGTCATCGTGTCTTCTAGTTATGTGTAGCAAACTAAAACTTTTTCTTCTTTACACCTAAACTTTTGAATTTCGTCTTTTTTATATACGGTTTGACTTGACTAATAGGTAACCGGTTTATCTTGCATTTTACATTTTCTTTATTGCCGTATCATTTTTAAAACACCACATCACCATTACTACCCCATTACCAAACACCAACCTTTTTTTTCTCCAACTGTCTCTTTCCATCAGTGACAATAAAACACAAAGCTATCATTGCTAATTTAATTATCACCGCAATAATTCTTCATATCCTTACAACATATATACCAAAAACCATATACCTAAAATCACAATCAAACTTAAAATCACAATCCCCGATCGAAAACAAAATCACAATCGAACTCAAAATCACAATTAAACCCAATCAAACCCAAAATCATCTTTATAGACACAATATCCGATCGAACCCAAAATCCACATTAGAATGGAAAATACAACAATGGAAACCAAAATCCCCAAAATCTAATGGAAAACACAATATCTAGAGACTATAAGCAGTGTAGTTTCCTGCTAAACACTCTATCTAGAGACTATAAGCAGTGTGTGTATTGATTGTGCTGCAACTATTGGTTACTCTGTAACACTTACAGCTTGAAGATGATATTTTAGCTCATCAAATAGATGGCCTTGTACTTTGATAGTTGACCATTATTTTCACAATTCTCTAGCTGTTTCAGTATTGGCCTTGGGAAGGAATGCTAAACAGATTGTAGTATTGTGATGGTGATGTGTTACATTATCAAAAAGTAGGTTTCCTATTTGGAAGGGTATATGAGCTAAGGAGGGGCAAGGTATGAAGTATGGAATAGTGAGGAGTGTAAGATGATCCTACTTGGTCCATACTATACATTGCCCACCGGAGGATAGGTTCGCACTCACTGCAAGGAGTGTGTTCCCAATCATGTGAAGCCATTGTTATAAATGGAAATGTAGCATGGTTGGTATAGCCCTTGCTTGTGGAGAGGTTATAGGTTCCTCACTAATCTAGTTTGTCTTGGTTATTGTGGTGGCAGGTTGAATGACCATGATGGGTAGATAAGGTGGAAATGTAACTAGATGGTTATTGGTGCATCAATGATGAATTTGGAAGCCACAGATTGCCTACAAACCGTGGATAGTTTGACTGCAGAATGTATGAAGTAACTGATGTTATCATATTAGTTTTCTGTGAATGTGTGATATGAGTATTTCTAGTTGTATGATGTATGTTCAGTTCTGTTAGTATGTATAAGCATAGGCATGTCTATTCCTCTTGTTCTTTTGATTGTATGAAACATTGTTATTAATAAAACATGTTCACCCTTTGCACCCAAAAAATAAAATAAAATAAAAAAATAAAAAACCCCAAAATCTAATGGAAAACACAATAAACCTGAAATCCACATAAGTGCTATATATCAATTACGACCATCACAGAAGTATTAGTGATTGGCATGACTAATTTTGTGTCTAATGAGGATTTTCATGTACTTGGCAAAATCAATGATAAGTTTGAGGAGAGATAAATTATCCAATCCATGTGTTCAACATTGATTAGATTAGACATTATAGTAGTCATATGACTTAGGCATGCAAATCATTTCCCAAATGATAAAGCTTGTGATTATTGCATCATACCTCTTTTAGTTGTAAGAAAAATCATTCTTGCAGATCAAACCTCTCCACCTCTCTATTTTAACTTTGATTGCGTCGCAGGTTTGTTGACTGTCCCTGACCCAATCATGTATGCCATGTTGCGATAATAATCCATATGGACAAAGGTATTTGGTAGTGTTTAAGCGTTTAGAATTGTCTAGGAATGTTTGGGTATATAAAAAAATAGAGTACTAAAGATTTATAATGAAAAAAAAATGACATGGCGCGTAACTTGTTACACGCTAGAGCTAAGGACGGGGCCGGTCAAAACGTACACCTAAAAGACGGAATTCTAAAGGTTTGGGGTAAAGAAGAGAAAGTTTTAGTTCGCTACATGAAATCAGATTACGTGACAAGTAAGATACATTAAACAATTAGCCCTTTAAGAATTAGTATTTGTTTCTGTGCCTTCCATATATCTAAATCAATCAGTAATCATGTACTAAAACAAAATTAAGTACATTCAAATGCATCTCTGAATCCATTAGGACGTGCAAACCAGTGCTGGAAAAGGCTCCTACAGATCTCTTTAAGTCGATCTTCGATTGGCAATCCTACTTGAGCAGCTAACCAATCTACATATTCAAACTGTCATCAAAACCATCAATTTTGAGGTTAGAAAATGTAGTTTGTTAGATAATCATGCTCAAAGAGCAGCGAAAGTAATTAAAAACGTCCTCTAGGCTAGTCATGTTTACTCAAAGATTATGATGTGACAATAATGATAGGACATAAACCTGTAATCTTAGTGAATGAGTATGGTGTTTCGGGATCCCGTTTTCCTCCATTTCTCGATAGTGTTGGCTGATATCGGCCAACATCTCATCTTCTGAAGGCAACAATATCTTCTTGGACAACACAAGTGATACCAATTTCGATTGCAGCTCATACATTCGAAACAAGATGCCTTGTTCTTCACGAGGGGTATGAAAAGTTACATAGGAAAATTAGTAAGATAATTTAATATGTAGCCTTGATTTTTAAAGGCAAATATATATATATATATATATATATATATATATATATATATATATATATATATATATATATATATATATATATATATAATTTGGACTATCAATAACATACGATAAGTTAAGCCAACGAATGAGAGTCTAGGCGCGAATTGTGGAGGGAACATGTGTTTATAGAGTGGTCCAACACGATTGTTGTCGACTTGTACCATGCCATTTGTTCTTAGAAAAGGGAAATGGAATTTATACCTAACAAATGCGGAATCACAAGAGTAATTATTGACTTATTTCGAAGAACTTGAATAATGAAAACAATGGTTTTATTTGGTGGTAATTGAAGATGTGTTCATTGTAGTTACTACCCTGTGCAGTGCAAGATAGCATCTGCTTTAATAGATTGATTATCTTGAAAGGCTATTGTTCCATCTTCGAAAACACGATTAATCTGTTAAATATTTTCAATTCAGCAATTATGTTTATAGAAAAATCAAAAGTACAAAGAGTTCATTTTTAAGTGAGGTTTCTGTGTAGAACATACCTTTGAATGCTGCCACATATTATCGTACCCATCCAAACCTGAGATCTTGACATTAGAAGATCTCGACGAGAGATGAACCTCTTTGGAAACTGTTGCTATTTCTTGAGAGATATCAAGCGCACTAGGCCCATTCCCTATCACTACTACGACCTGCAATTGTGTTAAAAGTATTGATTAACCTTGTTTAAAGTAATTCATCAAAAACGAAAGTATGGATAATAAAATACTTCATATACATACTTGATCACGATATGGTTCAGGAACACGATAGTTGTGGCTATGCTCTTGTACCCGTGACCATTCCTCAATACCTGTCTCAGTATTTGACAAACAGAAGTGGAATAAAGTTTCAGTCGTCCGCATTTAGATTTTAAGGAACAAGAACTTACATTTAGAAGTAGGTATATTTTGCAACATAAGAGGTCCATATGTTACAAGTAAAATGGGTCATTTCTGTATGGGTCTGGTCAAGGTAGTTTGAGTAGTTTTTTGTTTCTTTAACTTAGTTTTCCGTAATATTATATTTTAGAAAATGATTGACACGTTATTAGCTCAGCTTTTTTTATTCTACTCATTATCATTTAACGTGTTATTGATAAATTATAAGTAAAGTTTGACACAGTATATGTAGCTATTACATACCAGGAATATCATCGGCAACTCGAGGTTCGGTATGGTGACCATTACAAACCACTACCGCATCAAACACCTCCTCCTTCGAACCGGCCTCGATCGTCCTCCACTCGACCACAAACTTACTATCTATATTTTCGACTCGTACCACCTCAGAGTTAAAACGAATCACCTTAGTAACTCCAAATTCATTAGCAAAATCCTCCAAGAACTTTAGAACCTCTTCATGACCAGGAAACATCCTCGGATCACCATATGTTTTGTCTTCCAGCGAGAAATCCGAGAAACCCATGAGTGGTCGAGGGAGATTGGTTCGGAGAGATGAGTAAAGACTGCTATGAACAACGGGTCTATTGGGGTCGAGACAAAGAATATTATCATTTGCCTCGACCCCAGAGTCGTAGACCCATGTTCCACCGAGTCTGTCTGATTTCTCAAAAACTGTGACTCGGTGGTCCTCACGGAGAAGCTCCCGGGCCGTGAGTAGCCCGGAAGTGCCGGCTCCGATGACAGCTACATTCAAAGACTGTGTCATGATGGATTGGGCGGAGTTATTTAAGTTTGGTGGATTAGAAATGTTGGGAGTCTGATATTTCGTTTATACTAAATTATCCAACACGTGATTGTCTATTTGTCTAAAGTAGACAGAATTACATTACCGTATATTTTGTTTCATAAATCGCATTTATAAAATAAATAATGATCATCTCACTTTATGTCTTTATCACATGTAAAGTATTCTTAATCTTAATGGAGTAGACAAATGTTTTTAAATCTTTTTAAGATCGGGATCTTACCTAGATCGTTTTCGTTTTTATAAAATCATGGTCGTAAGATCATATCGGGATCTTAAGATCTTACTATAATGTCATTTTTAATAATTTTTGTAATATTTTTCAAATCTACAAACTATTATATATTATAAACACGAAATTATATAAATGTTTAATGGAAATGTTGTCCTAGATTCTTAATATGAAATGTTTAAAAAGAATCATATGTCGTCTTTTAAATTATATAGTAACGTAAACCATAACCTTGTAGTTTCTTAGATTGCGGTTCGAGATAAATAAGATCGGATCGGAGTAGATCTTAAGATTATATGGTCAATATTGGGATCTTATAAGATTTTAAGTTTGTTAAGATCCTACATAGGATCGTTTTTGCCTTGTAAAATCGTAAAATCCTAAATTCCTAATATTAGGATCGGGATCTTATTTAGTAGACTATTTTTTTCATTAAATGCGATTAAGACATTCCTAAAATAAAAATTAAGCAATACAATTATCTAAACATGTTATACAAACTAATTAACCAACACACACATCTATAATGGTGAACACTTATAATTAATGCCATTCTTAAAACACAACATTAATGAAAAATACAATTTATAAAACCATTGTAGAAACCAAGCAAGTTACTAAACACAAAAAACTAGGGGCGAGCATCGGGTCAAACCCGACCCGAACCAACAAAAATGACCCGACACGAAAACCGGAAAAGGAAAAAACTCAAACCGAGAACTGAACTGAGAAATAGATATCAAAACCGAAACAGAACCGAATAACTCGGTTCGGGTTGATTTTCGGTTATCGAACAGAAAAAACGACAAAAACCGAATCGAACCGAAACTGAACTGAAACCCAAAAAAACCGAAATAAATATACAAAACCGAAAGTGAACCGAAAAAGGATGGTTCGGTCTGGTTTCGGTCGATTTGTCGGTTCAGGTCAGTTTTTAGGTGGATTTGCTTAGCCCTAGAAAAACAAATAAACAAAATAATACAAACCAAACAAAGTTGCACCATACTTTTGACACACGGATTTGAATAATATAAACCAAGAAAAGTTGAACAAAACATTACGAAGACATTCATACGACATGTACAAGACAATCTTTTCTCCTCAAACATACGAAGACATTCATAATATAGAATTTTAAATAGCACTTCCAATATAACCACTTGCACAAACTTCTAAAGCACAAATAGAATGGAGCTTGAGTAACCGTTATATATTTTTGTCAATGGTCAACCCTCATTCAATGAGCATGACATATACCCCTAGCATTAAACATCAATAATATTGTAGGCCAAAATCCTAATAAACACAAAACCGGTATAAACACACACACTTAAATCACAAGAAGCACTCTATTAGGATAAATGTGATCGGGATCTTTATCACCAAAGGTAATGGAAAATGACGGGTAGTGTGGAAATTGGTCATAGTTAGACATGTGGTGGTTACAAGCGTATCTTTGGCGATTAATATCTACATACATGTTTTTTATGTGTGTTGTCGGGTTGTTGATGATTATAGTCAAAGATCCGTGGCAACGGTGAAAGGGTTGCAGAGGGTGGTGGATCTATGGTGGTTGAAAGAGAAGGAAAGCGGCAGGGGTGGTGTCGAGGGTGTTGTTGGAAAAAAAACGGCCTTGTATGTGTTTTAGCATTTGTTAGGGATATACAGTAAACTCGTAGGGTTGTTTTTGTAATAACAAAAAAAATGTATCTAACTTGTAAATTTTGTTGTTCAATATATATATATATATATATATATATATATATATATATATATATATATATATATATATATATATATATATGTGTGTGTGTGTGTGTGTGTGTGTGTGTGTGTGTGTGTGCGCGTGTTTTAGCGTTTATTAGGGATATACAGCAAACTCGTAGGGTTGTTTTTGTAATAACAAAAAAAATGTATCTAACTTGTAAATTTTGTTGTTCAAAATATATATATATATAGAGAGAGAGAGAGAGAGAGAGTGAGGATCACGTGCAGATACATTTTTTTAGTGCGGACGTGCGGATGGATCTGGACCGCCCATTCCAGATCTGATCTTGACTTTTTGTAAAAAAGTCAAGATCTGACGCTAATATCACGGTACCAATTGATCATGAAAACGATTTTTTTGATTTTTTTTCCTTCTCTGCGATCCTTACTCTAGTTGTGTTCTTTTATTTTTTTATTTTTTCAGATTTTTCTGAGCACTTTTTTCTTTTTTGATTATGAATGCTAATGTGATATTAACGATATTATGAGTGGTACCGTGATATTAAGCTTTTTTACATGTAAAAATGAACCGTGATATTACGATATTAAGAAAAAGTTAAAGTGATATTAAAAAAAATTAACTTTGATATTAAGAAATCATGATAGTTACGGCGATATTAACAATTTTTATTAAGAAAAAGTTTTTACGATATTAAAAAAGTTATTGTGATATTAAATTTTTTATTAAAAAAAAGTTTTCAGAATCTGATTTTGACTTTTTTACAAAAGTCAAGATTAGTTACGGCGATATTAACAATATTTATTAAGAAAAAGTTTTTACGATATTAAAAAAGTTATTGTGATATTAAATTTTTTATTAAAAAAAAAGTTTTCAGAATCTGATTTTGACTTTTTTACAAAAGTCAAGATCTGATCTTGACTTTGTCAAGATCAGATCTTGACTTTTGTAAAAAAGTCAAAATCAGATTCTGATATCATAATACCTTTAACGATGAAAATGATTTTTTTTTTTGAAATTTTTTTCAGCGATTCTTAATTATTTGTTGTCCTATTTATTTTTTTTAATTTTTTCAGATTTTTTTGAATTTTTTTTCAGAAAAAAAACTAATACGATAGTAACGATCTTAAAAAAAGACGGGATATTTACGATATTGTCACTCCGCCTTTTTCAGATGGTTGACTAGATGGAGGGCTGAGATTCATCCGTACCATCCGCACTAAAAGACAAAAACGTACATGATCCTCACCCTATATATATATATATATATATATATATATATATATATATATATATATATATATATATATTAACACAAACCTTTTAATGTCGAGAACTCGAGATTTTTGTGTAGTCAGTGACCTGGCCAACCCTTAGCCGATTACCAAATATGTTTTTCTTTTTTCAATAAAGCCAACAAGGCTTCCATGTCATTTAAATTTGGCACGTCACTTAGGCTAAAACCATTACCAAACACTCCTTTTCTTTCTCACAAAAACCACCACCACTCACGCTCTCTATCAATTTCATATAGCAATCACTTAACACAACCCGTATTTAATTATCTCTACAAAGATTTTAACTTAACATAAACAAGTCTTCAAACAAAGATACATAAACCATAACATCCACCCACTTAAATGTTTTCGTCATCGGAAATTGGTTGCAGAGGTGGGTAGTGCAACTAGGTTAGGTATGGTGGTGTTGGTCCTTGATATGGATCATCAGCCATGGCTAATCAATCTCCAGATCCTCGTATTGGAGATTTCTTGGAGTTAAATGATCTTGTTAATCTCTTATTGCCGGTCACCAATGGATCTCCAGATCGGCCATCAGGCATTGCTAATCGATCTCTGGATCTGCCTATTGAATATCATGCTTTGAGTGGCGATTTTTTGGATATGAATGATCTTGATATTCCTCTATCGCGAAGCACCAGTTTTGTTGTATGACCATGAGTATGACATCAGAAGAATTGCTCGACTTAGATGCCATATTGGGTTTTTGTGTTAATTTTTTTGTTGGGTTTGCCGATATAAAATCAACTAGAACTTCTACTAACCTTGAAGTTACTGACTTTGCAAATGAGTCGCTACTATATTGTTTACGTATGAGATGTAAAAGGGAATGATTACGAATCAAGATTTTGGGTAACATTCAAACAAACCATATATAGTGTGTGTTTACTATGTGAAATCGTATGTTAAGTGTAGAGATTCGAGAGAGGCATTTAGGGTTTAAGGATAAACCCCACAAAGATGATCAACGGTTTGGACATGCCACGTGCTATCATCCACAGTGTAGACAAGAATGAATAACAGGTGGCAGATCCTTGGCTCGTACCAAACAAAACTTTGGTGGTTACAACAGAAAGACCGATTGTTGACTTAACAAACCATTATATCAAGCATTATATCTAAAACAATAGTTCTTCAAATGATCAATCATGCATGAAAATATAGTGATCTGCTTAAAATTTTGAGAGTATAATATCTCAATTTGACAAATTATTGGCGACAGAGGGAGTGAAAACATTAGAATACATTAACAAACTCTACATCCAGCAAATGAAACATTGTTTGTATGTTTGACTTCATAGTTGCTCAACTTCATCTCGTAATTTATCATCTATGTGTCAACAAGAATCTGTAACATTATGGATTGTATTATTAAATGAATGATTATTACATACAAATGAGAGAGTATATATAAAGAGAATACATGGGCTATTTGAGGTAAATCGCTAATCATCATCTCATAGCCAAATGACGTCCTTATTCCTATTCACTCTTATACATCTAATTAACATGCTTATCATAACACTCCCCCACAATCCGAACGACGAAGTCGCGAAAGCTAAACTGGAGTAGTAAACCAGGAAAAAAAAGACATTAACATAATAAAAACATAACTTTAGTCGACTCATAACAAAACCGTACCAACAGTCGGCTAAGTCGACTGGTAATAAAACTGTACTAACGGTCGACTTTAGGAACTGGTACCAACGGTCAACTTTAGTCGACGGGTAACAAAGTCGTACGAACAATCAACTAATAAACAAACAAATGAGAAAGTTGGTTATAAAATTTCAACCCCCCAAAGAACCTTCCAAACAAACGAGGCATATTTTTCCCTAGAAAAATATAAAGATCCATAACTTTTTTATTTTTTACTTTTGGGATAAGGTTAAGGTTTAAAGGGAGCCCTCAGAATTTTCGGCGGCCAGAGGCGGCGGCAAAGAGTTTTTTTTTACCATGTAAGATTATGGATTGTATTATTATGAATGATTATTACATACAAATGAGATAGTATATATAAGGAGAATACATGACCTATTTGAGGTAAATTGCTAATCATCATCTCATAGCTAACTGTACATTCTTATCCTTATACACTCTTCTTGTATTGCTAACATGCTTATCCTAACAGAATCCACAATTGAAGACTCCTTCCATCCCAAATAATTGTCTATCGACAAAAAACACACATTTTAAGAAAAACATCGTCATTACAATTTTCTCTTTGTTATTTTTTGCAAAATGACAGTTTTATCCTTAATTAATTAAATAAAACTAATTAATTTATAACCTCTCTAATAATAACATCAAGTGTAATATGGTAAACTTGATCTAAATTTCATATCTATTTTTTGAAGTGACAATTAATTTGAGACAATCTTAAAAGTATCTAATGAATGCTTTTCTATTAAAAAAAAAAAAAAAGGTATCTAATGAACTGTTGCTGTTCTTTTATCTTCAGAATTAACAAAAATGCGGAACAAAAGCAAGAAATCAAAAAAATGAGTAATTTAGATGAAACTTACCAGGAAAAAAATTGTTGTTGAAGGCATACAGAATTGCAATAGGAACCACCTACATCAGCATTGATGCTATAAAAAAACTTCTCTATAACTCTTGCCATTGTTTCCCCAAACTGCAACAATTCAATAAGCATCTGGTCAGCGAGTTATCCAAATAGAACATGAGTAGTTACAGCCTCTTAATTGTTACTTAGGCATTACATGGTCCTAGTCTTTTCAATTAAGCCATCCAGAAAAATACGCAGCAAAGAACTGTCTTTTTTTCCTCAATCTGTGCTCCTATATCGACTTTTCTCAAATGGATACAATTTCTTTGAACAACTTTTTAGTAAGAATACCAATGGAACTATGGAATCGATCCAATAGTATCCAACATTATACTTTCATATGTATATAACTTAGGATCCCTTCATATATTACCAAATTAGAGCAATCTCCCTTCGATTAACTTTTTGTTCAAAATAGCAGAGTCATGTGGACAGTAATCGATAATATCAATGATTTTGAAAAACTGAAATGAATAGATAGATAAACTGTAAGTGTATAACAGTTGCATAAGTCAAACTTCACTTATATCAGTGGGAGTGAGATTATATCCAAAACAGATAGTTTACGGTTATTTAAGTAACCAAAAAAAAACCTTATATATCTTATAAAAAACCTTAACAAAATTTTATATCTTAGAAAAAGACAGACTTATTACTTAACAAAATTTTAACAAATAGTTTACGGTTATTCAATACAGAAAATAGCCCTTCTGAATCTTGAATAAACAAAAGCCATACGTTTAATATGACAGATTAATTGATCTCTGTATTGAAAGCTGAGGCAGTAATGAGAATAAAAGGAGACACAAGTCACACAACTGTTAAGACTTTATTAACGTACGAATACTGCTGTTGTGCAATAAAGAAACAAGGGTTCTACAATAGAGAAGCGACTTTGTTCATAGAAAAGAAGAACTTGAAAAGTGAGAAAACACATGATATGATAATTGTATTACAGTCGCTCTAAAATTTAAAGATGGAAAAGAGAATAAGGGCTCATTATATTATAGATTTATAGCTATTGTGGTCATTTTTCTTCAGAGAAACTACACTGAACTTATTTAGATACTATAAACTGCAGATCTTTTGCTTAATAATACCATTTTTAATTCTTTCGTCATATTATTCAAACATTTATATCAACATATCATCTGAAACAAGACCAATATGGTTAAAAGAAAGAAGCAAAACTAAAAAAATGGAAAATGGAAAAATCTTTCAAATCGTACTAAACATGACATTTTGGTTTAGGCTATGC
Organism: Artemisia argyi; assembly: GCA_030686995.1. Taxonomy (NCBI): domain Eukaryota; kingdom Viridiplantae; phylum Streptophyta; class Magnoliopsida; order Asterales; family Asteraceae; genus Artemisia; species Artemisia argyi. Next base: position 91,774,119 of record CM060699.1, read on the forward strand.
AGTGATAGGACCAATGCAGACGACAATCATGTATGAACTTCATTTGGGCAAAAGAGGAAGGACTTCCAGTATGGAATGGCCATATATACAAAATGAAAAATGATTTGGTAACCTAAAACCTACACCTAAAATTAGACCTAAAGATGTGATTGGTGCATTTCAAAAATTGATTGGTGGGAAATGATGAAAGAGAAAAAATGTATAACACTTGTCAAAAAATGAATAGAGTAGGTCTATTGTTAGGTCTCATTCTTAGGCCTATATATCACTACTCAATTATATAAATCTCCATTATATGCAAAAAAATTGGAGGGTTACTGCTTGCCCTCCCTAGATCCGTTGTCGTGCAAAGAGCCTAACCATTATGTTTATTAACAAATCGTAATACCATAACTAGGACAAGGAGTGAAATTTTTTACCATAAAACAATGGTCAAACTAAACAAGACACGTGACACAAAATTTAGGAAGCTTAGGCTAAGTTTTGCTGTTTATAGTAAGTCATTCATCTATCTCAATGGACTATTTATCTATAAATCCATCAAACAACCCTAAATTAACACTAATAATTAAACTCAGTTGTTAAAATGCACCTAAACTTGAAAATATAAATCGATCAACAGTAATCATTTATCTTACTTCTTAAAAAGAAAAAAAAAAACAGCACTAGTTTCTGTAACTACTAAATCTTAGGGGGTGCTTGGTGGGGGGTTAAGAGGGGGTGGGGAATGGGTAAAGTGTTCAAAAGGGCCCACCTTACTCATTTGTTTGTGTTTGGTAGGGAGTGCAAAGGGATTGATTACCCCGTAGTGGGTAATCAACCATTATAAAATAAATTGGGAGGTAAGGGATTGATTACCCACCTCACTCATTCATTTGCATTCCCTTACCCTTTCCATTTCCCCGCTTTGAACCATACGGACCCTTAGCTTATGAAGAACTTTATTCTTAATTATTATCTTACCTAAGAATAGCTAAATCTACTAAATCTTAATTATTTGACATTTATTATTAGGTAAGGAGTAGCACAAGCTTCTTAAGCCAGGGGCCAAGCTTATCTATTTTTTACTGTTCAACAGGTCCCCAATTTGATGGAGCTAATACAAAAAGCTCATGCCAAACCAACTTTTAACAAAACAATATGCTCAACAAAAGACTACTATATTTCATATTTTTTGTACAGCTTTGTATTACTATCTTACAGAAAATGGTGCTATATTAGCAGAGACTAAAACACTAAACAGCCATCAATTGACTCAATGACTCATGCCTATACCAAAGTAGTCATTGCAGGGATCCAGTATTATAGAAGACCTAACTATATTAAAAACCAGAGCTTTCATAGCCAGTGTTTTCACTCTACAGGCAAAGAACGCCAGTAATTTTCATCTTCAATTTGATTTTGACTCCTGTCAAAAGTCAGAGATTGCTTCACCATTTGATTTGTACAACGTGTAGCAGTCCTTGGTTGAATTTGATATCCATCCTGTATGTTCAAAGACTTGACGTTTCTTCTCATTATGTTCCAATCCTCATTTTCATCACCATAACAACTCTGAGTAGATTCAGACAGAATCGGTTGATTCTCTGTATCAGCATTTTCATCACCATAATCGTTCCCACTGTTCATATTTTGTTCGTCTTCTTCCACCATATCTGCCCAACTCTTCTTCTTGTTTTTCTCTTCTGGTAAGGGTGTTACTGATATTTCACTACCCCTGTCTGCTAAATTCACTGTTGGTACCCTCTTAACTTCTGCAGCCTTTTCGAAATGTAATTTCCTGTAACACCCTCCAGCAGAATCCACTCTTTCCATGTCACGTCTTCTAGGCTGTGTGTATGGGACCCGTGGTGTACCATTAACCGGAGAAGGAGAAGCAAATGGCCTCCTAAAACCAACATCAGAGTCGCTTCGTTTCCCTTTTGTCTCATTTTCAATGCAATCTGTTTCTTTGTATCTACTAAGAAATGATGAGAATGATACTTGGTTTCCAGTGTTACACCTCTTCTCCATTTCCAATTCATCCATCACATGTTTCGCACGCTCATAAGACTTTACATATGATTCTTCATCTGGATCACGACTTCTGTTTGAATTTTTAACCGTACTCAGTAGAAATTTGGCTTCTGTCATCTTGTCCATATACATCAAGCAAATTGCAAGATTACACTTTTTATTCTTATCCTGTTCCAGAGAAAGCGCTTTTCTGCATCAAATTCATATTTCATGTGAGAAAACTTGCAACAGTTTCGATAAGTAATGACCTGCTTTTTGAACCCTATATGGAAATGTAAATGTAAACGTAAAACTGTAAAAACCACCATTCTAATTTGCACATTCGTTTGTCAAATTATACACTACTCACTATTGACAAGGGCAGTATCTTTTTCTTTTTTTTAAACATAACGGTAGCTTATCAAAATAGCCAAGTATTATGGGTTCTAAATGTTAACCATTATGTGAATAAATCGCAGACATACCTATATATTTCTTCTGCTGTTTTGTACTTGTCCATCTGCAAGTGAGCCCAGGCCAAGTTTCCCAATAACCTGATTGTTGCAAGAGACACGACATAATGCAATAAGATTATAATAGACAGTGCTAAAAGCAGAAGCTAAATTTTATATTGATTGTACATTTATACCTTGAATACTCTTGTCCTACAGTAATTTGAATCTTCTTCCCTTGTGATCTAGCAAGCTTCAATCGATTTCCATCTACGCCATTACCTTCCTCGATATTCTTAAGTTTTGCTTGAAGCAATTCTATCTGCTCCTCGACCCGTCCTGATCTCTGTAAACGCACACAAAAACATTCGGTTATTCGTTACAAACAAACTACGGAGTCCCTACATTTCTCATTTGAATTTCAAATTAGTACTTTTTTTGAAATTTTCCACAAGAACCATTATGTAGATTGTAGAGACATGATGTAGTAATGTACCTTGTACAATTCAAGAAGAATGTTGTCAAGGGACTCTTGTGCTTCTTGTTCGCAAAGATGACGAAAAGACTTAATCGCTTCAATCGCCTCTTCAGATCTATTCAACTGTTTCATCACTACAGCCATATCTTTCAACGCACTATCAACCCGATCACCCGAATTAATCGCAGCCCAAAACAACGAAACCGCTTTACTCGGATTATTATCCACCAACTATCAACAAAAATCACCCAAAAAACCTAGTTAGACATGTTAACAAACACATGGTCATGATCATCATGGTTTGACTTTTCAGGTCAAACTAACCATCACTAACTTTCAAAACCCATTTCAAATCTTTATCCAAAACAACCCAGTTGGCAATTTTAACAAACAGACTGTGATCATCATAGTTTGACTTTTTAAGTCAAACTTACCAAAATTGACATTCAAAACAATTTCAATTATTCATTATTTTACAACAATCTTGATAACCCATTTCACATTATAAAAAAGTGAACCCAAAACACCAAATTTTATCAATTAATGAATGACAAAGTTTGACTTTGACCAAAACAAGAATAAAAAAAGAAATTCAAGAAAATGAAACCTGAACATGTTTAGCTCTGACATAAGGGGAATCACCAGAAGGAACTTTATGAATGACATGAAAGTTATTTGAGTGTTGTGGTGGGGCCCACTTTCTTTCAGACAATGGTTGCCGGAAAAAGGTGCTCCGGCGTCTGTCCGGTTGAGGCGTTGAGAATGGTGTTGTTTCTGAGTCTTTGTTATTCCACATTGTTTCTTCTTCTTGTTGTTGTTGAGATTATTGATTATTTAATGGTTATGAAAATGGTGTTTGTTTGTTGGAATGATCAAGAAAGTGAAGGGGTATTGGAGAAATGTGTGTTGATTTTGATTTTGATTTGGGTGAGTTTATATACTATCTGTATTGGGGTTTTCAAATAATACTTTTTTTAATGACACTTTAGTACTAAAATTGGAAATAAAACTGAAATTAGCTACAGATTAATTATAAATTTGAGTGATATGTAGTCCAACGGCATTTAATTACTATCATTTTTACCTTGATATTCTTTTTTTTTTTTTTGAACGGTTCTTTCGGAGAAATCCTTGACCAATTCGAAACCCGGTGGGGGGAAAACCTTCAACTTAAGCCGCCCGAAAGCACGACACTTAATTTGAAGTAAACCCTGCCTTCTCCAGATTCGAACCCTAGTGGGTTGAAACCTTCATTGAAGGACTTTGAAAGCCTAGTATCAACAGACCCTGTGATCAAAGAGGACTTCCCGGATGGTCACCCATCCGGTACTACTCTCTTAGTGGCACACTTAACAAGTTAAGTGTTTACCACTAGACCACATGGTTGTTGATTTAACCTTGATATTCTAGTAAGTAAATGATTACACCTTTTATGAATTGTTAAAAAAAATAATAATAAAAATAAATAAATAAATAAATAAAAGAAAAAGAAGAAGAAGAATAAAAAGAAGAAAGCGTTAGACGGCGAGAAAATTTGTTAAATCAGACGTGTTTTAACTTTGATATCTGGTAAATGTTTAAATTTTTTAGATATAAACTCCTGAGCAAGAAAAAATTAGTTAGCTGTGAAACTGACGTTCCCTAACTAATGACTAAAACATGTCAGTTAACTTTTTGTTCCTACAAAATGAATTTTTGTGCTTCTCTTGGCGAGAAAATATGTTTGACGCGGAAATAGGTTTTACCACAAATTTTGCATTTATGACTCATTTTAACTTGCCATATTTGATTTGAAAATACATTATCAAGCTTGATTTCTTGACTTTTGAGGCAGTTTTACTGAATAACCTTCATGACATTATATCTTTAATACAATCATCAACCCCAAACTAATGTTTATCGGGAAAAAAATAACCCCATTTAACATATTCTCGTTTTCTTCTGTCAAGATGTCTACAAATCAAGGCCCCTCATCCATGATTCACTCATCTCATTCTTCAATTAAAAAAATTAAAAAATAAATAAATAAATAATAAAATAAATCAGGAAAATTACTGGAAACCAAAATCTTATGATGTGTTTAGCCAGAGAAAAATTTTCTTGATTTTTTATTATCAAATTTGTAAAATAAAAAAAAATGATTTAATTTCACAAAACATACAAAACGCATTAATATGATAGTGTCTTCTTTCTCAAGGGAACAAAAAATAAATAAAAATAAAATAAAATGAATTTGAGTTTTTTTTGTTAAAATAGGAAATGCAAATTTTCTATTTTGTAAAGAATTTGATGAGAACATTTGATTTTAACGTAAGTTTTCCATTTCATAGAGAAAGAAAAAAAATGGGCCTTATATATAAGTTTTTAATGAGTTTAAGATTGCATGGGAGGAACAAGATGAGTGAACGTTGGATTTGTAAGCTCACATATACGCTATATGGTTAGGGGCGGAACTATGTGTAAGGTTTGGGGGGGGGGGGGGGGGGGGGCGTTGCCTCCCACAAATTTTTTTTGAATACACAAAGCATGTAGAAAAAAGATTTAATTGGTAGAAAAAAAATGTCCGATGCCCTTTGGCAAATCGTAAGTGTGCCCTCCACACTCTTTGAGATTATCAAAAATCAAAGTGATTTTCAATGTCAAAATTGTTGTAATATGAGATGTTTTTTTTCGTTTGAAGATTCGAGCGGAAGAATTGAAAGTGGGAGAAGATGAAGTGATTGGTTGTTGGTGAAGTGGCTAGTAAAAAGTGAAGAAAATAAAATAAAATGTTGGGTTTGGAGATTCTAATGTTATGAAATTTGTCTAAGTGTTATTCTGCTGCTAGGCTAGATAATACTACTGCTAGTGTTATCATTCTACTGCTAGACGGATTCTGCTGCTAAGTGAAGAACATTCTGCTGCTAATGTATTTTTTTTTTTTTTTTTGGTAACCATGATTTCTGACCTTTTGGCCGACTAATTCACGGGGTTTGAACTCACCGCCACACAGATTCAAACCAGGTAAAGCCCTCTCTTTTCGGGAGGTTGGCGTGGCCACTTAAGGTTGTTTGCACCTAGCAGGAATTGAACTTGAGACCTCACATATTTTAGAGTGATAGTCACAAGCCCTTTTGCCACTAGGCCACCCTTAAGTGGTATTTTATTCTACTGCTAATGTATTTTATTCTACTGCTTATGCGATATGTATTATAGTCGGTTAGATAAGTTTAGAAAAGATTCTAAAAGATATTGCTTGTATAGAAAGTCGTTGTAAACCGATTAGGACTCCTTAGTCTATAAAAGGAGGTTCCTAGGGTTAGAGTTAGATACGTATCAAAGTTTAAGTCGAATTCACTTCAAGGTGGTAAACCCTAGCATTGATTGAGTGCTCGTATACTAATATATATTGAAGTGTTGAGTGTGAAACATTGTTTACTGTTCTTCTTAAGTTAAACATTATTTTCCGCATCTTGTTTAAATCATTGTTATTATAAGTCAGCCTCTATAAGATCGTTTTGCTCAACTGAGATCAACATCAAATGATTATAAAAAGTTGTGTGGTTAATATAAGTCAACATTTATGTTGTATGGTTAATGCAACAAACGGTTTTTTAAGTATTGTTATCATTAGAAAGAGATTTGTAAGTTTGAAACATAAAATGTAAAAAGTAAGAAAGTTTATAATAAATATGATAGTTATAAAAGCAAAACATTTTTCTGATGCGGGGAAAATTAACGCGGTCGAGTTTCGTTGTGCGTAGGATTTTTGAATGAAGTTTTACCCTAAAACGTGTAGTTCCTTAATAACTTTTGCGAAAATGATCTGATGAGTGTCAAACTTTTAATTTGCCATGGAAATGATTTATCACACGAGAATATGAAATAAAAATTAAATTTCGGAAAAATGAATAGTAAAAGTGAATAGTAAAAATGAATAGTGAAATTTTTCGGGAATAGTAATTAACCTGAAATTGCGAATTGTTACAAAAAACATATATCTACGTGGTCAAAAATTGGTCTGCTAACATATGGTCAAAAGAGTAGCCGGAATCTGATCGGAAAAGGACGCCGGAATATGGTCAGAGGGTCAACAACTCATGTTACGCGAAAAGTTATGCCAAAAACCCTCTTCTTACGCGAAACTTCAGTTTTTCTACGCATAACTTGGACAAGTTATGCGTAAGGTTCAACTAAGGCAAAAAACCCTTGTCTTACGCGTAAGACTTACGCAAAAGACACGGGTTACGCAAAAGACCATCTTTACGCGTAAAGCTTGTCTACGCAAAAGATTCCTACGCAAAAGATTTTGTACGCATAAGATTTCAACAAGGTTGCGCGTAATGTTTTGCGTAAAGTGTCCAAATAAGAAAAAAATGAATTAAGATGAAGAAGAATAGACCATGACCACAACCTTAATACTACTCATTCACCTCAGTTACAACTAAACATCATCAGTCCAAGCCAATACGAAATGAAAAATTAACAGAAAAAATGCCAGATCCATAACGACAATCAAGCCATTACTATCCTATCCCAACTCTCACCTACATCTACCCCAAGACTCCTCTCATCTAACGCATGTGAACTCGGGTCCTCTCTTAGAGTTTCATCTGACCTTAACAATGGGAATGCGACTATGCTTAAGTCGTTTGACCTCCCTATCCATAATCTCAACGGGTTCCTCAATAAAGTTCAACTTATCGTCGATTCGGATCTCCATCAACGGAATCACAAGGATTTCATCTGATAAACACTTTTTCAGATTTGACACGTGGAAGGTGTTGTGCACTCTACTGAGTTCCTCAGGTAATTCAAGTTTGTATGCCACGGGACCGATCCTTTCAATGATCTCGAAGGGTCCAACGTATCTTGGGTTTAGCTTTCCACGTTTTCCAAACCTAATCATCCCTTTCCAAGGTGATACTTTAAGCATGACCTTGTCTCCAACTTGAAACTCTATTGGTTTCCTTCGCACATCGGCATAACTCTTTTGCCGATCCCTAGCGGCTTGTAATCGTTGCCTAATCTTTACTATTTTCTCAGTGGTTTCAAGAATCAACTCGGGACCTGAGAGTTGTACATCTCCAATCTCAGCCCAACAAACTGGTGATCTACACTTTCTTCCATAAAGTGCTTCAACGGTGCAGCCTTAATGCTAGCGTGATAACTGTTGTTATATGAGAATTCTGCTAACGGTAGGTGTTTATCCCAGCCTTTTCCAAAATCAATCACACATGCTCTAAGCATATCCTCTAGGGTTTGTATAGTCCTTTCACTTTGACCAACGGTCTGTGGATGGTAAGCTGTACTCATATCTAACTTAGTTCCCAAGGCTTTTTGTAAAGATCGCCAAAAGTTAGACGTGAAACGGCTGTCTCAGTCGGAGATAATAGAAATTGGTACTCCATGCCGGGAAATTATCTCCTTTAGGTACAAATGTGCAAGAACGTCCATATCGTCAGTCTCTTTGATTGGCAAGAAGTGCGCTGACTTCGTGAGACGATCAACAATAACCCAAATAGTGTCCAACCCACTCGATGTCTTGGGTAATTTCGTAATGAAGTCCATTGTAATCCATTCCCATTTCCACATTGGTAGCTCGGGTTGAACCAAAAGACCGGATGGTTTTTGATGTTCAGCCTTTACTCTTGAGCAGGTCAAACACTTACCGACATACTCTGCAATGTCAGCTTTCATGTTTGGCCACCAATACAACTTCTTTAGAACGTGATACATCTTGTCCGAACCAGGATGAATGGAATATTTAGACTTATGAGACTCGTGTATGATGAGATCTCGTATTCCTCCATACAATGGAATCCAACTTCTGTCTTTGAAACACAGCCTTCCATCTGGTTTCTTGACAAATCCATTCGTGCTTTCTGGCATGCCGTAGATCTTCTCGTGCGGTCTATTCTCTTCCTTAAGGGCCTCAGCTTGAACTTCATGAATTTGAGACGGAAGTGGTGATCTAATCGTCATTCCCAATGATCTAACTCTGAGGGGTCTAAGTCATTCCTTTCGACTCAAGGCATCAGCTACAACGTTTGCCTTCCCTGGGTGATAACGGAACTCACAATCATAGTCACTTAACAGCTCTAGCCATCGACGTTGTCTCATGTTCAGCTCCTTTTGATCTAAAATGTGTTGAAGACTCTTGTGATCGGTGAAAACCGTACACTTGATTCCATATAGGTAGTGTCTCCAGATCTTGAGAGCGAATACTACCGCTCCTAACTCTAGATCAAGAGTTGTGTAGTTCTCCTCGTGGGGTTTAAGTTGTCTAGAAGCGTAAGCGATTACTTTAAGTTTCTGCATCAATACGGCACCCAAACCTTGGATTGATGCGTCACAATATACCACGAAGTCCTCACTTCCTTTGGGTAGTGCTAATATCGGTGCATCACAAAGCTTCTGCTTCAAAAACTAAAATGCTGATTCTTGCTCCTCTCCCAGTCAAACTTCTTCTTCTTCTGTGTTAATTCAGTCAAAGGTTTAGCAATCCTTGAAAAACCTTCAATAAACCTTCTGTAGTATCCGGCAAGACCTAAAAATTGGCGTATCTCGATAGGACTCGTAGGTGACGCCCAATTTTTAACAGCTTCGATCTTGGCGGGATCAACATGAATACCCTTACTGTCGATAACATGCCCAAGAAATTGTACTTTCTCAATCCAAAAATCACACTTTGAAAATTTGGCGTATAATTTCTCTTCTCTGAGCAGTGTTAGTATAGCCTTCAAGTGTTCTGCGTGCTCTTCTTTACTACGTGAATAAATAAGGATATCATCGATGAATACAATCATAAACTTATCCAAATAGGGTTTGCACACTCGGTTCATTAAGTCCATAAATACAGCGGGTGCATTTGTTAGACCGAATGGCATTACTTGGAATTCGTAGTGACCGTATCTTGTCCTAAAATCCGTCTTAGGGATGTCTTATTCCCTAACTCTCAGTTGGTGATAACCCGATCTCAGATCAATCTTCGAGTAGACACTCGATCCTTGCAGTTGATCAAACAAATCGTCAATCCTTGGCAACGGATATCGATTCTTCACCGTAAGTTTGTTCAACTCACGATAATCGATACACATCCTGAAGGTTCCATCCTTCTTCTTTACAAACAACACCGGGGCTCCCCACGGTGATGAACTAGGGCGAATAAATCCTTTATCTGACAATTCCTGCAATTACCCAGATAACTCCTTCATTTCCGACGGTGCTAGCCTATAGGGTGCTCGTGCTACGGGTGCTGCTCCTGGCATCAAGTCAATTTGAAATTCCACTTGACGAATCGGCGGAAGGCCAGGCAAGTCCTCAGGAAAAACTTCTGGAAAGTTTTCGACTACTGGCACATCCTCGAGTCGCTTCTCTTCCGACTTCTTCTCGGTGACTTGAGCCAAAAAGACTTGACATCCTCGTTCGATGTACTTCACAACTTTGATGCAAGAAACGATGCTCAGACGTGTCTTACTTCACTCTCCGCGAACAACCAGGGTTTCGTTATTCAGGGGGATGTGAACGACCTTTTCGTCACAAATAATCTTAGCGCGGTTCTCGGATAACCAATCCATTCCTACAACGACGTCGAAACTACCGAGTCTAATAGGCATAAGGTCAATGGAAAATGGGGGTGTCTACTAGTCGTAGGGTGCAACCTCGGAGTATAGTGTTAGTGCTCACTAGCTTACCATCAGCTAGTTCAATCTCATATGTGGTGTCTAATTTGGTCGGTGTAATATTAAGTAGGGGTGCAAGGGAAATAGATACGAAACTTTGATCGGCTCCGAAATCAAATAAAACTTTAACGAGGCGGTTGTTTAGAAAGAACGTACCCGTGACTACGTTCGGATCCTGCTGGAAATTTCCATCTCCCAGCACGTATGCTCTCCCACGTGCATTGTTATCCTTATTTGGGCATTGACGCCTGTAGTGTCCTTTCTCTCTACAAGCATGGCATACCACAGCCACGGGTTGCAAGTTAGCTCTTGTAGCCTTGCAATCTTGTATCTTATGTCCAATCCTTGAACACTTCCCACACTTAGCATAGCAGGGTCCATTGTGATGCATCTTACACTTGTCACAGAATGGAAGACGTCCAGCATACCTAGCATCCTTAACTGGTGCGGCGGCATAAGCTCTGACAGCTTCCTGTCGTCGGTTCTGTTGATTGTGGTGGGTGTTTCGGTAATGGTGATAGTTATGGTTGGGGTTATGGTTGTTGTTGTTGCTGTTGTTGTTGTTGTTGTTGTTGTTGTTGTTGTTGTTGTTGTTGTTGTTGTTGTTGTTGTTGTTGCTATTGTTGTTGTTTGTCCTTCGATCATCAAACTTCCTTTTGTGATCGTTGTTCCCCTGAGCAGAGTTACGCTTAATGTCCCGGTCTAGCAGTCTTTGGGCAATAGTCATTGCTTCTTCCAAAGATTGAGGCTTAGACGAGGTAACGTTTCCCTCAATGCTCCTGGGTAATCCCTCAATGTACCTTTCCAACAACTTTTCCAAGTCGGGAACCTTCGAAGGGCAAAGTGTGGCAAGCTCCTGAAATCTCCTATCATAAGCCCTGAGATCATTTCCTTTCACAACCAACGTGTGAAACTCATCTTCTAACTTCTTGATCTCGCCTCTAGGGCAGAACTTCTTCAACATCTTCTCCTTAAAGTCAGCCCAGGTAATCTGATAGGCCTCTTCCACACCTATCTTCTGAGCAGTTGCATTCCACCAAGACAACGCGTCTTCCAGCAATGTTCCAGTAGCAAACGAGACTCTACTCTCAGCGGCACAACCGCTCCTTACAAACACAGTCTCAGTTCGCTCAAACCATCGAGCAAGCTCTGTCACTCCTTCAGTCCCTTTGAAGTGAGATGGTTTACAAGCTATGAAGTCCTTATAAGTACACTTCCGAGTCGCAGCGGACTCGCTCTCAGCAGTGGCTCGGTTATTGCTACTAGTTCGTGCCATTGCAGCAGCCTGCTCTTCTAAAGCTACAGCAACACTGTCGGCAACCAACTTTCTGATAGCAGCCTGGGTCATAGCGGGTGACGAGGTAGCAGTAGCGGTTTTCCTTGGGGCCATAACTCTATAAAATCGCAAGTGCATATGTACAAATCCCAAACATCAATAACAATGGAAATAATGTAGCCAAACTCATAATAGTCGAGATCATCACAAAGTACATATCACAACCACACCATAAATACATACATCAATATAAACCATATCATTCATAAATAAACATCACGACATGTAACAACACACATGGAAATTATAATGAATTTCAATATGGGAGCATAATGAAAGATCAGACAACTAGAACATCATAAATCAATATCAATACGTTACAATCATAACCAACATAGAGTTTTAATAATTTTGAATTCATTGTTACAAAACAATAAGATACAACATTATTAATGCCACAGGCGGCAAGTTAAGATGTCTCTGTAAGTAATGACATGTCATAGATCTATGAAGGTCCAGGTGCGCCTCCTGATCTCCTCTCCAGCTCTCTGATGATCCTAATCATCTCTAACATCTCCAAATCCCTGAATCTCTCACGGGCCTGAATCTCCTCAATAGTGGCTGAAAGTGTGTGGATGGTAGAACTAGATGCGGCTAACTCCTGTGTCTGATGCTCCAGCATCTCCTGTGTAATGGCCACAATCGCTCTCAAATCATCTATCTCATGCCTCTGAATATCTAGCCGATGACCAAACTCAGTGATGGTAGCCTGTGCCTCCTCGATCTCTATCCCCATCATCTCAAATACCATCTCTAAAGTTGTCCTATGTACCACGAGGTTCTCGACCTCCTCCTGCATACACTCAATCCTCTCCAAGGATATATCCTCAATAACGCTCAACAGCTCATCAAGACGATCCTCATGTCTAACTAATCTAGAAGCCAAAAGAGGGATAGTATGGTGTATCGGCTCCCCAGTGACCGGTAACACCGCTGAAGAGCCATCTCCAAGCTCAGTAGCCCTAGGCGATCCCTCAACCAATCTCCATCTACAAATGTAGTCTAACAAAAACGACCATCGACGAGCATCAACCAATCTATGAATGCCAGGTGAGGTGGGGGTCTCGGTGGGAGTAGGTGATGGTACAGGTGATGTAGTAGGTGATGGTATCGGTATGGTAGTAGTCTATGAGTAGAAAACTATAGGTGGTGGCATGGGTGGCAAAACCTCAGAAGTGTGAGGTGCGGTGTAAGTAGGCAGCATGTAAGGATGTGGCTCAGGTGGGGGTGATACGGGTGATGGTGGAGGTGCTGGTGATGCCACAGGTGTCAGATCTGGCATAGAAACAGGTGGTAGTACAGATGTGGGTGATGGTACAGGTGTAGGTACAGGTGGTGTAACAGTAGAAGCAGGCAAAATACAGACTCGTTTCCGAGCCGTGCATTTGCGGGTAAAGTCTCCCTCATGATATCGAAACAACTCTCCGAAAGGCTCAGGCTCATAGGGCTCAAGAATCCTCACTCGCTTGCGCCGATGAATCAGTGCAGGCGGGGATGGTGGTGGGATAGAAGCAGCAGTGTCAGAAGTATCGGAGTCAGAAGACTCGTCATCAGCATCTGAACCGGTGTGGTGACTAGCAGGTGGTGTAGGACGATCATCAGCCACAAGAAACTGCTGAGATGTCAGGTACTGATCATAAAGGTACTGTTCCTGTGTCATAGGTCCACAGACAGGACGAAAAAGAGGCTGAATAGCAAAAGAATCAATGGGTGTAGAAGCAACCTCACCCTCCTCAAAGGGCTCAGTATCAGCAGATGGGTCTCCAGATGGAACAGGAGATGGTATGGCAGGTGATACAGGTTGGGTGTCATGGTCAGAATCATGGGTGTCTCGGGTGTCATGGGTGTCATAGTCAGATAGGTCAATAGTAGGGTGAGTAGATGATGCTGGCACGACGTCGTCACTGTCGGACAAAATAATAACCGAGGGCGACATGGTACTGTAATATCCCAAAAATAGCAGTAATATAAGTCATTTAGTCTACATAATGCTACATGCACAGTGATCATAGTGTCATAGTGAGCTAAATGCAATGGGTGCTAAAAATCAAACCTTAAAACATGACGTTGGCAAGCGCTGGCACGGAGGGCACTTCGGTGATAAATAGTTTGTTTAAAAAAATCCGGTGAGGTTATAGTCCAATGTTTTGAAAAATCATTTGGTTCTCTATAACCATGGCTCTGATGCCAATCTGTAACACCCCGAAAATTGATAAGCAGCGGAAGTCTAATCGGGGTCATTACTGTTTAGTACACAGTCATACTCATAGAAAATAATTCAAAAGATAGTCAATATCATTCCATGAAAATTCAAATATTCAGAGTTACAAACATTTTTCCAAAATGTTAATTGTTTCGCAAAAGTAGTGATGAGTTTGTAAAGAATGATATAATTATTTAAATCAAAAGGGAGGTCCTGTGCCCTTTTCCAGCTCCGTGCCGCCATGCTTGCTAATTTCCTGAGATAAATATGCTTAAAAAGTCAACACAAAGGTTGAGTGAATCCATAGTAGTTTAAATAGTAATAGTGTGAACACAAGTCAAGCATTTGAAATAAACAAGCCAAGATAGACAGGTCTTGACTAAACTGGTGAAATATTGCTCCTAAGCCTCACGAAACGCAAGCCTTAACATTGATTTGACATATCATAAAGATAATAATAATCACCTACACCACAACGGATGTAAATGACAAAGGGCCCTCGGTGACAGGAAATGTGCCAAATTTCCATAATACCTCGAATATAGCACACCTCTTGCCAAGTGATCACCTTGACAGAGGCAGGCTGTCATTCCAATAGATCTATCAACTATATTCGCGCTCACTCGCAAGTGATTAAGGTTCGTGATATGAGGGACTTGTAGCACAGGTGTCAACTTAGGCAATATCAGGTGATAATAGCATACAGAAAAATAGTTGTGTTCGATTTATAGCATGTATCTCCCCATGGGGTTTAAAAACAACAATTAAAATGTGGGACCATGAACTCACCTGACAGGTGGGTGTGAATCACAACGGTGCTCAAAAGTGATGGTGTACTGCTATGGCTAGCAATGAAATTCCTCCGACTTGCGACCTAAATAATACATTGTAATCGGTGTTTTTAGATTCGTTTCGTAGTTGACATGTGATATGTCACGTGTACGGTGATATCCGTTCGGGTGTCTTAATATATTCCAAACTAACTTCTCGTAGTTATTTGTATCGTTGTTACGAACTGGTGTTCGATAAATATTAACTCGTTTGTGAAAATAATATTGTTTAAAAATATTTATAATTAAATATTTTTAGTATAGTTATATATATATTTTAAAGTTACCCAAAATATATACATATTTATATATAAAATCAATTTATACAAAATAATTAATTATAAGATATCTTGTCATATTTAACCCTTAACTTTATTAAAGTTACACTTTTTACCCTTTGGTTAAAAATATTACATTTAGTCCTTGGCATAACTTTTACACTTGTATTCCTTAAACTTTGGCAAAATTACTGTTTTCACCCTCAACTTCTTATTAGAAATCGACTGTTTTTAATTAAGTCCGAAAGTTTTGTGACTTTGACAGTATTAGTCCCTTAACGCGAGACTTTGCAAAAATAGTCCTTATTTAAGTTTTGTAAAAGACAACTTTTGTAATACGAAAATACATTCAAATCCATAAAACTTTTACTAAATCGGTTTGAAAAGTCTCGATAGTATCCAGAAATCTAATCGGTTTCCAACCGAATTTTCCCTTTTGAAAAATACTTGGGCTTGTTAGCCCATATAAGGCCCAAACGGCATCTTTGTTATTTATAGAGGGTGCTCGACACAGGTTTGGTTTAGGCTTAGTTTTCGTAGTATAAGGTCGCGTATAATATGCATGTTACGTTGGTTTGATAGTTTGCCAAGTCAAGATATGTGTCAAGTAAAAATACGTGTGACATGAACGTATAGTTCGAGAGATATCGTGTCAAAGTAAAGTGTCAAAATGAGTTTTTTGAGTTGCTATGCTTAGTACTAGATTTATATCTCTAAATGTTCATGTGGTGCGACATCTATAAAGACGAGAAATGAACAAAATGAAATGAGGGTTGAGTAACTTACAACACCAAGGATTCTTGGTGGTGAAGATGCCGTGTGTACGAGGCAAGAAACGAGCAAACGAAATGGTACCCTCTTCGTATGGTGACCCTTGATCCAATACTTTGTTTCCCAACTCATCCAAACCCAGAACTTTGCTTGTGTGCTCCTTGATTCCTTTCGACGGCAACAAGAAGGAAAGCACTAGAGTGTTTGTGATTGAGAATTTTGGTGAAACTTGAGAGTGTGAGCAGTATTGCATTAAATGTGATTTATATAGGGAGGTTTTGGGTGGTTCAAACGTCCCTAGAGACACAACACCAACCGTGTGGTCTCTTCTTCTCTCGACAATATTGTCTAGTTTCCAAAGGCATTGTCAAATCGAGTTGTATGAGTTTGAGAGCTACACCCATATTTTAAATACTAGGGCATAGTTAGTTTTAGGCATGTGGTATATATATAGTTTAGTTTAATGTTTGTTTTAGGGGATCAAGCAACACATGATCTAGTGGTTAAAGTGTTTAAGTGTGTAATGTGATTAACCAAAGGTCGGACGGCTCCATATGGTGGCTCTTTGTCGTGTGAAACAAAGTCAAAGGGGAGGGGCTTATTTGTGTCGAGTTGTAGGGAACAAGGAAACAAGACAAGTGAGATTTCAAGTTTGCAAAGAAACTTGGGTTCCATTCATGTAGCATGCATCGCAGCAGTTAAAACCAAAGCCAGTGGGCTTGTGCAAAACTCGGCCCAAATGGAAAGGTAAGAAAGAAAATGGTGTGATGGGCTTGTGAGTGTCTCGGCCCAAAGAAAACAAGAAACAAGTAGTGACTGTTGGGCTTGTGATTTGTGTTCGGCCCAAAAAAATGACGGGGTATCGGTGATTAGTATAATTGTGACTTTAGTTTTGGTGTCGGTGTCGGTTCGTGAAAACCATAAATATATAAACGGTGTCGTCATACGTATATATATACTTATATATACATAGTGATAGTAAATTGTAATAATTAATATATCCATATCGTTATATATATATTAATAATATCTCGGTGTCCAAATAGGGTGTCGGGTCGCAAGTGGGAGTTACCGGTGTTAACCTCATTGGGTGACATCCAAGAGTGACAATCGGGTGATATCAGGTGACAAAACATAATCGGGTGTCAAACAAACGGTGACAAAAATAATCGGGTGTCAAACAAACGGTGACAAAAATAATCGGGTGTCAAACAAATGGTGTCTCATATAAAAATTTTAAATTAGCCCGCAAAAATAGCTTAGTTTAGAATAGTGTCGATAATTAGCATTAATAAATGACCTGGGATTTTACGGAGTATTACATAACTGAACCATCAACTCTGTCAAATTTTTCCTTCAATTCAGTCCATACATCAGAAGCCCTTTTTGAAAAAATTTGACCCAAAAACAACTCTTCTGATATAGAATTTAAAATCCACCCAAAGACCACAGCATTAACCCTATCTCATTGTCTTCCTAAAACTTCATCCACATTAGATATTTTACAAGATCCAACAATAAATCCAGTTTTATTTTTACCCTCTAACGCTAACATCATGGCACAAGACCACACATTGTAATTTTCAGTTCCGTTTAATTTTATAGAGACAACAGTTAATGTAGCAGAATCATTAGGGTGTAAGTGTAGAGGGTGACTAAGGTCAAGTTTACTAATTAAGGTGATTGGTTTAGGAACTTCATCTTTTTCATCAGAAGCATGAACAAAATTAGGTGGTGTATTATTATCAGAATTATGGAGAGACATAATGAATACATATAAGAACACAAAGCAAACACATAAGAAGGGTCAAGAAGGTATTTTCCAGGCTTTCCTTGCCACCCAATATGGTAGTTCAAGGGCACACAAAAGCAGTCAAATAAGATTAAAAAAAAAAAAAAAAAAAAAAAAAAAAAAAAAATCAAACAAATAGCAGAAACACAATAACAATACCACAACTTCCAATATATCCCAATCCTATCCTCCAGCAGTCTAAATAAGAAAGAAAATAAAACAAGAACAAAAGAAGAAAGTGTGAGACGAGTTACAGTGCACGCAAAAGATCCAAGAAGCAGCGGAATATAACCCAGGCTATGTTCTTGATTCACTTAGTCAAGAACACAATCCACCAAACTGAATCAATCCCAGAATCAATCACCACCAAACCCTAATCTTTCAAGATTAAGGAAAAAACCACCAATACAACCCAAAGAACCCTTAATCAGCCACCAATCGTAACCAGAGATCAAACCCCCAAAAATTACCCAAACCCTAATTTTTTTCAAAAATTAGGCATTTTGAAAATCCTTTTAGATTTGATCAATTAGACTAAAATAGAATCAATTGACCAAGGTTAATTGATCGTAATCAACTTAAAACCCCCAATTTTTTTGAAACCCTAATTTTTCGGAAAAACGATTTAGAGCAAGATGGAAAAGCCTTGCTATGATACCATGTAGGAAAATATGATATAAACCAGAAAACAACTCTTGAATCTTTATTCAAGAGAGAATTTTATTAATCAACCAAAACAACAAGATCAATATGAAACCGATCTTAATCAGTTAACCAAGAACACACAAACAATCACTTCATCAATACAATCCTTCCCACTGCTAATCAGGTGAAAGGCTATTGACTAATTATCAATAGTTCTAGTACAACAATCAAAACCTCACAATCACTCACAAGTAACAGTTTTGGTTGATCACAAATGCGTATAAGAGAAGCTGTGTGCAACTTTCAATGAGAAGAGTTATCAAACCCTAGAAGGGAATGAGAGCTTTTATATCCTGGACTTATAACCTTTAGCTGCTTGTCACCATCAGTCCTTGTACTTCACTTAACCTGCTACTAACTGCTACAAGTCCTTATCATCACTAAAACTGAAATAAAACAATGTCACAATTAGTCCTTGTAGTATTAGTGTTCCATCTTTGAGTTAATTTTAACATTAGGCACATAAACATTGTCATATAAATCTGATCAATGCTACTTCTGAAATCTATAATTGACAATGTTTATGTGTCTAATGTTAAAATTAACTCAAAGATGGAACACTAATACTACTAGGACTAATTGTGAACAATTATAAGACAGTATAGGGTTAGGATTTGGTCTTTGGGTGGGTTATTATATTATTTTGTTCTTACGTTATGTTCTTGTTTAGTATAGGCTCGAAAATGGACAAGGCCTTTTTGGTGCATTTTTATTGTATGCTTGAACATTAATGAGCATTGATGTTGTTGTCGTAAATGTGTCACAATCATGCAAATAGCTTATTCCCGCAGCGGAGTGTGAACCCAACAATATTCTTTTATTTAACAATGTACGTAGTTGTAACACCCTTTTCTGGTTGCTAGAATAAGAATGAAAAAAAGTGACTTATTATTCTTATCCTTAGATTCGCTAGCGTCAGTAGCCTTCCTCCCAATGCGAGCGAAGTGATGTGATTCATTTCATGAAAATGATCTGGTATTTATAGAGATGCATTTAGAGTTTCGTGCTAACCACGAAAAACAAAAACTAAAAAATCCAGTTAAGATGACTGTGAGATTGCATATGTCCAATTGGGGCATTTTTCTCTTGTAAACATATCTACGAATTTAATAAATGATTCGTTAATAGTATTTTTTTGTGCCCATCAAGTCCTTGAGTGTACCAACTTTCATTGGTTTGATTCATTTCCTATGACGAGGACCTTGAAGCATGGTTGTCAGGATCCCGATCCTGATCTTAGGATCTTACGATTTTACGACACTGCAAAGCAAAAATGATCCGGATCTTACATAGGATCTTTGACAGCTTAAGGTCTTATAGGATCCCGATTTTGACCATAGGATCTTAAGATCTAATCTGATCCGCTCCTACTTTTTTCGGAATACAAACTAAAAAACTGGAAATTTCTAGATTATTTTTTGTAGAATTTATAAAACAACATGTTAATCTTATTAAACATTTCATAATCATAATTTAGGACAACATTTCGATAGAACATTCATATAATTTTGTGTTTATGATATATAATAATTTGTAAATTTGTATAATATTACAAAAACTATTAAGAAAATGACATTATAGTAGGATCTTAAGATCCCAATCCGATCTTACGATCACGATATTACAAAGACGAAAACGATCTTGGGTAGGATCCCGATCTTGAAAACCTTGCCTTGAATAATTGCTTTAATTGTGTAATTCTGGCTCAAATATATTTCCTCGAGGAATTTCTTATGCAACCCGGTCGATTGTTTTTCTTTAGCTTGATTAAACTGGAAGAAGTAATGGGCAGAATTGTAGATCGTCAACATTAGAGTATTTTTTTCGATGTACATTTAAGTGTAACTATTAATCAAATGCCACTTTAGTGATTTTCCTTTATTATTCCTACTATTGTTATCATCATTGTCAATATTGGTATTATTGTTATTACTAACGGCATCCACTATAGTAGTTTATGAAAAGGTTTATAAAATGATGAATAGGTTTAAGAACTCGTAAATCATAGTGAACATAGGTTTGTTTATAAATAGGTTTATAATGAATAGGTATAGAATATTAAACCTCTTTATAATTTAAAGCATTTGAATTTTGTATAATTTTTATAAAGCTTTATGAGGTTTATACATAGTGAAGATAGGTTCAAGGTTAGTTAATTAATGCTATAATAAAACAATAAACCTTCATAAAAGTTTAACATAGTGGATGCTCTAAGCGTTATTATGGAATAATCATAAAACAATAAGAGCGTGTAATGATTTAGTATAGCTTCTTCATATGTAAATGAAAGATTGGTAGTCTTGTATTTGATCTAAATTTATAAATCTGTTAAGACAAAATTCACTGTGTCGCAACATGTATGTGTGGTTGTATCACTTCTCTTGTTTTTAATAGGAATTGAAGGCTGTAAAATATGCATATGTTTTCATTCTCTTCCTCTCTGCGGTATATAAACAAGGTAAAAAAAAATACCATTTATAACTTTTTATGTCCAACTTTATGGGCCAGCAAGATAATAAGCCCATCATTTGGCCCATCAACAAAATGGGTCTAGTTTTTATTCAAAAGAGTAAAGTAGAAACTACGGAGTATACGAACTTATGAAGAGGCAAAATATATACACGAGTACGACAAACCCGAAAGACTGGGTGTATTAACGACCGAACTCATCACCACCAACTTAGCCGTTAGCTTTCACACATTTATCAGCTTACAGTCGTTATAAAGAAACCGTCGTAATATAGACTACCAAACCAGCCATCAAACCCAATTTTTTTTAACATTTCAAATTAAACATTTATAAAACCAAAAGTATTTATAGTAAATAAAGGTTTTTATAAAAGTTTTATAAAACGATTTAAAGTTCTATAAAATAAAATGTGGAAAAACATACAAAGATCACTAAAAACCTACAAACACAGCTGGAATATGGTATGTTGCCCCCCCCCCCCCCCCCCCCTTTTGATTTGCACCATGTATTTTAACCGGATAGTATATATGTGTTTGTGAAACCCTAAACTCTAAATCCGAAACTATAAATGTTAACAAACTTAAAAGTATAGCAAATACATATACTACGTTTGTTTGAAGAAACGAACGACAACTTAAGCTACCAAAAACAGAATGACTCCCTTTAGTTTAATACCTTTGTTAAATCATATTTTCACTATCTTACACCCGTTACAACTAAATGAACTCCAATGCTAAAAGCTTTTTTATCCTTTATATTACCAATTTATTACTTTACCTTTTACAAATTAATAGGAAAGAGAAATGCAAAAATGAAAGTTTTATGTAAAAACTCATTCCTCAAGTCTTTGAGGAAAAAAAATCAGGAGTTTTTTTTTTTTAGCAAAAGAAGTTTTCCTTTACCTCCCATGGTAAATGCCCTTGGCTGACAAAACCTACTTCTTTCATCAAGAAACTTTGGCTAAAAGAGTTTAATCAAACGTATGCATGCACCGTCCATGTTAGTGCAATTTATTCATTGTCATTACCAAATGTAAATTGCCATCGTACTTGAAAATGACATTAAAGATGCCAAGACAGTCATCGTTCACCCGTCATTCTAACCTAATTAAAAAATAGGAAAAATTAAACCCTAAAACATTTTGTATTCACAACCAAATTGACCTAATGTTAGTAATGCTTAAATATCTATATTTAATTCCCACAAACCTGACGACGAACGAATTCTTTAGTACATCAGCAAGCATGAGTCTTTGTGTTGAATGTTCAATACTAGTACCATTTAGGTAACCATATTTCCCACACCATAAGACAATTCTTTTCATAATTGAAAATGTTGTTTACTAATGGAAATTTTGGTTGGGTGCAAGTATTATAATTAGATAAACCAACAATTGACATACAGAGGCGTACTCATAAATTCTGATGGGGGAGTTTATACGGACCTTCTTATAGGGGGTTTCGTGAGGTCCTGTGCATTGCGGGTTTGTACAGTGTGTATCGCGGTTTGTACATTTTGACCAAAACCTCTTATTGTCACATCATAGGGGGTTTTAACAACACAGCCCATTCTAATGAAGGTATGTAGCAAAAAATAATCGTTGCCAGAGAGCAGGAGTATGACAAAGCCCGAGCAACATGAAAGCTAGGCCACTAGGGTTTTACGAATTACCGGCTGACCCTATAATCAGGGACGGACTTAAATGAATGTCGGGTGTGGCGCGGGCCACACCTAATTTTTGGGTCACGCAATGTAATTTTTTTCAAAATGTGTTAGTTTTGTTATATGCAGCCCTCGATATTTTTGTTATTTTCTTTGTAGTGCAACTTTAACTTGGCTAAAAAAATTATGGTGCGAATTTTGGTAATTATGATAAAGAAAAATTGTGCAACACCCTTTCGAAAATCCTAGGTCCGTCCCAACCTATAATGCGTATCAACATATGAAATTACATGCTTAAATGGGCAGCATTGTGGTTAAGCCGACTTAGCTAGATAAAACCACTTATAAGTTCTATATACGCTTGGAATTTACTAATGAATCAATTTTATTTTAAAATTTTAGTTTTGTTGGCATAAATATTACGATATTTAATCCATACATTCTCTTCATGTTTTGATAATAACAAAATATGTAAGTTACAACGCATAACGTAAAGTGCTTAGGTTACTCGTGATCACAAATCATCTATGCATTCATACGTCAACATCTCTCGACGTCTCAATTTTGCTTCAACAATCACAAAAGGTATGTACTAACAAACTTTAAATTTGTTGAATGATCAGAGGAACTTTTATTCAACCATTGGATTCTTTATAAAATGTAACAAACATTTTATATATTTTACAAAACATTTTTAGTAAATAAAGGAAAATGTTTAATTCATAATAAATATTTAAATACAAATTTTCAGCCCAAAAATCATAAAAATGTTCTTCCCCAGTAAAAGACAAAACTAAGAAACGATAAGGACTGGGCGGTCCACTTAAAGTTTAAGGGGACCGACCAACTTTAAGGGGACCGGCACGCTCCTCAGCTCCTCAATTTGTCTATTAATACTGGACTATTCCCCACATACTTTTCACCTCTATGCCCACAGTTTTTCTCATATCTAAAACCCTCTTTCAAATATTTTTCCTTGGTCACTTGACTTATTTTAAGTTTGTTTAAAATGTGATACAATCATCCATCCATTTAAGTGCAAGTGAAGAACCTTTGTTATGATCAAGATACGAAGTTATGTAATGCATTCGTGACATGTGTTACATTCACAATTTATAGATCGAGTCTATGTATTTCAAACTTGTGTAATAGTTAGATCATGGTGATCTTTGTAAGTAGTGTAGGATTGGTGTGTATACTTAAGTGTGATTGGTGCGGTGTGATCAAGAAGGCGTGAAGGCATGAAGTAGTATCGTGGTGTGCATTAGTTGAGTCGTGATAGAAGTTGTGTAGATATCGAAGTCGTGTTGTGATTCAAGTCGTGAAGATTATCGTGGTGTGCTAACTTGACATCTAGCTTTGTGTCAGAAAATGGTGTAAGCAAAAGTCATGTACGGTTTTCTCCGCCTAAAGGGAGCTTGTTGAGAGTGTTGTGAACTCTTGAGTTAGGTACTCGGGGAGTGGAGTAGGGCGAAGAGGTGCTTCGTGATCGAACCACTATAAATCATCGTGTCTGGTTTGCATTTACTTTTGCTTATCTCTTTTCATTTATTCTCGCATTTATCGTTCTATATTTACTATTGCAAATGTGTGTTGATTGTTCCTTATTTTGTTTTGATCTTAATTGTGTTACGGATAGAAGTTTATTATATGATATGATCTAACGGATTTAGATGTATTATTCACACTTCTCATGTTGAATTTAACTTAATCGATAATTTGATAGAAAACGTTTTAAGATTTTAAAAGGAAAGCGTATTCACCCCCCCCCCCCCCCCCCCACGATTTTCACAATAGATCTACGATTTCCCCAAGTTTAATATACAATCACATAAGAATTTAGTAGTTTTTAATATTTTGTAATTATGATATTACACGCATGGGTTCAGACTATAAGTATATTTTAACTAAATTTGTTTGGTGTGTATTTATAAATCGTGCTTTCATTTTAATGCTTATAATCTTGTGCATCTACAAATTTTTTGATATTACAATTAAGTTATTTATCGTTATTCATATTCTAATTTTTAACCTTGTACGCCCGGGTTATTAGACGCAAATTAAATTCAGAATGACTATAACTGATAATAAATTAATAATATCTTAACCATATTTGCTCAGATTTGAAACTTTGATCAATTTGTTTAACAATTTATTTGTTTGAGTAATTTAATTTGATATTTTAACATAACTCAAATTCACTGAATATAAATTTTTATTTATGTTATATTTAATCCTATTACTATGTTATAGAGAAATAAAATTATTAAAATAAGTAAATGTGTTTGTTTAATACTCTAAACTTGTGTCACCATAGAACAAGCTAGAAAAACCCAATCGATAAATAATTTTAGAAATTATGGACATTGATGATTTTCCACTTAAGTCCATAAAATTATATTTGAGATCCTCCGCTTTTTAAAATTTAAGATTTTATTGTAAATTCTATTGACCAATAAAAATCTAACGTGTATTTACATTTAAGTCCGAGATTAAAAAAAATGCTTATTTTCATTTTTTTTCCCCAAAATTTTCAAAAGTTTAGGTGCTTTAGGTGCTTGTTTTTGTGGAAAACTAGAAGGGGGGGGATTGAATAGTTTTACGTCTTTTTCGTTTTGCTTATTTGTAAAAGATAGTTTCTAAGATGAAACTTTCAAATCACTTTAATACATAAATATATAAACTAGTTAATTCATGATTTTATATAAATACTACTTATGTATAATGTACAATTTCAAAACACTTAACTACAAAAGTATAAATACAAGATTTATTAAAGGTTTTATATATACAATACTTATGTATAATGTTTGGAAAGAATATACAATTTCATATATTTTATGTAAGCATATATATGTATAGTAGTGTATAGATATAATTATATGTACTAGGTTGGTTTTTGTAAGATTAGTTTTATGAATGGATTTTAGTTTGATCTTTATGTGAAATCAATCATATGCACAATACTATAAATTATGACTATGTGTGAAATGCAAGTAAGTAATAAATCAAAGAGTGAGAGATGGAAAGATCAAACCGAGACACAAAGGATTTATAGTGGTTCGGCTACAAGGACACCTTCCTTGCCCTACTCCACTCCCCGAGTCACCTACTCGAGAGTTTTCTTCACTAGATCAAAGACCTCCTTTATGGCGGAGAAAACCGTACACACCAATATACACACCAATTTACACACCAATCTTCACACCAATCTACACACCAATCTACACACCAATCTTCACACCAATCTACTATTTTCTTCACACCAATCTTCTACACACCAATCTACACACCAATCTTCACACCAATCTACTATTTTCTTCACACCAATCTTCTACACACCAATCTTCTATACACCAATCTTCTATTCTCTTCACACCTTCAAAGTACTAATGTCTTGACACCTTCAAGTCACTAATATCTTTGCAACTTCAATGCACTAGTGTCTTGACACCTTCAAGCCACTAATGTCTTCACAACTTCAATCTACAAATGTCTTCTAGTCTTCTCCACTAGAGATCCTTAATTTCTTCACTACAAGCTCCTATTGCTACAATCTCCTATCACCACTACTATCTAACCCTTCTTCTTCACTTCAAGTCACACTTCACACTTACAACAATTCTAGATTCTTCAACTAAATCTAGTTTACTAATACATACACCTTATTCACCAAAGTATGAAAGATATACAAGGAAATGTAAACAAACAACTTAGATAGCAAGATGATACTAAGTTGTAATACTTCTAATAGAAGTATTCTTCTCTTTGCACTTGAAAGAATGAGGCTTTGGATCACTTGGAAACAAAGGCTTATGAAATGATCAAAGGATTTTTAGAATTGAAATGGAGATCTAGAACAGAAAATTTTTGTGCAAAAAGGTAGGGAAAAAATCCAGGTTTAAGGTGGTATTTATAGGCAAAAGTTTCTGACAGAGGAGCGTGGCCGGTCCCCTTAAAGCATGGCCGGCCCCCTTAAAATTAAGGGGACCGCCCCTTATAATTAAGGGGGCCGCCCAACTGTAACGGCCAGAAAACTTGTCTTTTAGTGGGGAAAGTTTATTTGGTGAAAAACTAACTGATTTTGGTTAAATATTTGAAATCATATATTTAGTATGATTAAAACATTTTTCCTTATTACCAAAAGTGTTTTTCAAAAATATATAATAAGATTATATAATTAAATAAACTTTGTATTAGTTAATTAAATACCCCTTTGATCATACATTGCACTAAACACTTTGTTTATTCATACCTTAAGTGATTTGTTGGTGAAAGTGATTATTTATTACTAAATACATGTTTACGTCATGATCTTTGGTTTGATTAGTTTAAGTTTTGTGATTATCAAAACATAGAGATATCGGAAGATATGAATAATGTTTTCAGTCAATTATTTATATCAACAATCTCCCCCTTTTTGATGATTACAAAACCTAAACTTATTAAATCAAAAAATTAATATTTAGACAAGTATTTAGTAAGTTTACATTCACTTCTCTCCCTTTTTGTAGAATCAAAAAGGTTAGGCCGAATAAACTTCGTGAGAGAAGTTTAAACGGGTAGAAAACTCCCCCTTGATGTATGCTCCCCCTCGTTTGAGGGCACCAAGGTTTCGAGAAAGTAATTCTTGCATGAAAAATATTAGAAGCACAAGCATAGCACAAGCAAATACATATAGCATAATATTAACAAGTAATAATCATGGCACAAGGGAATAAGAAACATATATTAAACCATTCAATAATAGAAAAATGATTATGTCAACCCATAATCATTGTTACAAAGGCAATACAAATAGAATTCTAAATAACATAGAACATCCTATAGTGCCAACAAGAAGTGTCATCAAACTTTCTTGAATCCCAAAATGGTTGAGGAGTTTTATTTGAAAATGAGAAAACATAAGCATATCAAATGCTTGGTGGTTTAGTGGAGGTAAACTCTTGGTTCCATGGGTGTTGGTGAGTTTGTAGAGCTTGGAGGTGGTGGATTTGAAGTGGAGTTTGTTGGTTGAGGGTTGTGATGTTGTTCAAGTGATGGGGTTTGTTGAGATCTAGTAAGAAGATACTCAATCCAAGTGAAGTGCTCATTCAAAGCAATGGTTTGTTGTTGAAGGAAGATGCAACAAGGGCAATTGTTAACATGCTTCTCAAGTTGGTTTTTGTTATGTGGTGATGATGGTGAGCTTGATTGTGGTGGATCCAAATTGCGTTGAGCAAGATGTAATGCTAAAAGAGCACTAAGCTCATGTGCCTCTTTTAGCTCCTCAACGAACTTCAAGTGTTCGGAGGAAGGTGATGGTGGTGGAGCATGATAGTTGTCTTGGGTGAAGGTTTGCACATGCAACATTGGAGTGGCATGTGAGGTTGTAGGAAGTGGTGGTGGTACTCTAGGTGGTGGAGACATGTTTGAGCTTGGGTAATCATGAAAACAAGATATGGGTGGAAGATGTTCTTCATGAGTGGATGATGTCTTTGTTGAATGAGCAATATGTGAAGTGTTGATTGAGATATTGGGATTGTTGTTTTGGGATTGAGCATGCTCATCAAAAGAGGAAGCATTAATGAGGGTATTAGTGGAAGATAGGTTGTGGGATGACTCATTTGAGTGGGTTTGAGGTTGAGTTGTTGGTTGACTTGAAACAACATCACAAGAGTTATGACAAGAATCAAGTTTCCTCCTCCAAACGGGTTTGACGGAGATCCTTGCGGTTCTTGAAATCTTTGGTTTTTGGTTGTTGGAAGATGACATGTTTGGGTGTGATGGCATTAATGGTGGGAGGAGAGTATTTATAGTGTATGAGAAATGTGGTTTAGGAAGGAAAATTTGAGGGATAGTATGGGACAAAATATGTTTGTGAATTTTGGGAAGTATAGGCTGAAGTGGGTCAAAAAATGATAAAGAAAACAGTATCCCCGACCATCAGATGGCCGGTCCCCTTAATCATTAAGGGGGCCGCCCATCTGGTGATTCCCAGAATGCCAGAAATGGGTTTTTGACAGAAAATTTTCAAAAAGGTTGTGTTTTTTTTTTTGGATTCAAGTAAGTTCAACTCTTTGAGGCAATATAGGGCATACTATTCATGAATGTAGAGAGTGATATAGAATTAATTAAAGTAGACAATTAATTTCTAATAATCATGCTATCTATTAATTTATCAATTAAGATATGCACCAAAGGAGACAACAAGCCAAGTAAGCTAAATGAGCAACTATATGAAGATGATAACATTTAGCCTAGAGCAAACATGTTGATGATTGTTGACAAGTAACAAATAGACAGATATGATTATATGGACTTCAAGACTTGTTACAAACAAGATCCATATGGGCAAACCATGATTCTCATGAAATGATTTGATTAGATTGTGGATGTCATTTTCACATAAGTTTATGACATATGTGAGAAAATAATAATGTTTTAAATAAAATGTTTTTAGTTTTATTCAACAATGTTTGAAAGTAAGTTTTCACTTAATGTCATAAATTTGGGAACGAAAGAGTCTAATGAGAAACAAGGTTCACAAAAGTAAACTAGCGTTAGGTATATATAGGAAGTGCAATTTAATCAAGTTGGAGAATGAGTATGAGACTATTACTAGTGGTGCTCAATTCAGGCTAAACACGACCATTTTTACGGGTTACACACACCCAACTTCTCACATAGAAGCAATTCAACCGTTAGGTTAAATTGAATTTCTAGTCAATAGATTCTCCAGTAGTCATTCTCTTTTTAGAAGAAATCGAGTTTCTAAATTTACCTATCGAAGATTACCAAATATGAAGTATTCTTGATTCACTAATATTTGGCTTAATGTTTTGAAATACATTCAAGTTTGTATCCTACTAGGACAAATTTTGTTTTGTTTCAAAAAGAAAAATGTTTCTGCTTTGATAAAGATCAAAATAATGTTATGATAGCTTATGATTAAGCATGTTGTTCGAAAAAGCATAAAATAGATATTCGAAGGGTTTTAACTCAAAGAGAGAAGTTTTTAAATATGACATATTGATTTTGATAATCAAGAAATTTCAGGTGAAAGATATACTTCAAGTGAATCGATTCAGCCCATTGTCACATGTAATCATCTCTAATGGCAACTAAAGATGTGAGAGAGATATGGTAGACATTGAACATCTAAATGCAATGAGATAGGAAAGGACAAAGAAATTCATCAATGAATGCAATATAGACATATGTATATATGCATGTATACAAGACACATTGTAATATTGAGTCACTAGCAAGTCTTAATTATAACACATCTATTAATGCAACTAGTAAGATTATATAGCACAAGTGTCAAGCATTCTATTCTAGATCATAGAAGATTATCAATATAGATGAAAACTAAAACAAATGATAATAGATATAGCAATAAGAGGGTTAATTATCCTAATGTTATGTATGCATATATTGGTATTCATGATCTAAAAGCATAGCAACTTGCAAATTAAAACATATTAATATACTAATTGAATCATACTCTATCTTAATGTAATGTAGGCAAGTTTTTGAAAAGAAAACTTACCTCAGGTCCAGCTCTTCTTTAAGAGTGGTCATGAGAGCAATATAAAACGTCAGGAAGGTTTTCCCCAAAGCAAGTTGAAGAAGCGAAGTAATATCCATAAAGACAATGGTCATC
Organism: Artemisia argyi; assembly: GCA_030686995.1. Taxonomy (NCBI): domain Eukaryota; kingdom Viridiplantae; phylum Streptophyta; class Magnoliopsida; order Asterales; family Asteraceae; genus Artemisia; species Artemisia argyi. Next base: position 91,804,403 of record CM060699.1, read on the forward strand.
AAATGAAAGAAAGCGAATAGAGCGATCCAAAAAGTAGTAGTTCCTTTGATCGTTAATTACCTACACATGACAGAGAGCTTGGTACCCAGATTCTCATGGGTCCGATTTGATTAGTAGCGAACATCCAATGCACTTAAATGCATATGAAGAGGATGTCATCGAGAAGTACAAGAATTCATTATTTGTTTGTTTTAGCAAACAAACAATAACTTTCTTGACTAGAGAAATAATCAATGGATGTAAATAATAATAGTTCTAAATTTTTCCATTAGGTTTAACAAATTTTATTTGTTTTGATGTATTTGTCAAATACTCATCTGCCGTATATCCTAATCCGGTTTTATCATAAAATGACTTTTGAATGTTAAGTAGATATTTTAAAGATTTAGAACTATTTTCGAATTTTGCTAATATTTTAGCTTTTTCCTTTTCCATTTTAATTTCATGTTTATAGTCTTGACAATTTTTACATTCAAGATCAATTTCAATATTACTTTCAAGTCTAGACATTTTGTCTTCTAAAATTATTTCTTTTTCAAAGTTATTTTCAGCGGATGTTGAAGATTCATTTTTAAAAATAATTTTTGAGTCAATGTTGCAAAAGTGTTTGAAGCTATTTTCCATTTTTGAAAATTCTAATGTAAATTGATCATAGCAAAAATGTTTGGTTTTGAATTGTACCTTATTTGTACTTGTACACTCTTCACTCGCTATACGGTGATCAACTCCATTGTTCATGTCGCTCCATGTTTTGTTTGTAGCATTGCTTGGATCTTGGAGCATGTAATCCTTGTCATCACTATTTATATTAACATTTGTTAGGATGTTCACGTATTCCGTATTTACATCGTCTTTATCGTCCTTGTTGCACCATGATTTATTAACATGCTTTCTTCGGATTTGACATATGTGTTCTTCATTATTAGTACCTTCAATGATCACATTTGAACTAGTAGTACATGTGTTTATTTCAACTAAATATTTATCTATTAAATTTTCTAGAGTAACAATTTCATGTGCAATATCAAGTTTATCATCTTTGGTTTTACATTTCTCTTGGTGAAACTTTAAAAGGCATTTCCAAATATCATTTGCCGTTTTACAAGGAAATAATCTTTCATATTCAACATTTGGTAGAGTTTTGAAAATAAGTAATTTAGCTTTAGTATTTTTATCAATTTTTATTTGAAGATTATTATATTGATTTTCAAAATCCATTTTAGTTAGTTTAATATCACCAATTGAAATAATATGCCAAAGATCAAGATCTATTGATTTCACATAATTTTCAAATTTATTTTTCCATTCAAGAAAATGATCATTTTCAAATAATGGTGGTTTTTGCGTAAATTCTCCTTCTAGATATTTTTCGAATTCCATAGATCGTTACAAGTTTTAAAATACAGTATATTTTAAAAATCTTGTTAGACGTGGCTCTGGTACCAATTGTGGAAAACTAGAAGGGGGGGTTGAATAGTTTTACGTCTTTTTCGTTTTGCTTATTTGTAAAAGATAGTTTCTAAGATGAAACTTTCAAATCACTTTAATACATAAATATATAAACTAGTTAATTCATGATTTTGTATAAATACTACTTATGTATAATGTACAATTTCAAAACACTTAACTACAAAAGTATAAATACAAGATTTATTAAAGGTTTTATATATACAATACTTATGTATAATGTTTGGAAAGAATATACAATTTCATATATTTTATGTAAGCATATATATGTATAGTAGTGTATAGATATAATTATATGTACTAGGTTGGTTTTTGTAAGATTAGTTTTATGAATGGATTTTAGTTTGATCTTTATGTGAAATCAATCATATGCACAATACTATAAATTATGACTATGTGTGAAATGCAAGTAAGTAATAAATCAAAGAGTGAGAGATGGAAAGATCAAACCGAGACACAAAGGATTTATAGTGGTTCGGCTACAAGGACACCTTCCTTGCCCTACTCCACTCCCCGAGTCACCTACTCGAGAGTTTTCTTCACTAGATCAAAGACCTCCTTTATGGCGGAGAAAACCGTACACACCAATATACACACCAATTTACACACCAATCTTCACACCAATCTACACACCAATCTACACACCAATCTTCACACCAATCTACTATTTTCTTCACACCAATCTTCTACACACCAATCTACACACCAATCTTCACACCAATCTACTATTTTCTTCACACCAATCTTCTACACACCAATCTTCTATACACCAATCTTCTATTCTCTTCACACCTTCAAAGTACTAATGTCTTGACACCTTCAAGTCACTAATATCTTTGCAACTTCAATGCACTAGTGTCTTGACACCTTCAAGCCACTAATGTCTTCACACCTTCAATGCACTAATGTCTTGACACCTTCAAGCCACTAATGTCTTCACAACTTCAATCTACAAATGTCTTCTAGTCTTCTCCACTAGAGATCCTTAATTTCTTCACTACAAGCTCCTATTGCTACAATCTCCTATCACCACTACTATCTAACCCTTCTTCTTCACTTCAAGTCACACTTCACACTTACAACAATTCTAGATTCTTCAACTAAATCTAGTTTACTAATACATACACCTTATTCACCAAAGTATGAAAGATATACAAGGAAATGTAAACAAACAACTTAGATAGCAAGATGATACTAAGTTGTAATACTTCTAATAGAAGTATTCTTCTCTTTGCACTTGAAAGAATGAGGCTTTGGATCACTTGGAAACAAAGGCTTATGAAATGATCAAAGGATTTTTAGAATTGAAATGGAGATCTAGAACAGAAAATTTTTGTGCAAAAAGGTAGGGAAAAAATCCAGGTTTAAGGTGGTATTTATAGGCAAAAGTTTCTGACAGAGGAGCGTGGCCGGTCCCCTTAAAGCATGGCCGGCCCCCTTAAAATTAAGGGGACCGCCCCTTATAATTAAGGGGGCCGCCCAACTGTAACGGCCAGAAAACTTGTCTTTTAGTGGGGAAAGTTTATTTGGTGAAAAACTAACTGATTTTGGTTAAATATTTGAAATCATATATTTAGTATGATTAAAACATTTTTCCTTATTACCAAAAGTGTTTTTCAAAAATATATAATAAGATTATATAATTAAATAAACTTTGTATTAGTTAATTAAATACCCCTTTGATCATACATTGCACTAAACACTTTGTTTATTCATACCTTAAGTGATTTGTTGGTGAAAGTGATTATTTATTACTAAATACATGTTTACGTCATGATCTTTGGTTTGATTAGTTTAAGTTTTGTGATTATCAAAACATAGAGATATCGGAAGATATGAATAATGTTTTCAGTCAATTATTTATATCAACAGTTTTTGCACTTTAAGTACTTGTTTTTTACCCATGTAACGGGCCGATATAGGAGATTCACTCTCATTTGTTTTATTTAAATGTTTTTTAGTGTAATATATTTTACCAGGGTTATCCCCTTTTACCACAAAAAAAAATAAAAAAATAAATAACTTCAAAAGTTTAACTAAACTAATTCTATTTTGAATTTTATTAGCTTATAGGAGGGCTTGATTTTGTAATTGAGATTTTCTATTGGTCAATTAAAAAATCCATTTATTCGATTTGATTTTTTTTTTTTTTTTAACATATATACGAGACTATTTACCTTGCAATAATTACAATTCCTTCAAATTACATTTTTTTTTTTAACATATTATCATTCTTCAACAAATTTCTGTGAACAAATTTGCCCATGATAGTAGATATCAACTTCATGCTACCAAACCACATAACCATCATACATGAAGCACAAAATGTATATATATTTTCTTTGGCAAAATGTTTAACAAAAATGGCTAGTAACATTTAACAAGTAACATTGACGTGATAATATGTTACACATTATATAACGAATGTGAAAGAGAAAGATTGTTTCACGTGGTTGAGGGTGCCGACTTTTTGATTGCACACCCAAATAAATAAAGTCATCAAAAGAGGCATTATTAAGGTTAGGTGCACACCATGTCTTTTTGTCCTTGCAGCTAACTTACCAGCCGCCCATTGGTTGTTTTTTTCTTTAGTTTTTAAATTTAAAGTAATTACTTCGCCCGTTTCAAAATAATTGTTCACAAAAATTTTTAAAAAATATATATATATCATAATTACAATTTTCTATTTTTTACTTTTTGCACAAAAGACACTCTCCCCTTAACCAACTAATTTATCACTTCTTTAAAGTTTATAATAATAACATCAAGTAAGGTTAATATGGTAAACTTGGTATATATTCTAAATCTATTTTTGGAAGTAGACAATTAAATTGAAACAACACGAAAAAGAAATGTAGACTATAACACAGTGTTCTTGAGTTTATTTTTTGGGAGAAAGGAGTGATTGAGGAAGAAATATAGTCAAAGTTGTGTTCTTGAATTTTTTTTAAGAAGAAAATTAGAGAGAAAGGAAGTGATTGAGGAAGAAAAGTGTGAGTGTTTTTTGTTAATAACGTTTCCGCCCAGATCTGAGCAGAAGATGAATCATTTCTTTTCTTCTTTGCTTCTTTTCTTTTCTTTTATTAACCAGCTTAAGAACACACTATAAATGTGGGATGGAAGGAGTAATTTTTATATTTACCAATGTATAGCTCAAGTGCAAAATCGAGCTTTTTTATTAAACAATAAAAATCAACACCGAATTCTACCACCACTACTACTACGAACCACCATCACCACTATTATTATTATTATTATTATTATTATTATTATTATTATTATTATTAATTGTAGTACTCAAAATTCGATAAATGTTCACCTTATAAATAACAAGCTAAAATATGTGTTGTTGAACGTACGCCCATGATTAATTACAACATATATAAATACTGATATTTACAGAATTTGAATTATTTTAAAATACTAGTATCAAATTAAACTATTTTCAAACTCGAACAAATATAGTTAAAATATTATTATTAGATGTAGTCATTGTCTGAACCTAACCGCATTTAATAACATGTGTACACGCATTAAAAATTAATTACGGCTAAGGTTAAGCTAATTTAATTGTAACACCAAAAAAAATTAGACACGCGTAGTTATAAATATCAAATTGAAAACACGATTTAAAAGAATACATCAAACAAATATAGTTGAAATATAATTGTTAGTTGTACTTATAGTCCAAATCACGTACGTGAAATATCACAATTGCGCACTTATATGTTCATGTGTTAAATTAAAATTCGAAACTAAATTTGATTCATGCGTAAACTTGGTGTGTGCATGAGATTTTTATATCTAATAATAATTAAAAAAAAGTACATCTTTTGTTATTAACAGTTTTTATGTTGATTAAATAGTTGCGCGTTTACATAAAAAAGTAGTATGATAGCTTGTAACTTTAGGGTGTATTTGGTATGCAACTCGGAATCACTATAGTTATGATTTTGATTATTATGATGTATCATAGTAGACGTATCATCGTCATTTTATTATGGGAAAATCATCCCTGCTGTAAACAGCAGGGAAGAGTCTCTATCGTGGGGTATAAATCAGGGACCATTATTGTATAATCCTAAATCAGGGAGGGCTGAGAAGTGTAAGTCAGGGACCATGTTTGCATACCAACAGCAGGTAACTCCCTGCTGTAAACAGCAGGGATGTTATTCCCTTTTATTATTTGGTGTAAATTTTAAAGTAAAGGTATTACATTTAGTGGGGTCATTGAATTGATAAAAGAAATAAAATATATCATTAAAATGCAAAAATATAACTTGTAAAGTGTTAGGTCCCGACTTTTGAAAATTTTCACACATATGTGATATGCTTAGAGAGAGAAAGATATGTGTTAGAGAGAGAGAACTAGAGAGGGAAATAAGAGAGGATTTCTTATTCCTTGGACCATCACCCTCCTTGGAGGGTTACATCTCTATTTATACTAGTAGTTTAGGGCTTCACATAACTTTCTACTTATGACATAACTAGCCCTTAGACTTTAACAAAACATGTAAACATTAATAAACTAGCATAAAACATATTATATTTATAACGTACTAACATAATATTGCAACCTATTACAAGACTCATTGATTCGATAATGATCGTCACTTCAAGTGTTCCCAACAATCTCCCCCTAAAGGACGATCATTAATATCTCTCTTTGATTGCATTTATGATCATCACTTTTGCGTTTCCAACAATATCCCCCTAAAGGGGTGATCATTTGAGATCTCTTTTGCGACCTGTGGGTTATGGGTCCACCAATAGAAATGACTGATCTTTTGACTTCTTAAATGCTTGTAGTTTTGAACTTTGAATCTTTGTGTAATGGCTTTGCTAGATTCTTTGTTCCAATCATGCTTTGTGATCTTCATTCTTTGTTCTTGTTGTTCCAATCATGCTCCGATACCAATTGTTAGGTCCCGACTTTTATATATTTTCACACATATGAGATATGCTTAGTGTAACAACCCGTAATTTTCCACGTCTACATTTGTTTCCAAACCTCAACAATTTACTATTCACAAGTTACTATTCACTATCGTAGTTTTTACTATTCACTATTTTCTGAAAAATTAAGTTTTACGATAATTAAATCACGTATCCGAGAGACCTCATTCTTGTGCACGACATATAGACTAGAGTTAGTCTACATATTGCCAGTATCATCATATTCATTTTGGGTCTTGCCTGTGTTTGCATTTTTAGTCATTCATATTCATTTATTAAATAAATGCTTTTATACGATTTTTGTGCATGGACAATATAACCAATACTCCTAACAATGGTTCTAATATATATTTATACTTATTACAATGTTACAAAAATTTTAGTATTATTTTACCCGGTGTTTTAAATTTATTTAATTATATATATTCTTAAATATATATATTTACGATAACTTAAGTATTTGCGAAACGATAATTATTTAAACACCCCATACTTATACAAAATACATTTTCATAATTTTTGTAAGTTCATTACACTCTATTTTGTTCCGCTAAAATTTATTTCTAAATAACTTAATATATAAATATATACTATAATACATAAAAAAAATCAAGATATTTAGGGAACATGGGCAATAAATGAAGCACACCTCCCCCATTCTTTCCTCATTTTCGGCTGCAATCCACACCAAACGAACATGCAAAATCTTTTTTTTTTCAAACTAAAGTACTAATAGTTAAATATTAAAATGAAAATATCTAAGGTTTTGTATTATAAAAGGTTGTAACTAGCTACACATATCTTGACAACTTAGCAAAAATTTTAGAACTCTCCTCTACCTACTGTAAGGTTCGGCCATAGGAGAAACACAAAGGAAAAATATTGTGGGTCGATTATTTGGTGCTTATTAGTGTTATTTTGGGTTTATAAATTAGTATTTTGGAGTTTTGGAGTATTACTTGGGTTATATTGTTCTTGCTTCTACTACTAGACCATCGTCATCAAGTAAGAATGAAATAAATTCCTACACTTTTCATTTGGTATATTCTGTGTTCATTATATTTAGTTATGCATTTCTTAAGTTTAAATTACATTTAAACTCATTTCATCACTTATATCACCTATATACATGTTTGTGAGATTTTATTTTATTTTTATTTTTGTTTTGGAACTATATTTATTATTGAGAAATTGGTGGAAGAGTTTAAGTTAGATTTGAAGTTGATTTCAAGAGGTTTAGTATAGGAAAAAAAATGGTTATTTAAAAATAGGCGCGGAAGCGCTGCCCAAATTTTTAACTTTTATAAAATCAAGTTATATTTACAAGGATTTAGTCAAAGAAATGAAAAATATATTTTATAACGAAAACGTGGTCGTTTGAATGGATTAAAACGGATTCATAACGAATAAGATACGAGTTTTTCTTAACGTTATTTTCAACAACTATTTTCAGAAAACGTAATTGTTGCTGTCCAGATTTTTAACTTAGTAAAACTCAGTTTTGAACAATAAAACAAGTCCCCGAGACTTCAAAATATGTTAGTACACTTAAATACCTTCGCGGGGATAGGTAGAACTTTAAAAACCAAGTTATAACGAAGAGGTTATGACTTAACGAAATTAACGACGAAAACTATTATTTTTGACAGCATTTCATATAGGGAATAGTAACCTGAAATTATTCTTAGACATAAATTTTAAGCACTTTGAGTGCAAATTTGGATAGAATATCATACAAGGAAGTTGTACTATTTTAAATACATACGTTAGTCAAGCCGAGGACTTTTCAAAATATACATTTCATAAACATTCATGTCGTAGTTACGATACACACTTGCTAAACATCCAAAAATGTTATATTTTTACTATCGTTAAGAAATACCAAGTGACATTATTTTTATAACTAAACTCACAAACAAACATTTACGGGTGATATAACCTTTTATAAATTGCATACACGACATTATAGCACTACCTAAAACGCGTTATCACTTTAGGTTGCGGTTAGAGCATCGCGCATCGTTTCCCGTGCACACTTGTAAGGCATTACTTATTGCTTGTGGTGAGTATTCACGAACCCCTTTTTCTAACTATTTTAATCGTTTTGGGGTGGATGCATGAATTATTAATTGAACTCTTTGAACATTGTTTTGAACCCTTTGACTATTATGAACTCTTTTAACTTGTTTGAACTCTTGAACTTGACTTATGACTTGTTTTGAACTTAATGAACCGTATGTGCTATGACTTAAAGTCTCGCCATTTTTGGTGGAGCGTGCAAAGTCTCACCTTATTGGTGGAGCGTTCTTAACCCTAAAGTCTCGCCTTATTGGTGGAGCGTGCTAAGTCTCCCATGTTTGGAGCGTTCTTAATCGTATATAATAGTTGTATGATGTACTGTTCGTACATTCGCATTGTTCGACACCTATTAGTAGTATGGATAGCGCTATTAGAGGTCGGCCAACCTCTCGTCCACTATGTTACGGGACGCATATTATTTAATTAGGGGCTTTGCATGGCATACATTATTATATATGTGGTGCTTATATTATGACTTATTATGACCGCGGGTACTTGACTACAAGACATAATACTTGACAACGCCTTTGGCTTGTGAACTTTTTCAAATGGTTTTCTTATTATATAAAACGTTTATACTCACCAACTATTTTTATAGTTGACCGTTTTCTCTCATGCATTTCAGGTGATCGTCAGTAAGCTTGTCATCAAGGTCTTGCATAATGAAGTTTTCACATGTCACTTCTTTTCATTATGTACTAAAATACCATCTTTTGGGAATCAAACTTATGTCTTATATTTGCCAAAGTCGGCAATAACAACGTTGTAATGTTATATTTTTCCTTAATGTAAATTATGGTATTGTCTTATTTCTCTTTGGTGATGTATATCGATTTCGTTACACCTCGTGTTTCCGCCTTCGGCGAGGGTGTGACACTTAGAGAGAGAAAGATATGTGTTAGAGAGAGAGAGAACTAGAGAGGGAAATAAGAGAGGATTTCTTATTCCTTGGACCAACACCCTCTTTGGAGGGTTACATCTCTATTTATACTAGTAGTCTAGGGCTTCACATAACTTTCTACTTATGACATAACTAGCCCTTAGACTTTAACAAAACATGTAAACATTAATAAACTAGCATAAAACATATTATATCTATAACGTACTAACATAATATTGCAACCTATTACAAGACTCATTGATTCGATAATGATCGTCACTTCAAGCGTTCCCAACATCAAGTGTTAAAAATTAGTAGTAGATATAAAAGTACATGAACTCCACATGAATGGTTATGAAAAGTCATCCACCTTAACTACTATGAATATATGATTGTTGATATCATACCATACTATTACATTTATAACCAAACATTAAGAGCATGCAGAACCATAACACGAGTAAAAATTTAACACAATATCACGTCAGCGTCACATCAACTTTAACCTTTTCAGCTTAAATCACAAAAAAACAAACTCAATCATAACTCAACCTTAACTAACTTTAACTCAACTTTTCAAATATTTTCAAATTCAACCCTAAACTAAAACTAATACTTCATTTATTAAAAACAATAACATTCATTCTGAAAATATATTACAATACGCACAAAAAAAAAGTTATAACGAAAAAAAGTACATTACGAAATTATTAAAAAAAAAAAAAAAAAAAAAAAAAAAAAAAAAAAAACAAACAAACATTACAAAAAAAAACTGCTTTTATAACCATTGGGACTAAACTGTAAACACCACAATACCACAGGGACTAAACTGCAAATTAGAACTTACATCATCTTCCCCATCGTGTTTAACCTGTACACACACACACTGTTAAAACATACACAAACACACACAAGAACACACACCTTTCAATCATGGGGGAGGGGGTGAAATGAATTTTTTTTATTGGTTTCTCACCTTTAACTCGGCGTTAATAATCTAACGCCCTTCGTTAACGCGCCTTTAACGCCGCATCATGCAATAGCTAACGCTGCTTTAACGCAGGTTAAAGGACCCTTAACGCAGCCCATGCGTTAGAGTTGTGAGTGCTCTAACAATTATAGATATTCCATTCATTTATTCTCATTTCCCCTTCCAAACACAGTACGAAATATATCGAATGAATGATTACAAAGTACCAACCCAGTGGCAAAGCAAATTCATATTGTAACTTTCTCGCATTGAAGAAGCCACCAGTATCTTTAAACAATCCAAAAAATCTAAGAATTTTGTTTCTTAAAGGAGGAGTGATTTGCACATTATTAAAATTTATTTAAACACTCTTATTTATGCTTCAACTGGTTGTACGTAATAGGGACCAAATAGTTTGGTTGGTCAATCTATTTTGTTTGGTCTCCTTACTACACACACACACACACAAACAGTTAAAACACACACAAGAACACACACCTTTCAATCATGGGGGAGGGGTGAAATGAATATTTTTATTGGTTTCTCACCTTTAACTCGGCGTTAATAATCTAATGCCCTTCGTTAACGCGCCTTTAACGCCGCAACATGCAATGGCTAACGCTGCTTTAATGCATGTTAAAGGACCCTTAACGCAGCCCAGGCGTTAGAGTTGCGAGTGCTCTAACAATTATAGATATTCCATTCATTTATTCTCATTTCCCCTTTCAAACACAGTACGAAATATATCGAATGCATGATTACAAAGTACCAACCCATATTGTAACTTTCTCGCCTTGAAGAAGCCACCAGTATCTTTAAACAATCCAAAAAATCTAAGAATTTTGTTTCTTAAAGAAGGAGTGATTAGCACATTATTAAAATTTATTTAAACACTCTTATTTATGCTTCAACTGGTTGCATGTAATAGGGACCAAATAATTTGGTTGGTCAATCTATTTTGTTTGGTCTCCTTACTACACAAACCTGGAGGCACGTGCCCCCCCCCCCCCCAATATTTTTGCATAGATTTGGCCCGATTGTGGATCGAATGAAATAGTTTGTTTTGTATGTGTATTTTTTGTATATATCTAAGTTTGTGGGGTACGTTTTTTGTTGTGAGTGCGGTCATCTTACTACGAGTATTTGGTCTTACTTTAAAAAAAAAAAAAAAAACTGAAATTACGGTGATTTGATAGTGTTCATTTTAGTCTTGACGTTGTCTTATTACTATCGGCTTAATGTTTTTGATTCGACATTAACAAAGCAAAAATATACAAATTCAACAACAACCGCAACCTCGTTGGAACACGTGTCTTAGATATTTCATGTGGCACAATCGGATTAGTGGCATTTGTTGAAAGGTCAGTGGCTTTTACTCATTATTGGTAGTGGTAAATATGTCACACTAATCTAACATAAAACAATGGATTTTTTTCAATTGTATTCAATGCGTTGACCTTCCATTTTTACTTATGATCAAGGTGTTCTGATTCTCTATAGACTACGTTCAACGTTGTATACTTGTATAGTTGTATGTATAATTTATTAACGAGTAGTATTTAATGATCTATATATTAAAAATACTACACGTGTACCCGTGCATAGCAACGGAATTTTATAGCGACATTTAATTATAATGATATTTTGGTTAAGTGGTTTGTGTAACGTTTTGTGTAACCAAAATATCACTATAACTATCTGCCGCTATAAAATTCCGTTTCTATGTATGGCTACTCATCTAGTGTTTAAAAGTTTATTTTTATATACGTGTGTATTCATTCTTAAGTTGACAAAAGAATTTTACATTTTTTAATTTTTATGTTTTCATTTATTAATTATTCATTTAACTTTCCATGTTTTTAAGTTGACAAAAAAATTGAATGTGTAATGTAAGTTTTCATATTTTCATTTAAGTTTTGGGAAGTGATACTTACACCACTTTTTTTTATTCACACACCACAATTATGCATATAGCATATTGTAACATGTGCATTAATGATGTAACATAGTGGTGTGTGCATAAAAAAAGTAGTGTAAGTATCACTTCCCTTAAGTTTTGATTAAGTTTTAAATGAGAGATATTAAAGAGTGTTAAATGCATTAATTAAGGGTAATTTAGGCAAAACATTAATTTAAGTTTTTCATTTTTCACTTCTTGACTTTTTGACCATTTACACTTTATAAATGGTATAGATTTGAGTTTTAGATGAAAAATTAACTACCTTCAAATGAAAAAACTAAGAAACTTTCTAGAATCTATTAACAAATTTAGTTTGGATAAGAAATCTACTACCATTCTGTACATGTATGTGAGAAATGGTGTGAAGCTTTTTGAAGAGGTAAGTAGTAAACAATGAGCATTTTGATTTTTAATAATCATTTTGCAAAAAAGCGGTGAGATGTGACTATTTTTTATAAATGTTAATAATCCAATGTTTCATAAATTAACATTTAAAGGTATTGAGCATTTAAGAGCTATTTTACACATTAGATTACATCTACAGATATTTTACCCAACGTTTTTATGAAAAAACTGTTACCGCTCACAGCTACTATTAATTGCCACTACTTACTACTATTGGTTTTGATCTAGTTAAATCCATATCTATACGGCGAGGATACGTAAGTCTACTGAGTGCACACACGTATACATTTAGAGAACCTTTTAGTTAGGGAGGTGATTGAGACACTCATAGTTTTGATTGAGACACTCAACAGCACAAACAGTTAAAAACTACTGTAAGTGTTGTACAAGTATATAATGCATACAGTGGAACGTCCCAATCAAAAAAGTGAGTGTGCAAATCATTTCCCTTTTAGTTAATGTAATTAATATATTGGATGTATTCGTTATATTAAGTAATGTTTCACGAAAAGGGATAATGACTGTTAGTTAAACTATTAGACGACTTAACTATTTAATAGACTTAATAAATAACGTGTAATGGACAAGGTTATTGTGTAAACACCAAACAATCGAAAGTCAAGGGGTGTAGGTGGTAGGTCGGCCGAAAATACAAAGGGTGAGGGTGTTTGTGTTCAACTTGGACTACAAGTTATTGAATTTTATATAATGAACCCTTGAGGTCATTATTTGCTAGCTATTGTAAACCCTAAACACACAAGAAAGTCGACCCCTCCTTTGTTCCCTAAACCGATCGGCAACCTCAAAACCGTAAAGGTTTGCGATCGACATTCAACAAGAATATAGCCGTGTGCCTCGTTTGTTCTATCATGAAGCAAGTACTAGCATCTTAACATTCTTGGTTAACGTGTAGTATGTGCAACAATAGAGAGCAACTCATTATAATTGTTATTGTGTTTTGATCAAAATCCAAGAAAGATTTAAGATCATATTTTAAACAATATGTCACAAAGTTGAGTTAAGTTGTAAATAAGTGTCATCTGCTGTTTCAATTTTGCAAGTTTCCCTTTCTTTTTGTGTTCAAGAGATTACTATAAAATAACTCTTTTTATGATAAAAGACTTAGGAGGATTAGTATTTTAAAACAAGAATAATAAAATGACAATGCTTCTTAACAAGCATCATTGTCACTACTTAATCATTTGAAATTAAGAATTAGTAAATGACAAAAAATGTAATTAAAAATTCACCAATGATAACATACTTTACAGTTATCTAATTAGCTAACTAATTCAAGATATTTGTAATATACTAATGAAACATCCACAAATAAAATATAAATTACTTTACAATTTTAACAAACTCAATGTAATGCATGAACATTTGCTATATAAAATAAAGGATGTGATTTGCGCACTCACATATTTGATTGGTTACACTTTAAAATGTGCATTAAACAGTTATACTATAAATATAAACTGCTTTAACTATTTGTACATTGAGTGTCTCAACTAAACTTATGAGTGTGTCAATCGCTTCCCATAAGATAAACATACTCCTTCCATCTCAAAAATATTGTCTCTCCACAAAAAAAATACACAGATTTAAAAATGCATTTATTAATGCATTGATTTTTGTGAAAGACGCTCAAGACAGCTTTTTCATTTAACTATTAATTAATGATTTCATGTAACTTTGTAAATACAGTAATAATTTTGATTATGAGTGGTAAAGTAAAGTTAAACTATTTCAACTATTTTATACTTAGCATGAACAATTATTTTTAAATAAACCAAAAAATAAAAGTTGGACAAAAATATTTTGATGGGGAGAGTAGTTGTTTATGGGTTGTAATAATAAGTACTCCGTAACTAATAAATATATTTCAGGTAGAAAGCGTTTGTTCAATGTTGTTTCTCATGTGTGTAAGAGGTGATGTCGCTCATATGTGTAAGAGGTCCTTTTTATATAACATTTTTGAAAAGAGAAACGATTGAAAACCATATATATATATATATATATATATATATATATATATATATATATATATATATATATATATATTGTGACTATAACTGTGAGACTACATATTACTGGTTTGTAAAAAACTATATATATATATATATATATATATATATATATATATATATATATATATTATTGGTTTGTGAAAAACTGGAGTCTCTCTTTCGCAACGAACATAACATTGATTTTGTTTTGTTGATACTAACTGAGGCTCCTTTTCTTGATAGAAGTCTTCTAGCAAAGTAAAACTTTTTCTTGTTTATTGCTGTCAGAGTATTTAGCTACGATATTAACAATTAAATATATTTACAGATTACATGTCGAATCTGTCATGCCTTTTTGCATAGCGAATAGAACACTTCATGATATAAAGAAAACGTGATTTTCTTCCTCAAGTTTGTATAAAATGTAAAACAAATTTGTTTACGTTACGTTAATAAATACGTAATAAAAAAAAAAAAAAAAAAAAAAAAAAAAAAAAAAAAAAAAAAAAAATTCATGTATATCTTTGAATATTTCAAAAATTTCATATATATCATTTTTAATAGTTTTTTATGCATAAAGTACAATGCATTTAATGCATCAAAAGGATATAAATGAAATTTTTGAAGTTTGCATGGATATGAATGAAATTGCGTCAAAAAAATAAGTAATTAGTCTTAATCCTAGCAGACAATGTGATTAATTATATAACCCTGGCGTCAAATCAAGAAAATGGAACAGTGATCTCATGGGCCGGTGATTGGCCCACCCTTTGTCTGTTTACTTTCATCTAATCTTCATTAAAACAATTAGTTAAGTCAATTTTATAAACAAACTTTTAAAATATACTAATAAATGGATGAACTTAACTTATGTTATGATTATTTAATGTTGTCCATAGTACTTGACAAATTAAATTTTCACACCTTGACAAGTCTTGATGTTAGTTTTATAAATTCTGAAAAGTGAAAACGTGAGTTTTAGAAGATAAAGTTGTCATGATAATTTTGTACTACATTGTGAATTTGTGATGCTCGTTATGTAGTTCATGTAGGAGTAACAAATCACTTTAACAATACTGATTTTCAAAATTAAATTACATATTATCAACTATCACCAATTTTAATATAAAGTAGCATTAATTTTGAAAGCACATGTCTAAACACGCCCAAGGCTGGAGGAGAAACAATTTGGTTGATTGTAATTTCATGAAATGACGTCAATCATATACGAAATGGGTATGGCAACGGGGCGGGTTTGGGGCGGGGCGGCCATCCCCATCCCCAAACCCAATTACCAAAGTTCTCCCCAAACCCGCCCCGATCCTCATCGGAGATCTAATCGGGGCGCTCTGTTGGGGTGTGATAGTCCCTCAAACCCGCCCCATATTAATCGAGGATTTTATCGGGGTGTCTTCTTTGGATGCAATTCTCGACCAAAGCTGCACCATTTCACATTTATTGTTATTTTTTTACTATTAGCAATAACGAACCTATTAATAATCAATTACAAACGGTCATTATTAATTTTTTAACGATAGTATTATACATAAATAATGATAAATTATACCGCCAAAAATTAAAACTTAAAAATATGACACTAAACGAGTTTCTATAATTACAATTTTGCATTCTTAAAAATATTTAAAAAACAAACAATATTAGAGTAATATTTTTTTATTACGTAAATACTAAGAAAATAGTTGTTATGATCAAGAAACACCTTCGGGAGGTCGAGGTTGATGGAAATACATGATTATTCTAGAGAGAGAAAGTAGAGAGAGAAAGGTGGAGAAAATGGTTTATATTAACAAAGAATAAATGAAACAATACACACACTTTCCCACACCCCTCATGGAGAGTCATGAGGGGTATTTATAGGCTCATTACATCACATGTTTGCCTATATTACAATAATAGTCCCTAAAGTACTATTTGTAAGATATCTAGTCCATTTCTTTATGTGTGACGTTATCTTTTATAAAATAGCAAGGCTAACAATCTCCCTCCAAGATATCGTCACACATGAATGGATACAATGAGACCTATAAACACATAAACATGTAAATTGCAACAATAGTAAACTATGTTGACGTTGTTGAAGCGCAGAGTCTCTGTAGTCTAGATACTAAGGCAGACTTGAAGTTCTCTCTTCCGACGATCTCGGCGTATGATCTTTGACACTGACGGCAAAGGTCTTTGTAGCTCTGAACTTCAATTGTAATGGTCTAGTTAGGTTATTACTCCCTCCTAACTAGTGAGCTTTTATTCTTTTTCTTCTGCTCCCTCCTGAACTGACAACTCTCTTCTCATCTCGCAGCGGATAAGGTAAATACTAATGAGTTTGCACCGTGGTTGTCGTTCTGGGAGCATCATAGCATAACTCACATGGTATTGCACAGAAGATTGGTAATACGCTCCGATATACACAACATTAGTACTTCTTCGGTTCTAGTGTAAGCACAATTCCCTCGATCAACCAACGTACTAGAGATGAAACACTACTTCTTTTGGCATGTTCTTCTCCCTCCTGATGGTTGCGATGTATCGAAATCATCATACTATTGTGTGTACATGCCAAAATTACCCGTACTTTACACTTCTGATGCAATATAGATAGACCGTGTAAGCATAATTTGTGAGTATATGTCGCAAAAGTATGACTCTCTTTTTCTACAGTCTCATCTCTTCTCTTCAACCTATAAGCGACCTCTTCAAATTCCAACTAGCTAGTAAATGACCACTGTATGGAGAGAACCCAATATAACCAATTTGAGAATGAAGTAAACATCTCATAGATATGTGACTTAATCTTGTACGAAGGTGTGACTAAGAACCTATACTGAGCACTACAACGTAACTCCTTTAAGCATAGGTTGATCCATATACTCAAACGAGCAAACAGTATATGAAATCTCCGCCTCTTGAACTATCCACAACTTCGTGTGACACTGAGTACTACAATGTAACTCCTTAAAGTGATAGCTATAACCCGTGAGTACTACAATGTAACTCCTTACATCAGGTATAACTAGATAATCCAAGTCTTAATCACTATCTCTACCAGTGTTTGCACAAACAAGTATCTCTGAAAGTCATGCATCCATCCACCCCTAGACTTTGAGATAAATAAGTACACATGCCCGTAAAATAAACTTTAAACCCAAATAAGCAATATCGTACAAAAACTCCGTAGTCACAAAAATCTGATACTAGCCGTTGTTATTTGAATGTGATTCTTGATCAGGATCGTTTAAGCAAAACGTGGTGTGTTTTGGTGAAGCTTGAAATTCTATTTCGGGTGATTCGTAGTGATTTCGTATTTTCCCTCCAAAAATAAAATTGGAAAATTTTCTCGCCCATAATTTGGAAATCACTATGAAATGCAATTCTAAGGTTACCAGAAAAATTTGAGTTTTGAAAATTTTTACGCAAAATTTCCCCGAAAAAATTTGAATTTTGGCCTAAAAATTTGAATTTCGGGCCAAAATTTTCAACCTTGTACCAAAATTAAAATCTCGCGTAAAAATTGAACGTTTAGTCTCCTCTCAAAAATAAATTTTACTCAAATTTTCCCGCCAAAAAGGTTTTTTTTTTTTTTTTTTTTTTTTTTTTTTTTTTTTTTTTTTTTTTTAACTCGATAATAGCCCCTAACTCGGTAACCTTTGCTAACTCGATAATGTCCTAACTCGATAAGCCCCAAACTCGATAAGCTCCAAACTCGATAAGCTCCAAACTCGGTACTACCCCTAACTCGATAATACCTCAAACTCGATAACCTTGGATCCTAACTCGATAAACCTTGAATAATTTTGGCAGAGTTTCGTCTAGGTATAAGCCACAAAAAACCTAACTCGATAAACGATTAGGTGAACAGGCTAACTCTCCAACTTTAGATCCTAACTCGATAACAAAAGCTCTAACTCGATAGAACAGAAGCTCTAACTCGATAGACACCAGTTCAAACTCGATAACACCAAACTCCTAACTCGATAGACACCAAACTCGCAAGAAACTTGGCCTAACTCGCCAAAATTTGAATCCAAACTCGATAAGACCAAAATCCTAACTCGAAAATTTTTCTAACTCGATAAGAATGGCGATGAACAGTACCAGATCCGAAATTTTTCACCCAAAAACACCACGATTCGCCCCTGGTTAGCTCTGATGCCACTTGTTATGATCAAGAAACACCTTCGGGAGGTCGAGGTTGATGGAAATACATGATTATTCTAGAGAGAGAAAGTAGAGAGAGAAAGGTGGAGAAAAGGGTTTATATTAACAAAGAATAAATGAAACAATACACACACTTTCTCACACCCCTCATGGAGAGTCATGAGGGGTATTTATATGCTCATTACATCACATGTTTGCCTATATTACAATAATAGTCCCTAAAGTACTATTTGTAAGATATCTAGTCCATTTCTTTATGTGTGACGTTATCTTTTATAAAATAGCAAGGCTAACAATAGTACTACGTATATAGGTATAGACATATTTGTATATGTGTATATATTAAATCGGGTGGGGCGGGGCGAGGATTCCCCGCTCCCTCCCCAAACCCGATTAAAATCTCTATTTAATCCCCAAACCCGCCCCGTAACCCGATTAACATGCCCCGCCCCGCTCTAATTAGTTCGGGTTTCGGGTTTCCCCGTCGGGTTCGGGTGTTTTTGCCATCCTAATATACGCACATTATATAATATCACTCCATCGCTTAGTGCATAAATTTTCGTTTAAAATATGTACAAATAATCTTTAAAGAACTATATTAGAAACTGTGTTAGAACTACTATTTAAATATCTATAACACAGTTTTCTTAATGATTTCTTATAGCCCACAATAATTGAAGCTTTAAGATGAGATTAAATATATATATATATATATATATATATATATATATATATATATATATATATATATATATAAGAGTAAATTGCAAAAATCAGCCTTTGGTTTGGCAAAATTGCGGGTTTAATGTTTATTTTTTTAAAGTGCACTCGTTATTCACGTGAGGAACTTCCAAGTGCACCCTTGGCCTCTGGCAAAAAATAAAGGACTAAATACCCTCACAAATATCAAAGTGAAAGAGAAGTTGAAGAGGGCAGTTGGTCATTTAACTTTAGTTAGGGACCAAATGTTCACTTGTAAGTTACTTACAGGGATAATGAGTGCAATTTTGAATAGATATGGATTAAACCTCAAATTTAGGCAAACCAAAACCATTTTAACAATTACTCCGTATAAGTTATGAATTTGAAAAGTAGTATTTAATTAAGGTACATTCCGTTTGTAGAAGGACCACAATTGCATTACACATAAAAAAACCTTTTGAAAAAGAATATTGACCCAACATAAAGAACACAACATCATCAAATATCACACACATCAAAATCCTATATTCCTTAAACCTTCATGGGGCTTCCAAACTTTTTGGTCATTATTGGATCAAATCATTTAAATTTTTATTTCCATTTTTATACGTATCTTAAGTCTCCATGCCAGATTGCCGATAGAGTTATCGACAATGGTGAAGATCGGTATATGATATTTGAAAACTAGTAAGTTTTTATTAAAATAAATTAGGCATATACCAATAACCAATTCACGGGCCCTTTCTACATTTATATCTAGACCATATTTTAGTCTCGATCAATATTACAAAATACAAATAGAAAGTAAAAAACTGATCCTTTTGATAATCCTTGGAGAGGAATATCGCAAGGATCGAGCATATTAAGCGTAAATGGCCACGTCGCTTATTGAACGGCGTTTTTTTTTTTTTTTTTTTTTTTTTTTTTTTTTTTGGGATTTCAAACCGTGATTGTTTGGAACATCACGAGGGTAGGATCGGAAAAATCATAGCAGTAGTCATTTCATGGTTTTACAATCCTTTGATAGATATGATGCGAAACAATTGTTATCTGTAGATGTAGTATTATACACATAGTACTAAAATAGAGAAGTGATGACATGGTACATTCATAAAATATCTTTTATATATAGTTGTTTAAATTCAGTACCACTTATTAGATTCGTTCCAAAAGGGATGGGGATAAAAAGCAGGTTCTCAAGGATAAGATAAAAGAATTGATCAATTCCAACATATTTTATGTCCAAGCATTCTGACAAAATTAAAATCCGATATAGTACGCATGTTATGCTGTATGTGTTTGGCTAATAAGTGCCTGGTGCACCAATATGAATATGGAAATAATGTTTGAGTTTATCAAATAAATAAATAAACTATATATACACATATAGATCAGTTATCTATAAGTCACTTGCAAAGCATACATAAAGGTAACATGAGTTATGTAAGTATCAAGATTTCAAGTGATTCATGAGGTCTAGGTTGATTAAATAGGTAAAACATGTTTAAGTTCTAGGAAGAGAAAGGTGCAGGAAAAATATGTGTTTATTAAAAGAATGGATTTTACACAAATGATTTCCTACACCACTCATGGAGAGTCTTGAGACGTAATATAGGCTCCACAAGTGATAACTTTCTAGATATTACATTAGTAGTCCCTGCATTATACGCATACTAGTTATCTAGTCCAATTCACGTGAAAGACGTCAGCTTTACAATTTTAGCAAAACTAACAATCTCCCTCCAAGATGGTGTCTCATGTGAATTGGTTACAATGATTCCTTACAAGTAAATTACAACATAAATAACAATGTTGTTTAATCCAATAGCCTCTGAGGACGTCTATGCAGCTCTTTATCTTCGTACATCATTATCAGCTTGTTTGTATTACTTGCAGACGAACCAGAATAGTGATCTAGTTAGGTTATTACCCCCTCCTAACTAGTGAGCAATTTCTTTTACTTGCTCCATCTCAAATTGACAAACTGTATAATATAAACTCTGAAGCTTGGAGAAATTTATTCCAATTCTGCGCAAATATCAATAGTCTCTATATACACAACGGAATAAGGATCATAATTGCATTAAATCCAACCAATTCATTAATTGCATTAAATGCATCAACCTATAAGTAACCTCTTCAAATCCAACCAATTCATTAATTGCATTAAATGCATCAAGTCTTTGTTAAAAGTTTCTCTATTGATGTCTTAACTCATTAATTGCATTGAATGCATAAAGTCTTTAAAGACTTGATCCATTGCTCATGCTCTTACTACTTGAGGTGAGTTTCATAGCCCTACTTTGACATTATTTATACTTGTTTTCAAATACTTTGGGGTGAGATTACTATGTTTGTTTTTACATTCGGACATAAATACAAAATACCTTACACATCGCATAAGTACGAGATTAGCCATAAAGTCCCAAGATTTTAGTAAACCGTTAATTACTTATGTAAGCGCAAGTGTTGTGGATAGATCTGTTGGGTTGAAACCCCCGTCCTAGTTGGTCGCTCCAACCTAGTACACGGACGCATATCCTTTGTATTATCTTTGGAATAAATGTTTGGCTAACACTTGTCCAGGGCAAAAATTGTGCTTGATTGCATACCTATTACGTTGGGTTTTGGTTCACGGGCTCAGGACAATATTTGTACCTTTTGTGGCTAAATACTAAACCTTGTGGTCCGAACGAATGATTTTATTACTGAAACCTATGAACTCACCAACTTTTTAGTTGACACTTTTAGCATGTATTCTCAGGTACAAGATTGTTGATTGGCATTATGTGGAGCATGAGCAATCGAGTCACTGTTGCAGTTGCATCACACGGAGATTTTCTATATTACTTATTCGTTTGATTCGTACCAAAAAATTATTTCGCATTGCTTTTGGGAAAAACATTTGGGACCTTTCTTTTGTAAACTCTGTTATGTTTAAATGAGTCAAATGAAGTATTTTCAAACGACTCACGTAGGTCGTTCGATATAACTGTATCTTTGTACCATGAATGTCATGCCCCGATTACTATTCCGATACGACCCATTTTTGGGGTGTGACACTTTCCTCCTAATGTCAATATTTAGTAATTAACATTCTCTCTTTCAGGGACACTATGACCACCAGATCAACCAAAATATCAAGACACCGAAAAATAAATCCTGGAAGATAATATCAGCAGCAAATCAGCAAAGCTAAGAAGATATGAAAACGATTTTGTGTAACTTTATATGTATCTTACCTATAAAAACACGTTGTTCAATAATTCAATAAAAATTATTTTATCTTTCTTTGGACAACGTTGTATCGTTACCATAACAAGTACAGTTAACGCATGAAAACCGACTTTGATTTAGAAAAAAAAATACCCTTCTAACGACTACAACACTAATGTATGCAATCATTCCGCCATAACGTGCAGGTTGAGATCCTCGTTATATAAACATATGCAAAATTTTTTGTGTAAAAAAATAGTGATTAGGTCAAAGATGTAAGTTTGTGTGAATCGTTTGTATTGAATGCATAATAAGTTTGGTACATCAGATAATATATAGGATACAATATGGGTTAAACACATAACGGGCCTAACACCCTAATACTAATCGTCTAACACTCCCCCGCAGTTTGAGCGGGAGGAGACCGAACACTCAAGCTGTCACGAAACTCAGCAAACAAGGCGGACGGTAAACCCTTGGTAAAAATATCAGCATACTGAAACCGAGAAGGAACATGGAGAACTCGAACCTGACCAGTAGCAACCAAATCACGAACAAAATGAATATCAATCTCAATGTGCTTTGTCCGCTGATGCTGAACACGATTAGAGGAAAAGTACACTGCACTAACAGTATCACAATAAACAATATATAGTAGCTGATGACAAAGGTGTGCGAAGCTCACGAAGTAAATTTCGAAGCCAACATGTCTCAACAACAGCATTGGCAACACCACGATACTCAGCCTCAGCACTGGAACGAGAAAGCGTTGGCTGACGCTTAGAGGACAAGGATAGTAATTTTTTTCCAAGAAAAACACAATAACCTGATGTAGACCGGCGAGTAGTAGGGCAACCAGCCCAATTAATCCGAATAAGCAACAAAGGACTAGGTAGTGGAGGAAAATAACTATAAACCATAGGCCAGAGTCCCCTGAACATACCGTAAACTCCGCTTGAGAGCAGAGAAATGAGGCTCTCGAGGATCATGCATATATAAGCAAACCTGCTGTACGGCATATGTAATATCATGTCTAGTGAATGTGAGATACTGAAGAGAACCTGCAAGACTCCAATATAACTTAGGATCAGAAACCGGTCACCATCATTACCCTGTTTAGACTCAGTGTCAACAGGAGTCCGAGAAGGATTACAACCAACCATATGTGGAAGCTCCAAAATCTCCATAGCATATTTACGCTGTGACAAAAATATCCTAGTAGTCACGCGTAACTGACACACCCAAAAAAAGTTAAGAGCACCCAAATCAGTCACAAAGAACTCCTTATGTAATGAAGCAATAATTTGCTGTAATAAACCATCAAATAAAGCAGTGAGCACAATATCATCCACATATAGCAATAAAAATGCAGGATCATCACCCTGTTTGTAAATAAATAGAGAAGAATCACAACGACTCGAAGTAAACCCAACAATGGTAATGTAGGAAGCAAACCGCTGAAACCATGCCCCGAGGTGCCTGCTTAAGACCATAAAGAGACCACTGTAATAAACAAACATATTCTGGATGCTTTGAATCCCGAAAACTGGGAGGTTGATGCATATAAAAAGTTTCAGCCAAATCACCATGTACAAAAGCATTCTTGACATCAAGCTGGTGAACAGGCCAATGTTGAGAAAGAGCTAAGCTAAGAACAGTTCGAATGGTGCCCAGCTTAATAACTGGACTAAAAGTCTCATCAACATCAACTCCCTCATTCTGTGTGCTACCATTGGCAACAAGGTGTGCCTTGTACCGACTAAGAGGGCCATCTACCAAATATTTATGGCGAAGTAACCACATACAACCAACAACATTAACACCCTCAGGTCGAGGTACATAAGTCCAAGTTTTATTCTTAATAAGTGCATTATACTCATCATACATATCATTTCGCCAATTGGGATCATTAAAAGCATCCTTATATGACTTAGGTGAAGGAGAAACAGTAGACACATGACCAGCATACTTAGGATTAGGACGAGTAGTCCCGACACAAGAACGTGTGACCATGAGATGAGTAGATACAACAGGTGGAGGTGTAGGTGGTAAAGGAGGTGTGGGGTCAGGAACATGATCATTTGGTGGAGAGGGTAGAGGTCACTGGTACAAAAAGTTGTATTGGTCACACCAAAAATGTGTGACGATATGCATATAGTCACACACGTTTTTTTTGTTGTGTGTCACTAAAGGTCCCGCCACCATAGGTGGCATATGGTCACATTGTTGAGCTCGTGGCCTTTTCCATCGAAAAAGAGTGACCAAAACCTCGAATATGTGTGACAAATTAGGCACCAGTTTTGTTGGATTAGTCATTATGAGTGACCGTAAACACTTTATAGTCACACGAATGTTTTTTTAGAGTAACTATTGTTCGTCCTTTGGCCACATAAATATATAATATATGTGACATTTGAGATCATTTATTCAAGTAAATGTGTATTTTGTGTGACTATTTCCGTCATATGGCCACATGAATATATAATAAATATGACGTTTGTGATGATTTAGTCACACAACGGGTGTTGTTTTTTTTTGTGTTAGTCACATATAATTAAGCAAAAAGTGGCTAAAAGTGTTAATAAGTGTGACCATATGCTGTTTAAAATAAAGAAATATGTATTTTGTGTGACTATTGTTCATCCAATGGTCACATAAATTTTTAGTTTGCGTGGCCTTTTGTAATATTTAGTCACATAAAGCATGTTTGTTTTTGGTATTTAGTCACACACAATTAAGCAAAAAGTGACCAAAAATGTTAATAAGTGTGACCATATGATGTTTAATGTGAAGAAATGTATATTTTGTGTGACTATTGATCATCCAATTGCCACATGAATTTTTTTTGTGGCCTTTTGTAATATTTAGTCACACAACGAATTAAGAAAACAGTGACCAAAAGTATTAATAAGTGTGACTATATGCATCTTTAGTTCACTTTTAAGAAATCAATATATATCAAAAGAAATTCAAATATATATCAAAACAAATTCAAATACAATAAAATTGGAATGTATATAACTGAACCACTAATACATATCATATAAGCAGTACTAACTATATGAACCAACAGTACTAACTTATAACTAACAGTTGTAACTAATACACTAGCAGTACTAACAGTTGTAACTAATACACTAGCAATTTCAACGAGGGCTTCATGTTCTTCGTCCAAACTTTTTATCTTTTCTCTGATTCATGAAAGTAACTGAAGTTATTTGCAGAATGGGAAGTAACCATCTTGTTTTTTTCTTAAAATTCTGCTCGTGGCATCCATGATTCATGAAAGCAAGTTTTTTTCTTCTGAAAACAACAAAGTGAACAAGTTACCTCCGCACGTTCGATAAAGCCAGTGCGTCTTAAATCATAAAGTTTGAAAGCATCTAAACAATTGTATTTCATTAAATCAAAAGAACTTCCTGATAGCAAGCAACTCAACAACTGTACAATTCAGCAGTGATCAGGTAAATGGTGGGCGCCCTACCCTCCCAGACATCTGCAAGACCAAAATAGTTTGTTATGTTCTCATAGGGGGACGGGTATCAACAGATCATTTGCCCAATAATGTGAAGATATTTGCTACAGAAAAATAAAGGTATAATGATGAGGCGAAAAGTGTACCGCTTTTAAGGGGTCATTTAAGCCCGAATTTGAGATTATTTGATCAATTATTGCCCTAAATCGTTCCTTTCGTCATTTTAGGTACTTTTGCGGAGAAATCTGGAAAAGGAAGCATTTTAGACGTTTATGGAGCATAAAAGTGAAGAAAACGGCAAAGTCTCAAATTCCTTGCTGGAACAGTACCTGACAACGTCAAGATACAATATGTGACGACGTCAAGAGTGACAAAAGAGGTGGATGTGGAACTTATAACGTGACGGCCCAGAACATTTTCTTCGTTATTGGCCTGACGGCGTCACCTATGCCATCAGGGTCCAAATACTAGTGATGGCCCAGAGTGTTTTTCTACACGATGGCATCAGAAGTGGATCTAGGCAATACGAATTTCAATTTAGCGGCGAGTTGACGGCGTCAGAGGTTAACACGTGACGCCGTCAGGATGCATAGTCTATATATATTTTTCAATTTTTCATTGTAAAAGGTGGAACTTTTGGGGAATAAGTTTTGTAAAAACCCTAGGTCGAATTTCCTGCATCTTGAAGGGGTTTCAAACCCTTCTTTCTTTCATGTTTGAATAAAGATAAGTACTTCAATAATCATTCAATATGTCTATGTATTGTTTGATTCTATCTTACGTGTATCTTTCTTTTAACATGTTAGGCTAGGCTTTTATTGTGTTTTGCTTAGATGTAGTGAAACCTAGATGCTGATTATTGGTTGATTGTTTGTTTATAATTGTTACGGATGATTGTATTCAATGTTATATGGTACGTGGGGATCGCACCAGGCTTTACCTTTCAAGGGATCTTGAGAAGCTTACAACCCCCACCAGGCAGTGTACCTGATCGTTGTAGTATAGTATAGTGACAAATACCGGGGGATTGATCGTTCAGCTAGGAATAGTGTCGCTAGGATTAGAAAACCTAAATACTAGTTCTAGAGATGAGAGATGATTCTTTTTGTATTTTTATATTTTTTAGAAAGCAAATTAAAATCTCGGGTTTGAAGGATTTTGGGCAGAATTAGTTGCTAGTCAACTAACCCAATACTAAGATGCAATCAAAATAAAATACTAAAAATGAAAATAAACTATATTAAACTAAGGTTGTGAACAATAAGCGGGAGAAATGTGTTTACTTAGATTTCACTACTCCCTAGATATCTTTTACACGTTAATTACTTGTTATAGTTGCGTGGATGACGGATTGTATTCCTTAATACCATTTATGGGCTGGCGTACTTACTTCCCCAATCCTATGAGTGCCTACTTCACTCCTATGTCGAGCCTGCAAGAAGCTCCTAACATGGGATCATTAGAATTTACTCATGCATTAAATACAACCAATAAAACCTAGTACACATCGGTTCATGTTTCCTAAGACGTTCAAGCATGTTACCATTTTGAGATCTGCCAGTTTTCTTAAGCCTAACATTAAAATCATTCATCCAATACAACTATAAACAAGTAATCAACGCATAATCAACATCTAAGTTTCATTAGATCTAAGCAAACACAAGATAAATCTAGCCTAGCATGGTGGAATCAAGACAAGCACAAGATATAGGCAACTAACACATAGATTGAATTAAGAAAAGACTTATCTTAATAACATATGTAAGGATTCAAGGGTTGAAAACCCTTGAAAAGCTGTAAAATTCGTATATGGTTCGGCCTTAGGGTTTCTCCAAACTTGTTCCTCCCTAATGAATGAAAATTAGAAAACTATATATAGATATTAGAGGTTGACGGCGTCAAGAACAAATGGGTGACACCGTCATCTCGCCGCCAAAATAATCCTCGGACTGCCTTGATCTACATCTGACGCCGTCATGTAATCCATTTTTGCAGGCCGTCACACTTTTAACTCTTGACGCTCTTCTTGTGACGCCTTCATTTCTGTACTGGGTCGTCATGGTATTTACTCTTGACGCCGTCAGGAAAGTCTTCTTGACGTCGTCACACACTGTTCCCAGCATGGAAAATTAAGTCTTTGGTGTTTTCTTCACTTTTATGCTCAAAAAAACGTCCGAATTGCTTCCTTTTCCAGATTTCACTCCCAAAGTACCTAAAATCACAAAAGGAACAATTTAGGGCAATATTTGATCAAATAAATTCAATTCCGGGCTTAAATGACCCTCTAAAAACGGATCATTTTTCGCCTCATCATATACCCTTACACTTGAGATTTGCTTGTCCTCAAGCAAATGCGCTTTTATTCTAATCAAAATACAAGTTAGGGGTCATTTAACACTAATATAAAAGTAATTACAACAAATAATCATTCCACTAAAGACCAAAGACAAGCACGGAGGTCATATACTAGCACC
This sequence comes from Artemisia argyi, assembly GCA_030686995.1. Taxonomy (NCBI): domain Eukaryota; kingdom Viridiplantae; phylum Streptophyta; class Magnoliopsida; order Asterales; family Asteraceae; genus Artemisia; species Artemisia argyi. The sequence goes on from CM060699.1 coordinate 91,833,169, forward strand.
TCACAAATAGTGTTTAGATACTCACATCTCTCGGGTGTAATAAAATATAAATTACAATATGGAAACGGAAGATATCTCTCACTACCTGTCACAGCAAAATAGATTACCATAGGCTTAGGAAAGGATCAAACCTCCACCACATGGCGTAAGCACCTAGGATAAACTATCAAAGAGGTCTTTTAAAGGGTTGTAACGATAGGTGTAGTGATATGAAATACACGGTTTTGTTGGATATAGGCAGTCTTTACTGGTGGCGAGTTAACAATCTTGGTTAATTACATGTACAATATGGCGTTGCTAAGCCAAGACTAGAATCGACTTAAGCTAATAAATGGAAAATAACCAAAACATAAAATGAACATTGAATGAAACGGGATGGTAGTCCGTATGTTTTTTCTCTTTTTCTTTTTCTATTTTTTTTTCTTGTTTTTTTTTCGATTTTTTTTTCTTTGTTTTTCATACACTCTTACCCTACCATCCAAAATAATACATCATAAGGAATGGAAATTCCCCTTACACTTGAATTTTTATATACTTTACAATAAACTAATCTAATGACTCGAATTAAGAAAATCAAAACACTTGGAGCACTTTTAAGATTAACGCACATACTGGGGTAATAATATTATGTTCTTCCCCATTACTCCATAAATAAGTACTTTACCCATGAGTCACAATCGTCCCAAAACAATATGTACAAGGATATGACTCGACTTAGCAACCATGTAATCAATTAGAAAGTTAACTTAGGGTTTAACAAATAACAATAATGCACTAAAAATGATTGCATACACGGAAGGCTAAGGCGATTTGGGTGTACATTTAAGTGGGGTGTAACAAATTCTTCCTTTAAGTAAAATGCTTAAAGTTAGAAACGAAATGATAGGCTCGGAGGGGTGTACTAGGGGTATCGTGTACTAAAAATGAGTACAACGCTAAGGTGTGGGAAAAATTAGTTGACTTAACTAGCCAAGTAATATGACTTAAATGGTCAAGTAATTATGATACGGGTGTAACACAAGGGTGATCCTAATGCCTCTTATCATGTAGTAAATCCTACTACACGAATGTAGTCTCACTAGCGGTCTCGGGATGCATCACTAACGCAAGTTCTAGAATCTACATGCTACCGGTACACTCATAAGCACTAATAGTAAATGCTTTTCCTATCAAATCTAAAGACGAACCTCACATATTTGGGTGAAAAATTTTTCTGAATGGTACGGTTTTGTGCTAGTCATACAATCTCCTATCCATGAGACGCTTGCTATGGCTAAAGTTTCACTCCTAAATGTTGTAAAAAAATTTAAATTTGGCGCTAAAATTGCACTAACAAGTATTTCTCATAGTTTTATTACACATCTACCATTAAACAAACAAACTCAAGCGAAAGTGTATCTGTAAGGTATCATCATTTTACCCTCCCCTTACACTTAAGATGAACATTGTCCCCAATGTTCAAGTAAAGAATGTAAAAGTGAAATAAGTAAAACGAATGAAATCAAATACTCCCTTGATTCGCTCGGTATGGATAATAAGGTGGCTAGGTTAGATCTTCCTCCAAGAAAATGAACAATCAAAGCTTCTCTTCCAGAATATAAATCATCTTCTTGTCATACATAACCTGTAAATCCTAAGAAAACAGACAAAGCAACCTCGCATAAAATCGGCGGCAATCTACATAAGTTACTAATCCTAGAAAACAAAATAAGATATAATGCTTGTGGAATGAAGTTTGCAGATTTCCTGGAGATTATAAAACTTAATAATTCAACAAAAACTTTAAAACTCCGTTAGAAAAACAAAACTGGTAAAATTTCCAGATTTTTACACGTGACGCCGTCAAGAGCAAACTCGTGACGCCGTCAGAAGTGACCTGCAGAAATTCTTATGTTAAGTTTCCGGAAAATTTCTGGAAAAACTTGGTCCTACTTCCTGGGAAATCCTGCAAAACTTCATTATGACTCAATACAAGCATTTGACTCTAACAAATATGAATATACATGTTCACTTAATATTGTGGAGAATCATGATCGGTTTGTTTCTTAAAAACATATTTGGGGTTTCCCCTTACACTTATCTTTTGCAAAAATACCTTTGGGTGAAGTTAAGACTAGGCCAAACAACAAAGTAAAGTATTTACACTATTTAGTTTAGAAACATGATCTACCAACAATAAAAATAAAGCATGCATACGGAAGCAAATAACAAACAAACAAAATAAAATCACATAAAGCATGGGTTGCCTCCCAAGAAGCGCTTGTTTTTGTTCGAGTCACAAGCCTGACTCTACCCTTATTTAACGGAAATAGGGGATATTTTCCCTACACTTAGGATTAAGTGCGGGTGAAAGTAGCGATACACACCCATAGGGTGGAAATATGCCACATGAGGTAAGAGTGGTGGATGAATTATATGCTCAAAGGGGTGTGCTCCTATCATCATAATCTTACCTAATTCAATCGGGTTAATGGGTGGATTAAGATTTTCTCCTAGAAAGGGATTATTTTCAATCAACTTCAAGAGATTACTAGTTGGGGATCCATCTTGACCTAATAAACTCGGTTTAAACCCATAATGTTTCTTGTGATCAATCACAAATGGGTGATGTAAGCATGTAAGGTCATTTTCCGCTCCTGTGTCAGCTTCCTTTCTACAAGGCTTAGAGTCTACTACCTTTATCCCAAGACTACCCGGACTATATGGTTTGATGGGTGGATCGGGACCTTTTTCAATTCCTAAATTCACATCTAAAGATGGAAGATTAGGTAACGGCTTTGGTTGAGGCTCCGGTTCATCAAAACTAGGAACTTCCTTAGAACTAAAATAAAGGTCATCACTACAAGTGTTAAAACCTATATTCTCTAGTTGTGCTTGATCCAAGGGTTCTACCTCTATTGGGGTTCCTATAGTCTCTTCTACTTCTTCCGGGTAAGTCACGGGTGGTGTGGGTGCCTCAAATGATGGTAGGACTTGTGGGGTATTTGGCGGGCTTGGATTTTCTACTTTATCATCCATCTTATCAAGATCACCTATATCAATATAATCCAACCCTAACATTTTCCCAAGTATCTCAAGTGCTTCTCTAGGCATCTTAACTTCTATATCCGAATCATAAGGATCATCCTCAATATTATGACTGCTATATTCAAATTGCCCAAAAGATTCATCATCTGTTTCTTGAGATTCATCATCATCGATCATAAAACCTAGGTCTTTTTGATCAATGTGATCATGTTCGTCTACATCCTCCATCACATCAAGGTCACCTATGTGTTCACCCTGTATTATGGTAGGGCCTAACCATGACGTGCAGTTAGGTGGCTCAACTCTACCCACCTCATTTCTAAACAAACCTTCCGATTGATCCATCCAAATGCCAAATAGGTCTAAGCTTACCATTTTTGGGTGCCATGTTCCACTTCTTTTATGGGCGAGAATCTCAAAGATTTCCCATACCTCTTCATCATCATAATCCCACATTTTGCCATCTTCCATATCTTCAATCTGCTTCTGGGTTTGGCAGTCGATACGAGTGTAAAAGATTTGAAGTGGAAACAATAAGTCAAGACCATGATGAAGGACCTTTTTTAGTAAGTATTTGAAACGAGTCCATGCCTAGGAAAAAGATTCACCATTATGTTGACGGAACATAAAAATGTCATTTTGGAGCGGAAGGGGTAGATTATGTAGTGGATTTGGTCGATTGGTTGAAAAATTTAGCGGATTCGCGTTTTCCATGAAGGTTGATGGTAATGGTTACGAACAAAAACACGAAGAAAAAGATAGACTAAAGAAAACCTAAAAATAAAAATAAAATCTTACTAGAAAGGAATCTAGCAAGTAGACCTAATAAAAAGAGATTCTAACCTAGACAATAACTATTCCCTGGGTTGCGGCGCCAAAAACTTGGTACGTGGGGATCGCACCAGGCTTTACCTCTCAAGGGATCTTGAGAAGCTTACAACCCCCACCACGCAGTGTACCTGATCGTTGTAGTATAGTATAGTGACAAGTACCGGGGGATTGATCGTTCAGCTAGGAATAGTGTCGCCAGGATTAGAAAACCTAAATACTAGTTCTAGAGATGAGAGATGATTCTTTTTGTATTTTTATATTTTTTAGAAAGCAAATTAAAATCTCGAGTTTGAAGGATTTTGGGCGGAATTAGTTGCTAGTCAACTAACCCAATACTAAGATGTAATCAAAATAAAATACTAAAAATGAAAATAAACTATATTAAACTAAGGCTGTGAACAATAAGTGGGAGAAATGTGTTTACTTAGATTTCACTACTCCCTAGATATCTTTTACACGTTAATTACTTGTTATAGTTGCGTAGATGACGGATTGTATTCCTTAATACCATTTATGGGCTGGTGTACTTACTTCCCCAATCCTATGAGTGCCTACTTCACTCCTATGTCGAGCCTGTAAGAAGCTCCTAACATAGGATCATTAGAATTTACTCATGCATTAAATACAACCAATAAAACCTAGTACACATCGGTTCATGTTTCCTAAGACGTTCAAGCATGTTACCATTTGGAGATCTGCCAGTTTTCTTAAGCCTAACATTGAAATCATTCATCCAATACAACTATAAACAAGTAATCAACACATAATCAACATCTAGGTTTCATCAGATCTAAGCAAACACAAGATAAATCTAGCCTAGCATGGTGGAATCAAGACAAGCACAAGATATAGACAACTAACACATAGATTGAATTAAGAAAAGACTTATCTTAATAACACATGTAAGGATTCAAGGGTTGAAAACCCTTGAAAAGCTGTAAAATTCATATATGGTTCGGCCTTAGGGTTTCTCCAAACTTGTTCCTCCCTAATGAATGAAAATTAGAAAACTATATATAGATATTAGAGGTTGACGGCGTCAAGAACAAATGGGTGACGCCGTCATCTCGCTGCCAAAATAATCTTCGGACTGCCTTGATCTACATCTGACGCCGTCATGTAATCCATTTTTGCAGGCCGTCACACTTTTAACTCTTGACGCTCTTCTTGTGACGCCTTCATTTATGTACTGGGTCGTCATGGTATTTACTCTTGACACCATCAGGAAAGTCTTCTTGACGTCGTCACACACTGTTCCCAGCATGGAAAATTAAGTCTTTGGTGTTTTCTTCACTTTTATGCTCCAAAAAACGTCCGAATTGCTTCCTTTTCCAGATTTCACTCCCAAAGTACCTAAAATCGCAAAAGGAACGATTTAGGGCAATATTTGATCAAATAAATTCAATTTCGGGCTTAAATAACCCCCTAAAAATGGATCATTTTTCGCCTCATCATTATACTTAAGAAAACTGGCAGACTTCCATTGGTAACTTGCTTGAACGTCTTAAGAAACATGATTGGAGGTGTACTACGGTTTTTGGTTGTATTTAATGCATAGGAGAATTCTAATGATCCCATGTTAGGAGCTTTTAACGGCTCGACATAGGAGTGAAGTAGGATCTTAGGGGACTGGCATCGTGGTCGGCATGGGCTCGGTTTGAATCGGCAACGATCGGCAACACGTTGCAACTTATTCGGCATGGCCAAATCGGCAAACCAAACGGTATTGTTTACCGATTCGGTGTGGATCTCAGCATTCAATTTGTGACCGTTGCAAGCTTTAAATTTTTGTACCGTTTGGGCAGGGGCGGATCCACGTCGCAAGCTTTAAATTTTTCTTTAAGTTTCTGAACATGCTACACCCATTTTTGGGAAAAAAAATTGTTCCGAAGTAGTCTTTTTGAAGAAGATTAAGAAAGATGTGGAGATGGAAGATGATGAATAGTACTAGTACTCCGTAATGTTCATAAATGTCTTCTACTATTTGGCTTTTAGTTGACTTATGTGTTCTTTTTATTGTAGATACCTAGGATCTGGTGATAGTGGTTAGGTGATTTTATATGTAGTTTTCTTATTACTATTTTAAGATCATTATTCATCTAATATTTTGTAAAAATTATCTATTTACAAAATGTCATAAACTTTTAATTATGTAACTTTTATTTGAATTATTAATGGAATTTGATGTTTTTAATTAAATTGTTAAATATAATTATAAAAAAAAAAAAAAAAAAAAAAAAAAAAATTAGGCATGGTTAGGCAACATTGCCACTAAAAATATGGACTTAGGCATCATTAGGCATGAAATTAGTTGGCTTAACATGATTGGCTAATTACAATTAATGTTTAGGCATCATTAGGCAACATTGCCACCCCCCTTATAGAGTTAGGGAATATTGTACACGACCCTGTGACTAGTATTAAGGAATATAACCCATCATCCATGCAATTGTAACGAGCTAATCAACCGGTAAAAGATATCTAGGGAGTAATGACATCTAAGTTAACACAACTTTTCTCGTTATTGTTTCCACCACATTAATATAATAGTTTAATTTTCATTTCTTTTATTTTATTTTGATTGCATCTTTAGTTAATTGGGTTAGTTGGCTAGCAACTAATTCCACCCACTCCTTCAAAAACCCGAGATTTTACTTGCTTTCCATAAAATATAAAAATACAAAAAGAATCATCCCTCACCTCTAGACCTAGTTTAGTAGGCTTTCTAATCCTAGCGATACTATTCCTGAGTTGAACGATCAATCCCCCGGTACTTGTCACTATACTATACTACAATGATCAGGTACACTGCCTAGTGTGGGTTGTAAGCTTCTCAAGATCCCTTGAGAGGTAAAACCTGTTTCTAGGGCGCAATTCCCACGTATCATATAACCTATGAAAAGAGACGGGTGATTAGAGCTATGAACAATTAAAATCTTAAGAAGCAGGGTCATGCTTACAAGTACTGTGTGGATTTGATTATAACTGTATGTGCAGGTAGGTTAATTCCATGGGCAAGAGTGTGGTGCATAAAACTTGATGATCTCCATTGAGAAAGTGACCTTCAATCAGGCTGTGGTCCTTAGTTGAAAGGTGTTCCGGGTTGACATGTACGTGTTACTTGTTTTGAGCCTTTTGACCCATTACCCAACATGCCCAACTCTTCCATTTTACACCTCAGCAAGAATGATGGTGGTATGAAAAATACAAGAATCTTAAACCAGCCATTGTTCTGATTACATTTAATCAATGTTTTTTTCCTTTTGGGTATACGTATTGGTTTAGGTTCCCTTCATTAAATGTTGACATGGATATTTAATAAATAACCAGATAATTTTAAACTGTTTATTAGAGTAAAAAGAGGGGAAAAAGTTTAGGAAGGGAATAGTGCAATATAAACATAAAATTAAATAAATAAAGGAAAATCTTACAGCTACCTTATCCCAATCCTTTAACTTAGACGTCGTAAGCATATAGTTATCACGTAAAGGAGCCCAAGCAGGACCTTCTCCATCGCCTGCACTTCCAACGTGTAACACAAATAAAAGATGGAGAGTAAGGAATCACACAAATTGAAATATATACAGAGAGAGATAAATAAGCATCACCTTAGCATCTGATGTTGATGGACCTTTGCCCAGCTCAGAAAAGAATGCTTCTTTCCTCCGTTTCTGAATCACTGCTGTGGGGTAGTCTTTGGTGCAGAAGCGGCCCTTGGTGACCTGAACCACCAGAAAAGAAATTAGTAATTTAAGGAAAGAAAAACAAGCTAACTGAATCTTTATGTATCTATCCTTTGCACATGTTCACTAACCTTTTAAGAATCTTCTCTTATATCTTATAAATGCAAAATACACGCGTCAAACAGTTTGTACCTAACTTCCGCACAAGTTGCAACACTTGGTCCAACTTGCCCTTGTTTCTGATTCATGCAAGAATCACATATTAACAAATTTTCACCAGTTGGTTTGATTGAACCTGAAATCATAAAATCAAACACCAATGATTAGTAAGGATAACCACAATTTATTGTTCAATACCAGGTTCTAAATCCAACATTAAAAAGAAAGAAGACAATTTAAAAGTCACTCTCGGAGCATAACAATACCACACACCATAAAATATAACTCATTAAATAAGACAAAGCAAGACATAACAACATAACCTCTTTATTCTTCTTCGCTTTCAGACTCGGCGCTCTGATGCCACTCCACAAAAGGCTTAGCATTCTTCCAAATCTGGGAGCTCTTGTTGCCACCACTCAATCCCTCCTCATACCACCTCACAAATAGCATTCACCTTTTCCTTATGTGAGCCTGATAGTGATGCCAACAGTTCCTTTGCACTGCAACAACTTTTTCATTTCCACTTCCTCTACGACTACCAGGGTTGTGAAGAGCATTAAGTTCCAACTCGTCTTCAATCCATTTGACCGAGCTAACAACCTGACCAAGACATCATTTTTACAAGACTCAAGTTACTAGAAAATACCATCGTGTCAAAACAATATATACAAAGTTTCAAGTAAATGCAACTCACCAAAGAAGGGGTCCCTGGCGCCGACAAAAATTATAAAGTAAATCCAGAAGAAAGTGAACCACGTGACGGACAATAGGATGCAAAGATTAATCATTGAGAACAAGCTTCAAAGCAGGAATAGCTTCAGCATCTTGCATTTGACCTAAAGCAAAAGCAGCTTCATGTGCCAACAGGTTTGAAGGATCTCGCGTTGCTGCAATAAACGATATCATACACCTCTTACTAAAATAAATATTCATTATACTAATTTAGAATTTTTTTAAAATCCACTTATGATAACTAAAATAAATATTCGTTATATTAATTTAGAAACAAAAATACGCCAATTCAAACCAAATCTCACAAGCATGTATTGGTCACCATAATTGATGCATATATAGTGCAAAGTGTTTAATAAAGCATAGTTCACTCATTGGTTGCAAATGATATCAAGCGAATCACTTTTCGAATAATAACCCACAATCATTATAAGCCGAAACATATAAGCTAAAGACCAATTACGCCCTTATGGCTGCTATTTGGCTGGGCAGAAATAACAAGAAAAACAGCCCCTTTGGCTGTGACATCAACCAAACCAAACACACCTTTTTGCGCAGGAAATTAAGCAACAAACGCACCCTTTTTGGGGTTGTGTTGCAGCAGCAAACGCACCCCATTTAGTGCTGAAAATAAGCAGACAAACGTGTCCTATTTTGTGCAAAACATCAGCAGCAAATGTGTCCTATTTTGTGCAAAAAATCAGCAGCAAATGCACCCTTGTACAGGTTCTCATTGAATCGACTCAAACAAATAATGAATAAGCTTTAATCCCACTTTACAAACAAGGCCAAAACAAGCACAACTAAAAGAAGCTTAACTAATAACAAATCACATAAACACAAAAGTCACATAAGCCGAAACAATCAAACAAACCCAGTCACTCTCGTTTAGTACCAAGAGCTGAACACAATGATGAGGCGAAAAATGTACCGCTTTTAAGGGGTCATTTAAGCCCGAATTCGTAATTATTTGATCAATTATTGCCCTAAATCGTTCCTTTTGTCATTTTAGGTACTTTAGAGGAGAAATTTGGAAAAGGAAGCGTTTTGGACGTTTTTGGTGCATAAAAGTGAAGAAAACGGCAAAGTCTCAAATTCCTTTCTGGGAACAGTACCTTACGACGTCAAGGATTAATACATGACGGCGTCAAGAGTGACAAAAGAGGTGGAAATGGATATTATAACGTGACGGCCCAGAGTACTTTTAGTGTTAATGACCTGACGGCGTCACCAAGGCCGTCAGGGTCAAAATGCATGTGACGGCCCAGAGTAGATTTGCACATGATGGCGTCAAGACTGGATCTTGGCAATCCGATTTTTAACTTGGCGGCGAGTTGACGACGTTAGTAGCCAATACATGACGCCGTCAGGATGCTCTGTCTATATATATTTTTCTAATTTTCCATTGTAAAGTGTGGAACAAGTTGTGGAATATTAAACATAAACCCTAGGTCGAATTTTCTGCTTATTGAAGGGGTTCCAAACCCTTCTTTCTTCCATGTTTGAATAAAGATAAGTTCTCCAATAATCATTCAATATGTCTATGTATTGTTTGATTCTATCTTATGCTTGTCTTTCTTTTAACATGTTAGGCTAGGTTTTTATTGTGTTTGCTTATTTGTAGTGAAACCTAGATGTTGATTATTGGTTGATTGTTTGTTTATAATTGTTACGGATGATTGTATTCGATGTTAGGCTTAAGAAAACTGGCAGACTTCCATTGGTAACTTGCTTGAACGTCTTAAGAAACATGATCGGAGGTGTACTACGATTTTTGGTTGTATTTAATGCATGAGTGAATTCTAATGATCCCATTTTAGGAGCTTTTAGTCGGCTCGACATAGGAGTGAAGTAGGATCTTATAGAGTTAGGGAATATTGTACACGGCCCTACGACTAGTATTAAGGAATATAACCCGTCATCCATGCAATTGTAACAAGCTAATCAACAGGTAAAAGATATCTAGGGAGTAATGAAATCTAAGTAAACACAACTTTTCTCATTATTGTTTCCACCACATTAGCACATTAGTTTAATTTCATTTCTTTTATTTTATTTTTATTGCATCTTAGTTAATTGGGTTAGTTGACTAGCAACTAATTCCGCCCACTCCTTCAAAATCCGAGATTTTACTTGCTTTCATAAAATATAAAAAAAAATACAAAAAGAATCATCCCTCACCTCTAGACCTAGTTTAGTAGGCTTTCTAATCCCAGCGACACTATTCCTGAGTTGAACGATCAATCCCCCGGTACTTGTCACTATACTATAGTACAACGATCAGGTACACTGCCTGGTGGGGATTGCAAGCTTCTCAAGATCCATTGAGAGGTAAAACCTGTTGCGAGGGCGCAATCCCGCGTATCACACAACCAAATAAGCTCTACGAGTCTACAAATAATCAAATAATCTACAAGCTTATAAACAAGCCACAAAAATAAGCACACCGAGTGCTTAATAATAAGCACTCGAACAAAACTATTATCAAACCACAAAACCACGAGCTTAACGATGATACCTTTATTACAAAACAACTTTTAATCCGTCTCAAATTTTTTAGTCTTTATAAAATTTTAGTTTTATATTTGAATCCAAAGAAACCAATAAAACTAAACTTGGTGGGTTATACTACTAAAGGACTGTATATCTGTACATCTGTATATATGTTGCAATTGTTCCTAAAGGTCTGTAAATCTGTTGCTATATTGATTATTGACTGAGATACCTGGGCTTCTTTGGTAGGGGCAATTTCCAATTGCGTTTTTCTTCTTTTATCGTCATTATTATGAGCATCAGCAGCATCGTTGATTGCTGCTATTAAAAACTGCACAATCCAATCCAATTCAATTCAGTATTAATCAATTTAACAAAAAAAATCAATTAACAAAGAAAGAATAAAATTACCTCATGTTTGATTGAGAAGAAGATTAATGCAAGTGTAACAGGTGGGATTTGTGGTTGGCGGCAGAGAAGAGAGAAAGAGGATGATATGAGTGTGGGTTATGTGACTAGATGACTATTAGATAGCTATTGGAGGGACAATGAAAATGTAAATTTGATTTTGGGGAAAAAAGTGGGCGGGAGTAGTGAAAATATGTGAGGGAGATATCCAAATTTGAGAAATATTGTAAAGTGCGTTTATAAAACATTTGAACTATAAAAGCAAAAGTGTGACCATATATAACATTTGGTCACACTGTTCAAGTGTGTGACATATATTTGTCACTTTTAAATGCATATCCTGACTAATGCTTCAAACTTACTTTTCACTTCTCACACATTTCAAATTCATATGTGGCTAAATTTTTAACAAAAACTAGCAGTCACATTTAAATAATGTGTGACAAACTTGAGTATATGATATAGCCACAGACACAATTACTTCATGTGACCATATATGGATTTTGGTCACACTGTTCAATTGTGTGACATATATTTGTCACATATGTATATATATAGTGTGACTAATGTTTCAAACTTATTTGTATCCGTCACACGTCCCAAATTATAAGTAGCTAAATAATCCAAACAAGTTTTACCAGATACCTCTAGTCACGAAAATATTCAAATATGTGGCTGTAGCCTCAGAGGTAATTCCGAAATGGTCACACAAATCATATCAAGCGGGGCTGTTTATTTTATTTTGGTACATTTAGTCACATAAAAAAGTTATCATGTGGCTGTTCGAAAAACAGCATGTGTGACGAAATCCCATTTTTGTACTAGTGGGTGTAGGTGGTGCAGGAGGTGTAGGTGGTGCAGGTGACGCAGGTATGTCGATTTGTGTTGGTTCAGGAACATAATCATTTGGTGTAGTAGTAATCGGGTGTGAAACTGGACCAATTGGAGTGGTGCTAATAATAGTGGAAATGAGATTGGAAGAATCTCCCAAAAAATCATATGAAGGGGTGGGTTTGGAGTGATTGGATTGAAACGGAAAAAACCGTTTCATCAAAGGTAACATGACGAGAGATGATAATTTTGTTGTTGTTAAGATCCAGACAACGATAGCCAAAATGATTGGCTGCGTGTCCTAGAAATACTGCAGGTGTGGCACGGGGTCCTAATTTATGGTTGGTATCGATATGTGGGTAACAAAGGCATCCAAAAACACGAAAAACACTATAATCAGGTGTAGCACTAAAACGTCGGGTAAAGGGTATTTCTTTGTTAGTGGCACGGAAAGGTAATATATTCAATAAATAAACAACCATATTAAGAGCCTCAGTCCAATAGTTTGGTGGTAAGTTTGCTTGAAACAACAAAGTACGAATAAGGTTATTTATGGTACGAATCATGCGTTCAGATTTTCCATTTGATTGAGAGGTGCGAGGGCAAGAAAATCAAAATTGGATGCCATAGGTTGAAAATAATTTATGAAAGGCACTATTATCAAATTCACCACCATGATCACACTAAAACGATTTAATTCACATTTAAACTGAGTACGAACATAACTACGAAACAACTGAAATTTAGACAAAACATCAGATTTATTCATTAACGGATAAACCCAAACATACTAAGAATAACGATCCAGAAATAAAACATAATACTTGAAACCAAAAAGACTCGGAATTGGAGATGTCCATAAATTCGAGTGAACAATGTCAAAACAAGAAGTAACAGAACTAGACGAACTAACAAACGGAAGCTTCACATGTTTACCAAGCTAACAAGCATGGCAAAGAACGGGAAGCTTCTCTTTATTACAAGAAATGGAATCACTAGACACAAGACACCGCAACACTTCACTCCCTGGATTTCCAAGTCGTTGATGCCACGTATACTGACTGGTAAGATATACTTGGGGAATTGAAGAAGGCTTCGTAACAGGATAGAGATCACCCGTGCTATCACAACGGAGGAGTACCCGTCGAGCTAGGAAGTCCTTCACAGAAAAACCAAAATGATCAAATTCAACAGTGCAATAATTATCACGAACCAATTGACGCACATAAATTATTTTTTTACGATATCAGGGGTAATTAAAACATTATTTAAACATAGAGGACGAAAAGGAGTAGACAAAATATTATGACCAGAGTTAGTGACGGTAATGAAATGCCCATCACCAACCGAGACAGACGGATAAATGCACTCATTAAGAATATCACTAAGTGATACGTGGGGATCGCACCCTCGCAACAGGTTTTACCTCTCAAGGGATCTCGAGAAGCTTACAACCCCCACCAGGCAGTGTACCTGATCGTTGTAGTATAGTATAGTGACAAGTACCGGGGGATTGATCGTTTAACTCAGTAATAGTGTCGCTAGGATTAGAAAGCCTCCTAAACCAGGTCTAGAGGTGAGGGATGATTCTTTTTCTATTTTTATATTTTTATGAAAGCAAGTAAAATCTCGGGTTTTGAAGGAGTGGGCGGAATTAGTTGCTAGCCAACTAACCCACTAAACAAAGATGCAATCAAAGTAAAATAACATAAATGAAAATAAAACTAATTATACTAATGTGGTGGAAACAATAATGAGGAAAGTTGTGTTTACTTAGGTTTCATTACTCCCTAGATATCTTTTACAGGTTGATTAGTTTGTTACAATTGCATGGATGACGGGTCATATTCCTTAATACTAGTCGTAGGGCCGTGTACAATATTCCCTAACTCTATAGGATCCTACTTCACTCCTATATCGAGCCGTTAGAAGCTCCTAACATGGGATCATTAGAATTCTCCTACGCATTAAATACAACCAAAAATCGTAGTACACCTCCGATCATGTTTCTTAAGACGTTCAAGCAAGTTACCAATGGAAGTCTGCCAGTTTTCTTATGCCTAACATCGAATACAATCATCCGTAACAACTATAAACAAACAATCAATCCATAATTAACATCTAGGTTTCACTACATCTAAGCAAACACAATAGAGATCTAGTCTAGCATGTTAAATAGAAAACAAGCGTAAGATATAATCAAACAACACATAGACATATTGAATGATTTGATGGGATACTTATCTTTAATTGAACATGAAAGATTTAAGGGGTTGAAACCCTTGAAAAGCTAATAAAATTTGGACTAGGGTTTATTCCCTCAAAGTTGCACACTATTGAATGAAATTTGGAAAACTATATATAGATATTACATCGTGGCGGCGTCATGTGTTAGGTTGTGACGCCGTCAACTCGCCACCATGATAAAAATCGTATTGCCTAGATCCATTTGTGACGCCGTCATGTGTAGTTGTGCTCTGGGCAGTCACTAGTAATTGGACCCTGACGGCCTTGGTGACGCCGTCAAGTCCTAAGCTTAAAAACTCTCTGGATCGTCACGTGTATTTTCCACTTTCACCTCTTTTGTAACTCTTGACGCCATCATGTGGAGAGTCTTGACGCCATCAGGTACTGTTCCCAGCAAGGAAAATTGAGACTTTGTCGTTTTCTTCACTAAAATGCTCCAAAAACGTCCAACATGCTTCTTTTCCAAATTTCTCTCCAAAAGTACCTAAAATAACAAAAGGAACGATTTAGGGCAATAATTGATCAAATAATCTCGAATTTGGGCTTAAATGACCCCTTAAAAGTCGTTCACTTTTCGCCTCATCACTAAGACAATTTACAGAATCATTAAGATGAGAGCTCGCACCTGTATCCATATTCCAATTTCCAGCAGATGAACCCTGAAGAATGGTAGTAGTAAAAGCATGCGGTAACATAGTCGCCTAACCCAAACCCTGTTGACCCGACACAAGAAGCTTACCCGGGTTAAAACCTGATCCAAACACCGGACCTGGCGAAGTCCCTTACTGAACCCCAAGTTGCGGTGAACCTGTTGGAAACTGAACTCCCTGCTGCTGTTGTGAACCGGCTGGAAGTTGAACCTCCTACGGCTGTGACAATGAATTGATCATCTGTGGACCCCTGGTGGCAATGAACCGTGTGTAACATGAACCCCCCGGTTGATACAAGCTGGTCATCCCAACAGTTTGACCAAGATGTCATAGCCATGACAGAGATGAGAAAAATAGTACACCCATGAGGAGTAATTCATCTCATCAACATCAAGTTTGATGGGAACAAAAGTGGTTAAGTGATTCATAACCATGAGTTTATCTGATAACGTGAGGACTGGGCCGGGGGGGGGGGGGGGATTGGTATCCGTGGTCATGATGAAAACTGTAGGTGAGGACTGATTTAGGCTGGTGAGGACTGATTTAGACTTTAAACTGTAGGTGATATAGGGTGTAAACTGTGGTGATGAAAACTATAGGCGATGGTTTAGGGTTTACAGATAGGAAGCGAAACAATAACAGAAACCTTAAAACGTGGTCGACAACACAGAGGTCGACAAACAATGAAACACACACGTCGACAACACACACGGTCGACAAACAGGAACTGTGAAACGAAACAAAAAGGAAAACTGGAAATTAGGGTTTGAGATACTAGGGTTTGTAGAGAGGATCGACCAAATGGCCTGATACCATGTAAGTTGGTGTGAATCGTTTGTATTGAATGCATAATATGTTTGGTACATCAGATAATATATAGGATACAATATGGGCTAAACACATAACGGGCCTAGCACCCTAATATTAATCGTCTAACAGAAGAATGGCTATGTACTTTTACAAATATAATGATTTGGTACGTAAACTTTAAGAAAGTTGTGTAAATGTAACGAACTTTTATAAGTGTTTCAATTTGGTACGTGATGATAAGGTGTCACTGTAAATGGTGTCACGTGTCAGACTTTCAGGTATAACACGTAATCATCACATATCAAATTGGAGCACTTATTAAAGTTCGTTACATTTACATAAGTTTTTTAAATTTCACATACCAAATCACCACATTTGAAAAATACATTGTTATTCTACGACCTAATCTTAAAAAAGTAAAGCAATTAATGATTTGTATGGATTATATAATAAAAGTTTTATCACAAACAATATAGTGTCGCAAGCAACGCACGAACATTTTAACGCTAGTTTTACAACATTAATATTACAATAGTATCATACACAAACAAAAGTAATCGGTGATTAATCGGATTGGCATTACTAACAAATTTTAGTTATTTCTGACAAGTTTTGTGTATTTACGGTGAGTTTTAGGTATTTCCAGTAATGTATTTTCTAAAAACAACTTGTAATAAACTTAAACAGCTACTATAAGTGATAAAAATAAGTTTATAGTGAGTTTTGGGTACTTCAGGCAAGATTTATAGGTTTTCTGCAAGTTTGACCGCCGTTGACCACGGTTGACTTATTTGTTTGACCAAGTTACATAAATCGGCAAGATCGGTGGCCTTGTAGCACCTAATCGACGATTAATCGGCCTTGTAGAATTTTTTTTTGCAACACTGCATTATATAATAAAAGTTTAACAATATAGTGTCGCAGCGCGCAAACATTTTAACGCTAGTTTTACTACATTAATACTACAATAGTATCATTATCATACACAAACAAAAGTACATAGGATTGCTAAAGAAGAGAAAAAACAAACTAATCTTGCATCAAATGAAGATCAAAAAAACAGATCTTGCTAATGATGAAGATTGAGGGGACGTGCACTCTACAACAAAGAGATCACAAAACTGTCTCAATGTTTTCTTCCCCTTTCTTACTACAAATTTAATTAAAATTCAGCTACTAATATCTGTAGAAATAAGGCTTAAAATATGCAGCCACATTTCCACTACTAGAAATCAAGCTTCATCCTTCCAAAAGAAAGGATTTACTTGTGAATCAAAGGAAAAATCATAAGTCCCATGCTCGTGTTCCTGATGTTCTTCGTGTTCTTGAATGTTTTCGAGATTAAAACTCGAAGGAAGCATTAAACTATTGGTCGAATCGAGTGAGTCCCAATTAGCACTCCCAGGCCCCCACCCGGAATTATACCAACTCTCAGCCATTTCTCCCCATGCTGGATCCGAATTCTCTTCTGTTGTTTCTTGCTCGTCATTCTCGGTCACAATTTCCTTCGACTCCACCTTCTCGGTATCGTCTTTCACCATTTCCGTAACAGGTGGAGATGAAGATGACGAATCTTGGCCCGAATTCTCAACACTTTCTATCTTATTTTTCCCTAGAAACCGCTCCGGGAAATTAAGTCTAGCATTCTCCCCACGCAATTTAAATGCTTCACGGTCATAAGCCATAGCGGCGTCTTCTGCGGTATCAAATGTACCTAGCCATAAACGGGTTCTATTGCGCGGAAGACGGATTTCCGCGACCCATTTCCCCCAATGCCTTTGCCTCACACCTCTATATAACTTAGTAGTATGAATTGGTTGAATTTGAGGTCTCATTTTATTCATCATCATCATTCTACCTCTAGGACTCAATGTATCATTCCAATAACTATGCAATTGTTGTTGTGATAAACCCGAGTTCTCGCCTGAAAAATATGGCGGGAACCCGAAATTGTGATGAATAACTGGTGGCTGATTAAAAGAAATCATTTGAGGGTTTGGTGGCTGTTGTGGTTGTGGATATGCAGGCATAGGATGATTCATATAACTCGAATTCGCCCTATATTGTTGTAAAGATTCTATTGTTTGTTGATTATTTCCATCAAATGCGAATGGAAATAACTTATAAGAATTAGAAGAAGATGAAGAAGAAGAAGATTGATGTTCAGGGCTTTTAACTTTTTTCAAAGGTCTAGTGTGTGTGTTTGAATGTGTATGAGACATGGAAGCTTCATCAAAAACTTGCTTCCATTCTCTTGTGTCATCAAAACCACCCATTTGATGATCAAAGTCCATCTGTTTTGATTTCCCACTAGCCATTGATTTAACAATCAAAAATTCACAAAAACAAAAACTTACTAAAAAAAGAAAGAAAACAAATTTCGCCGCTCACTCTACGGGTAAAAACTGAAATAAAGCACAAAAACTCGCTTTAAATTCAGATATATAAACAACCCAATTGAAAAAATAAGTCAAATAAGAAAACCCAAATCTTAAATTTTCCTAAAAAACAAAGATTAGAAAAAAAGATTCAGTTGAAGTTGGTATACTTAGAAAAGGAGAAATCTTGAATGGTGAAAAAAAGAACCATTCTTAAGAATGAGCGGCTGAAAAACAATAAAAATAAGAAATCCAAAATGAAAATTGTTATATGTGACTGTGAATGATTTTTTTTTTGTTAAGGATTTGATGAAAATTTAAGATTTTGGAGGAGAAGTATAAACAAAGAAGGACAGAAGGCAGAGGACTTTGTGGGTGATTTCTGATGAGTGTGTGTGTTTTTTGTGGTGTGTTTTGAAGTGTGAAGGATGTGGGTTTATAAGAGAAGAGATAAAGATATTTAGTGGGTCCCACAGAGGTTTTTTTAATGCTTTTGCCAAAGTTACGTTGCTTCTACTCTAACCTTTCCTGTTGGTTTGTTTTTATCCAACTGTTTTTACACTGAAACCACTTCAAAAAAAATCTGTTTAGTTTAAAGTTTAAAAAGAGATATCATTAACGTTAAGTATGGTAAGTTGTTTCTGTTCCCAAAAAAAAAAAAAAGTATGGTAAGTTGTTTAATATTTGGAATTGGCCTATTGGGACTTAGTTTAGATGGATAAAATCTACTACAAATATATATTTTATGTTCTAAAATAAGTGCTCATTTTTGTATTTTATATTGCTTCAAAATAAATATCGACTTGGTATTTTAACAAATTAAGAAACTTTTGTAGGTAACAAAGATATTTATTAATGTAAAATATAATTAGTGAGATTTTTTAAAATAGTATGCATTCTTAAAATGGATCATCTTTTATGGCAAACGGTACGACGTTTAATTTATAAAGTGTCTTCATGTTTTAATGATAAAAAACATGTAACCTGTAATACATAACGTAAAATGCACAAGTTACTCGTTTATAAAAATCATCAATGCATGCACACATCAACACCTCTAGACGGCTCAAACCTGAATCACTTAAGGTATGTACAAACAATACTTCAAACTTGTTAAATAATCAAAGAATTATTTTTGTCATTAAACCTCACATTTTTATAAATGTGACAAAACCTTTTACAAAAATAAATTATACAAATTATTTTTGTATCTATAAAGAAATATTTTAATAAGAAAAATAAATTTAAAATTTGAATTTGAGATCCCCAACAACTATTTTTCTACCCAAATCAGTTAAATTTTCACCAGATAATATTTCACAACTAAAAGACAAAAACAGCCGAGAAGGTCCCTTAAATTGGTGGCGGTCCCTTATATATAAGGGACCGTCCAATGTTTAAGTGACCGTTCCCTACTCCTCGAGCTGTCCTATAAATAGTGCACTATTTTCATCATATTTTCTCAACCCTCTTTAGCACAAAACTTTACGTTCTTTCTCAATTCCTTTTTTGATCACATTAACTAGTTTAAATCTTGTTTACATGTGATTCTTTCTTCTTCTCATCAAGTGCAAAGAGAAGAACTTTCGTTATCATCTAGATACGAAGTTATGTAGTCTAGTTAGTCCGCGTGTACATTTGTTACATATAGATCGAGTTCAAATATTTTGTAACATGTAGATCGAGACGATGTGTAAGTTCGTAGAGTGTCATGTGTATCCGGACGATGGTGTAAGTCCGTGACGCCTTGGCCTGTTTCGTAAAGTGGAGGCCACACCTCGCGCTATGGCGCCGCTATAGCGCACTATTTAAAACCCTGGTCCCATATATATATGGAACCGTCCATACATTTCTGGGACCGTCCCAGTTTAATCAAAAATAGCTCAATCTTTTTAACTTTGTGTTGTGGTTATATTTGTATGATTACTTGTTTATATTGTATTGATGACATGCGAGTCTTGATTTGGTAAACATACTTGTAATTACGTGACATATATATTTGTTATAAGTATTGTAACCACTATTCATATTTAACCACACACTTAATTGAGAATTTGATACAAAAGATTTTTAGATTACAAAAAAAAAGAAAAAAAAAAAAAAAAAAAAAAAAAAAAAAAAAAACGTATTCACCCTTCTACGTTTCTACATCTATTCGGATAGAGAGAGTATCTAATAAATTACATTTAATAAATTTTGAGTGTTTAACATGAGGTGGAATGGTCATTGATTTGGTGTGAAATATTCAACTTAATTTGAATAATGATTTTGAGAGGTTTCCTTCAAACAAATTGTTGTTTTGATTACAATTTACTTTGGATTTCTTGTGAACACTTTTTCTTTATACATTAGAACAAATTCAAACATTGTCTTTTGCAATAAGTTTTTGTTGCACTCTGTTGTTAAATAACAGTGTATGCACCTATATACCAAGTTCTCATTTCTTTATTTTGAAGAAATCGATTTTTAGAGCTGATAGTTTCTTAAAAGATTTACATTTAGCAAAATATTGTTACATTTATATTGAATTATAACTCGACAAATAGTAATAACGAGCGGGGCACCCGCGCGTTGCTGCGGGAATGTTGTGTCTAATGAAAACTCGAAATAAAACGATAATTTTTTTAAGGACTAAATTTGTAAAAGATCACTAACGGGAGACTAACGGTGCAATTTATAGCTAACCTAAGGGACTAAAATCGAAAATCCTTAGCTACAGTACACACACTATTCCCCACTGTTTTTCACTGTAGCAACCACTGTTTGGCATGTAGCAACGAATTTTTCAGTTTTAGTCCCTTAACGTGACATTCTGTTGCAAAGTTAGTCCTTAGGGACTAACGGTGAAAAAAATAACGTTAGGGGCTATTTCTGTTTATTATTTGCACAGAAACAACCCCTGAAGCTACTGGTCTGTTGCAAATTTAATCCACGTCTGTTAGTTAACGGTCGTTAAGGACTAACTTCGCAATTGATCATTAACCTTAGGGACTAAAATGGGCAAACACGAAACTTGTGTGGGTACTGTTGCTACAGTACACATCACGCTTTTTAGTATATATATAAATTGTACAGGAGCTCATAAACACCAAAATTAGGTGTTTACTTCAAAAATTATTAGTAATATTTTAAGGGGATAACTTTGCTACAATTTTTGTAACCAACTGGCTACAATTCTCCATCAAAATACATAAGAAAATGAATCAAAGACCCACAGAAAAAAGTCAGGGACCCACAATTTGTAGCACAAATTGTATTGAATTGGCTACAATGCAATTGTAGCTAATATATTCCCATATTTTAAAGTGTAGAAAAGATACAAAATAAATTATGCATATTATTGTACGATATTCCCTAATCTATACTATTATATAATGCATTTGGGACTATTCTATAATTAGAAAGGTTTAAAATTCAGATTTTTACTTGCTTATTATAGAAGGATTTCAAAATTAATTGGTTAGGAAGCATGTTGGTTAGGAATCATGTTGGTTAGGAAGTTGGTTATGAAGCAAGTTGGTTAGGAAGAGGTTGGTTGTTCAAACTAAAATTATTTGATTTAATCATCTCTGTCATCTCTACTTATAAAGCATAAAAACAGCTAAATTTGTAACCGAATAACGCAAAATATAGTCACAAGTACCCGCTGCCGCATTGGGCGGGTACCATTATAGTGTTTTTTAATGGTAATACAAACATTGTGAACTGAAAATTTATCATACATAAAATAAAGACTTATTTTGTCAATTTATAAGTTGTTGCAATATGATTATTTGGTGTAAAAAGCATGCCACCAACACGAACAATGAACCAATGGCCCATGCCATGCCCAAAACACGCTCTAGCACTTGATTATTCTTGTATATGGCAAATATTTTTGTTCACAATGTCCTAGCACTTGTTGTTGGTGGAACCTATGGTTCACTCTCAAATAAAAAAAATCTAATTACACATAGACATCACTATGGTGGTGGAAGTGTGAAATAATCTATCTTGTTGACAATGTAAGAAATATTCACGTCGGCTTATATAGGAGCATTGAGTTTATGATCGAGAGGCTCACTACTTGAACAGATCCTCGAGTTAATGGCTAGAACCGTAAAAGAACCATCTCTTGTAATTTTGACAAACTAAGAGAGTCGACGAGGCATAGGGTAAAGTAGAGATGAGGTCATAACTCATAAGGTCTTCTAACAGGTCAATTGAGAGTTGAATTTAGCTCTCTAGAATTATGAATGAAGAGTGTACGTAATCCAACTTGGCCTTTCAATCTAACACCGAATTAAAATGCAAATGTGTTGACAATAAACATGTGCAACACGTAAGAGGATTTGTAGTCACAAGTGATTATCATTTTTCCTGGGATACGCGCGTTATGAAAAATATTTTTCTTAAGATTCCAAATTATGAGCTTTTAATGTTATAGGTGCTAACGTGTTGAATTTTTTTGGTCTCAACCTTTTAAGACAACGACAAACCTTGACCATATCTAATTTTGGCATAGCCAAACTATGGCTTGAGTATGAGAAATGGTACTTTTTGTTTTGGTCCCAACTAAGCATAACCAATACTTTTACATGTCTTTACTTGTAGCATCACAATCTTCTTTATATTTAAGACTGAAACATTTCTTCCTGTATCGACGTGTATGTGTGACACGTATCGTTTGATCACAAACTCATTGTTGATGCTATCATTAGTCCGTTCAACTTTGAAACGTCTTCCACTTTGATCTTTTCCCATTCCAATTCAAATGTATTTTTATGTGTGTCTAGCTAGTGCTTAATTGTGATAAAGTTTTAGTTGTAATATAGTAATTAGGGCATCAATGATATCATCAAATTCCATATATTATGTAATCCGTGACGAAGAATATTATTGAAAGGATAAATAATGGTCGAGGAGAAGTGGAGGAAGGGATAATGGAAAAATGCTAAAAATCATACGCGTATGTGTTGACAATTGTATGATAAAACTTTATTCTTAAGAGATAAGTTTGACTTAATTTTTTATGAGTTAGTCAAATGCCTATAAAAACATATAATTAGACACAAATTTTTTGTAAGGTTTAAATGTATGAGAAACTTTAGAACTTCATTTTTTTATAAGATGGTCAATGCCATTGTACATTTTTAAAGTGTACACGGTGTTTTAAAAATCAGACCGAATCGGTGATTCGATCTTTTGGGTTCAACTAGGAATTGAAAAAATAACCGGTTCGGTGTCCAGTTTAGTTTTAAAAACCATGGTTAAACATACACTAAATTAGTTAATTTGTTTCTATAATATATTGTTTTGTTAATATTATCATCTCACAAATTCCTTGTTTAAGGCGACACCTAGTAGAGCTTTTGATGAGGCGAGCTCAAGTATCCATGAGCAACTCAACTTCATCTAGCTCGAGACTGAGTCGAGTTTTTTACAAGCCAAACTCACACATCCCATACATAGTTTTATCGTTTTAGTATTAATTCATGTTATGCTTTGACTGATAATTTTTATTGAAGTAAAAATAGTTAAACGCAAAAAAGAGCATTGGATTAAAATAGTCAACGAGTGGATGCGTTTTGCATAAGAAAAGTCGGTGAAAATTCAACAGTGTCGGTGGTCCACTCGCCACTTATTATTCTCCAATACAAATTTTCTCTTCCCTTTTTCTTGTTTTCATCGTCTAGTCATCTTACAACACATCACTTCAAGATATTAGTGATTACAAAGAACATAACCAAAACCAAAAACAAACCGATATCTTATATTATTTAACTCCTTTAGCAGGGTTACTTACTCATTACGAATGTGATTACTAGACATCCGACCTAGCAACCTTCTGATTTGCCGGGACCGGCAACTATAAGCAATGAGATGTATGGTAGCGCCTTATAATAGAGCATAGATAAATAACTTTGGTTCACAGTTTTGGATTAGACGAACCCGTAAGTTAACACATCTAAACAAAAGGTTAGAAATCTTTCTTGTGGCCTAAGACTAATCAATTACAGTAGTATATATCAAATCACTTAATAATTGTGTATATGAAACATTAGTCAACTAAATTTATGATTATTGACTATTTGATCTCACAAAAGTTTATTTAATGCAAAAAATTATCTCGCATGCGTGATTGGTTATGGTTTTCTATAGCTTCTTTAATTCGTTTAATTTTAACAACTTGTATAGACTTGTAGCAATCATTGAATTTAATTCGTAATTTACTACAAAAACGACTAACTGATCTACCAGCTAACTTATTTTTGCGGTTTATAATTTCATCAAGAGACTACACTTCATGAAAGGCAAGCTAGCTAGGCATCATCAATGTTATTTATAAGTAACTTTAACGCTGTAAAAATAGTTAGCTCGTAAAAGAAACTACGTACGTGTATCATAGTAATACGAATTTGATCAAGGACAACGTTTTCAATATGTCAATAAGCAGTATAATTTATATATAGAGTTTTTCTATAAGTTATGATACGTATCTCAAGAAAAGAATAAAAGTCATAGTTGGTTTCTATATGCAGAAACATGGAGATATTTTGAGAGGGCTGCGTGGCAAAATAATAGAGATGCTGTCCAATCAATTGGGGTGGCAACAAGCCAACAATGAAGGAAGTCCTTCTCATTGACCCATCAATTCATTAATAACTAATATTTGGTGAAACTGAAAGCATCAATCATTGCATCATATTTATGTGTATTCACTATATCTCCCTAATATTGACAAAATAAACCATAAGTAAAATTATTAATTGTATCAATAGGTGTTCAAAGCTTATGCATACGTAGATACATGCGTACTGTTAGAATTTGGGTGTGTATAAGTAGTGATAATCTTGATATGTTATTTGAACCGTGTTGAGATTACTTTCAGATTAAAGTATTTTGACCCTATGTGTTTCGGGTATCACGAAATTCTCAATTGAATCTTCCGTGGACTAGTATAAATAGGTGGTGGTGATGAAGCAACAGGAGGTCTAAATCATAAAGATGTACCATAAAGTAGGCTTGTTCAGTGTGAAGGGTAATGGTTTGGCGGATGGTGTATGATGGATAAAATAGAGAGGAGTGAAAAATGTTCTTCTTGGTCTATCCAATATACCATCAAGGAGGTAATGGATGGGTTTCCCCTCAAAGAGTGCGTTCCCATGTAATTCAAGCCATTTTAAAGATGAAAATGTAAGTTACATGGCATAGCCCTTGATTGGGAAGGGTAATGGCCTAATGGGTTCCAGTGATGTCTCTCATCTGTTTCTACTTTGATCATTGTGGGTGTTGCTGGTTGAATGATCTTAGTGGAAAGATGTAGGGGAAATATAGCTAGATGGTGGGTACAATAAAGGTAAACTCAACTGCTTCAATGATATGTGCAGTGGTGCTTGAAGATCACTTGTATTGGTCAGTCTTTAGTATTATCAGAGATAAGTTGTAGGCTTGTCTGATATATGTTTGTTCTTGTATTTTGATTATATGTCCAAAAAACAGTTTTGTGATACTTATGTTGTAAATTGGTTGGATGATTAATATAATTTTATCTTTGCTCAAAATAAATAAATAAATAGGTGATGGTGCAAGTATTGTAAGATGAAGGAAATGAAGCGAAGTTCAAGTAGTAAATTAAAGTTACATTGTAAAAATTCTTTAAAGCATTCTTCTCTTTATCTAATAAAAGTCTAAAATGCTCTCGTATTTTCTAAGAGAATCGTGATATTCTCACAAGATATCTCATTTTTAAACCTCACAAAATACACATTTTGTGGTGTGGTCATGTAAAAATCGGAAACGGTCAATAGATACTCCCCTTACACCGTGTACAGAGTAATAAAGATCAAAGTTGTGAACGGAATATTTAAGGTTAGAACAATTTAGTGGGAAAGGAATTACACTTGGCGACCTAAAAAAATTATTTGGCCCATGTTGCTTCGATAATAATTATGGACAATCCATTACTAAGATATATTGTCCAATCACTAAGAGACTTGATGATTGCATTTGGAAATTTTACCCTACCAAGAACTCGTTTCATAATGGCTAGTTATAGTTTTTTTCTGTAAGTGTGAATAATTAAATATGGATCCTTATACTACTAGTGAGCACCTTACTGATTCTGACTAGGAGCGGCGATTGGCATGTTCGAGTTGGTGAGTTGATGGTTCAAAATCTCCACCAAAACCTAAGATGTTTAGTTAATCGTGCCGAGAATTTAACTCTAACCTTAACACGTTTATTAAACAGATTAGTCGTGTCGACCCTCTTATGATTTGAATTATAATTTTAATGGGACATATTGAATATAGTAGTTGTATATTATAAACATTTTAAACAACGCGATAAATATTTTGATATTGGGTCATATTACGATGAAATTAAACATATAAATTCTAATATTTATTTATTAAACGGGTTGACGGGTTGAGAATCCAACCCAAATCTAACATATTTATTAAACAGTGTCGAACTATTTCAAACCCGTACTTGTTAGCATCAAACATAACATGTTTATTTTTGTGTCGATCCCAAGTTGTGTCAGAAATTGCCGCCCCTAATTTTTGAAAATAAATTTTATTTTTTGTTTATCTAAAAGGATCGTCAATGACGATCCTTGCTTACGATGCTTGCTCTTCTTATCTATTATATACTGTATATTTTTCTTATCTGATTCTAATACATTTTAAATATATAACTGCACAAAACAAGTAATGTATGTCCATAACACAAGACAGTGGAAACATAAAGTTGGTAGACCTTAAACTAATAAAGAAGTTAAAATTGATGTTGTTTATCTAGTAGTGATTTTTTTTTTTTTTTTTTTTTTTTTTTTTTTTTTTTTGACAAAATTACACGGATGGTCCCTATGGTTTACTCTGATTGCAAATTTTGTCCTTAAGTCATTTTAAGTACACCAGAGATACCTAATTTTGAAACTTGTCACACATTTAGTTCTTAATTTGGATGGTTGTTAGTTTATTTGTTAAGTTATTTGCATCGTTAGTCCTTCGTTAATATTTCGCATAAGAAAACAGACGAAAACGTAAAAAAGCAGACGAAAACGTAAAAAAATAGATGAAGACGTTAAAAAACAGACGAGAATATAAAAATATGGATGAAAACGTAAAAAGATTGACAAAAACATAAAAAAAATGAACGAAAACGTTAAAAAACGGACTAGAACGTAAAAAAATGAACGAAAACTTAAAATGATTGTCAAAAATATTAAAAAAAATGGACGAGGACGTTAAGAAATGGACGAAAACGTAAAAACATTGATAACGGTGCAAAATATTAACGGAAGGACTAACGGTGCAAAAAATATTAACGACAGACTAACGGCGCAAATAACTTAACAGATAAACTAACGGCCATCCAAATTAAGGACTAAATGTGTGACAAGTTTCAAAAAATAGGTATTTCTAGTGTACTTAAAATAACTTAAGAACTAAATTTGCAATCCAAGTAAATCACAAAGACCATATTTCCTTTTTTCTCTTTCCTTACTTCTAAAAACTTACTACTGTATATGAATATCAAGGAGTGATGTGCCTATTTAAATCATCTTATAAGATACTATAAATTGACGGAGTTTGAACATTTATTATGAGCATATATACTTTGCATTTTGGGAGGGCCAAAAAGGTAAAAAAAAAAATAATAATAATAAATAAATAAATAAAAATTTACATAGAGAAAACTTAAAAAAAATATATTAAAAATCCGCAGGATAATAAATCTTGGCAGGGCCACACAGCACTCCTAGGTCTTCACTACCTCCGCCCTTAACTATATATACCATTTTTCTATTTTTTATTTTATTTCTTTTTTTAACCATAATTTCTGAACTTTTGGCCGATTAATCCACAAGGTTTGAACTAACTGCTACATAGACCCAAAAAAAGTAAAGCTCTCCTTTTTTAAAAAGTCGGTGTTGGTTGCGAACACTCTCTAGTTTTTCTTTTGTGCGCGATACTTTAATCAACTACATACAATATATCGTAAACATTAGATCAATTTATAACTAAACAATTGTATATAAAAGTTAAAGAAGGCAATAATGCTTAATGAGTTGTTAGGGTGAGGTGCCATTGGTTATCACATTGGAACATAGTCCAACTCCAAACTATATTATAAATCGAGAACTCATAATTTAATGAAAATTCCTTATCGATATGGTCAATTTTATTTCATTAAAAAATAAGATAAAATTAAAGTCAACCCCTGTTATGTTTTGATGACACTATAAAGCATTTTCATTATGGTTTCGTGGTAATCCACTCCTTATCAACATATTAACGGATAAATTTGTATATTTAGGCATTTACCTAATTACGTAAACGATGATTAGTGTTCCACTCAATTTTAATCAGTTGGTTTGTACGGAAAAAACCAGTGGTATTGTGTTCTGATGATGAATGATTTTCATCTAGACATGTTTTATTAAACAAAACTAGCAACGAAAGTGATTATGTAGTTTAGGGGGCGGCTCAAGCTTGTTGGGGTCTAAAGCAAAGAGTTGGAATGTTTTTGAAGATAATAAAGATTAGAAATAGAGCAAGGACTTAGGATCAAATGAGAAACATAATTAAGATAAGAAGAATGAGAAGAAACTACAACCACAAATATTATATGCACCAATAAAAAATAGATGCATCTCATATTATTTCTCTTTCCTTATTTGAAATATGTGGCTATAATTTTTTCTCACACTTCTCATTTCATTAATTCTTCTCACTAGATCCATACTCATAGAGCAAGCTGAAATTCTTTGATTCGGTAATTGAGAAAAGGCCCTAAGGAAGCGAACTAACACGAAATGAGTTTGCTTGATTGTTTAACTGAAAAATTACTAACAACCCAATACAAACAATCAAAAGAATGAATGTTGTTCTTAAGAAAAATAAACGAGCAACCATAATTGAAGATATATAAATGCCGAAAACCATTTTATGGACTTTATTTATTGAATGAACGCCAGTGAACTTCAAACAGAATGGTCCATAAACAGTTCGTTAAACGTATGGTTCGTTTAACTTTTAAATCGTTTACAGTTCTATTAAAAAGTTATCAGAAGTTGGAGCACTTAATGAGCTTAATTTATCGTTTTGAATTATCAATTATGCAATAAAGGTGGGCTTCGTTCTTTTAAGCTTAGGCTGAGCACAGTGGCTTGAAAAAAATCGGTTGAGCGAGACCGACGACCGATTTCAATATCGGTTGTCTCCAATGTGTGGTATTAGTTGAATGTCGGTTGAGGAGCAATTAAAGTGACTATCGGTTGAAAACACAGCTGACTTTAAAACAAGAAAAATCTTCCAAAAAAATACTACCATTTGTATTTTACCACTATGACACTTCAGTCATGTCTAATCGCTGGAAAAAGAAAGCTGACGTGATAGTTGGAAAGTTAAGTGAATATGGGTCACTACTGTGACCAACCTTAGTGTTTCCATTGGTTGCATGAAAAAGAAATAAAATCTCAAAATCCGAAATTGTTCGGGCCTTAAATGGCGAAATCAGCTTAAGGGTTTACTTTAAATTGTGTTGGGAGTTAGCCATTTTAGGTCATAGCCTGTGGCAAACAATAAATGCTACTCGTTATCTATAAATATAGATACCGGACTTTTTGGGATCGGGGTTCAGAGATTCGGAGGTCTAATTAAAACTTTAGTTTTAGTAGCTTTACCATAAAGTCATTACTGATTCGTAATTTTTTTTCGGGAGTCAATAATGGTTTTTAACCTTTTAACCGAATAATTCACGGGGTTTAAACCCATCATCACAGTAACTTAAATCAGGGTAAATCTTCTCTTTTCAGGAGGCTAACGTTGCTACTGCAAGGTTATTTGTAATTTGCGAGATTTTAACTTGTGACCTCACACATTCTAGTGTGGTAGAGAGTTTTTTGGCCACTAGGGCACTCCTGATTGGTTTGACATAGTTTTATTACAAGCAAGAATGTGATAGGAAATCCACTTAATCCAGCAAAGATCAAAGTTCCTAATTCTATAAAGATTAATTGAACACTTATCATCTAACGTAAATGGTTTTGTGATAATAATACCGAGTGGTTCGACGTAGTCTTATGACAAGCAATTAAGAATATGATTCGAGATCCACTCAATTCAATGTTGGATAAGATACAGTGTATCTTGGATAAGAATATCTTGCAAGTGGCGCAACTTTGATCTCTATATGTCATCCATGATGTTATAAGCCAAAATTCTTGCCATATGACATCATGGATGACAAATAGAGATCCAAATTGCAGTCACTTGCAAGATATTCTTATCCAAAATACACTGTATTATCTTGGATAAAAATATCTTGCAACTTGCTGCAACTTGCAAAATATTCTTATCCAAGATACGCTGTATCTTATCCAACAGTTGAGAATCTTTTTATAAAACACATCTTCTTAGCACGTTTGTGAAAATCCTTGTAGAAAAAGAGTATAAAGGACATCTAAATTGCATATGGATCAATAAGAAGAACTTAACCGAACTACGGAGTATAAATCCTCGTCTCTCTAGAAACGAAACAAATGCAAGTTTCTATCTTGGAAAAGTGAATATGGTACATCTGAGTATTTAATGATTTAAAAAGTTGAAAAATAATTATGAAAGGGGTTATAGTGACATTAAACTCAACCCGACCCGATAACAACTCTACTTGTGATGAATTTTTTTTTTTTTTTTTTTTTTTTTTGGCAAATTAAGAAATAATGCCCTAGATATAAATAATTGTTTAAAGTGTGAGTCGATTATATTACCATCTGTGTTGCCTTAGCAATTCGTCGAACCAGATCAGCCCAAAATTAACATTTTTAATATATTACGTGCATCTTTTAATCCCCCAATATATAAACTAGGACTAAGTTTGTAGATACGTAACAAACTTTCTCAAAAGTATCGAAATATGTAACGTACTAAATATATTAC
This sequence comes from Artemisia argyi, assembly GCA_030686995.1. NCBI lineage: Eukaryota > Viridiplantae > Streptophyta > Magnoliopsida > Asterales > Asteraceae > Artemisia > Artemisia argyi. The sequence continues at coordinate 91,864,350 of CM060699.1, forward strand.
TTATATCGCTAACATACTTTCAAATTTTGCACATAATACGTAATGTCACCGGATAGTAGCAGGTTATTTCATACGTGGCATTTTTATTAGTTGTGTTTCTCCACGTGGATTTAACTGATTTATCTACATGGAAATTACTATAATAAAAATATTGACCCTATATAAACACATGTTGACTTCTTAATCCCCCTAAAATCCACCCATATCGTTATCACTTTTTCCACCAACAAAACCTAATCCCAAATCCAGACAACTTGAAACCCTAATAATCCCAAGGAAGAAAATTGTGGTTGTGCAAATGTTATAAGGTATAGTACGTTGTAATTAATTTTTGTTTAATCTTTCAGATCCCTAATTTTTAAAAATCAATTTGTAACCCTAATTTTCAATTTTAGGTAATTCGATGGCTGCGTTTACTGTTAACCTCCATCACGATGGGTTTTTTGTTCCAAACCCACTTAAGTACGTGCAAGGAGGGTTGCAAGTACTTAATAATATCCAGATTGAAGAAATGCCTATTGGTGAGCTTTTCGAGGCTGTTAGACGGTTTGTTCTTAATCCCCCTATAAGTTTGTACTATAGTCTACATGGTACAACACTGTCTAGAGGTATTAGGCCACTAAAAACAGACAAGGATATGGAAGCATTAACCAAAGTAGGCTTTGAAAATGGATGTAAGGTTACTTTGTATACTGAGTTTATTGATTACGATGTTATGGAATACGCTAATAATGATAACCTTTGTGAGAATGACGTGACCTCATATGGCCTTGATTATGGGAGTGATGAATCTGATGGGGATCCAGATAACATAGATTTCCATACAGAAGGGGAACATGATGTAGTGTTTGACAGGTTGAAATTGGATGACCCTTTTCTAACAAAACTGGTTGATAAGGGTAATTTCATAGGAACTAGAGACGACCCTATACCCCCATTAAGTGGAAAATACATCCTTGAAGAAAATGATCCAGATGATGATCTTATAGATGCTAATTATAAGATCAAATAGGGTGTTAAGTATCCTTCTTATAACCCTGAAACACCTTGGGATGAGTTTAAACCAGTTCTTGGCATGAAATTTGAAAGCCCATTGCAGTTAAAAAAAATGCACTAGCTGATTATGGTGTTAAGCATGGATACAGGTTGTGGTATTATAGGAGTCACTATAAGCGTTTGCTTGTATATTGTGGTAGAGATGTAGAATTGGGTAGATGTACCGGTAGGAGAGGACAAAAAAAGAAGAAAAAAGGTGCATTACAGGGTGACAAGGTGAATGGTAAGAAAGTGGGAGATGAGAGTGACAAGGTGAATGGTAAGAAAGTGGGAGATGAGAGTGACAAGGTGAATGGTAAGAAAGTGGCAGATGAGAGTAACAAGGTGAAGGGTAAGAAAGTGGGAGATGAGAGAGACAAGGTGAATGGTAAGAAAGTGGCAGATGAGAGTGACAAGGAGAAGGGTAAGAAAGTGGGAGATGAAAGTGGTAAGAAACCTAAGGTTAAATGGACAAGGATGAGAGTGCAAGAGCATAGGGGTAAGCATTGTCCATTTAGGCTTTGGGCTAGTTGGAAGAGTGGTGAAAGATCTTTTCAAATTAAGTCATTGTACGCTGCTCATAGGTGTACTAGAAACTACAATATAGGCTCACTTGTTACATTTAGGTGGATAGCAAGACATTATGCAAAGGAGATTACAATGAATTCTGCACTAACATACAGGTTTATGAGGGAAGATATAAGAGAAAGGTTTTCACTAGATGTCAGTATAGGCCAATGTAAGAGGGCAAAGCAATGTGCTTTGTATGAATATGATGGAGGCCTCATTGAACATTATGGGAAACGTTAGGAATACCGACGAGCAGTACTTGATTCAAATCCTGGTTCCACCTGTCACATAGATGTAGATGTACATGATGATAGACTGAATTACTTCCGTAGGTTTTATATGTGTTTTAAGGGTGTGAAGGATGGATGATTATCTGGATGTAGGAAGGTGATTGGAATTGATGGTTGCTTCATTACACACTAATTCGTCGTGAAAACCAATTATATATAATATAGTATAGTATCGAAGTGATTCGCATAAAATACGGATCACCCGAGTCGTTTCCCAACGAAGGCGAATGGAATCGAGAATATCGATTCGTGAAATCGTGAATTGAAAAGTGAGAAAGTGAAAAGAGAAATCAAATTATTCAAGTAATCACAAACAAAGATGAAATATGCAACGAGTACAAGCTAACAATGCACCAAAGTTAAAAACGCGAAAACGGAAATGCAACCGTAAAATTTAAAACGTAACGTATATTAAAAAATGATCCTACAAACTTGAAAATATTTTCTAAAAATCTTAAACTAATAAAAAGAATTTTAATAAAAAGAAAAATATTTTTTTTGAGTTTTTATTTATTTTCTAGAATTTATTTTCTATTTTTGGAATTAAAAATGAATTAAAAATAAAGAAAAATAGAAAAACAAAGTGGAAAAATAAAAATTTAATTCTAAAAATTCTAAAATATTATAAAAGAATTTCTAAAAGTATTTTTGTATTTTTCAAGGCTTTTTCTGAGTTTTTATGGATTTTTGGTAATTAAAAATGATTTAAAAATGATTAAAAGTGAAGAAATATTAAGAAAAATATCAAATCAACTCAGAAAATTAAGAAAAATTTACAGAAAATCTAAAATATTGTATTAAGCTTGCAGAAAATTTTTGAAAAGAAAAGAATGAACAGAAGTGCTTATAATGACCAAAACAGCTTATGGCAAGTGCTTATTGATAAGCACTTGTCACAAAAATTCACCAAACTGATACCTCAGATGTATTATGCTATAATAAGCTCAAAGGAACTCAAATATGAACAAAGATAAACACAAAAACTAAAGAAATAAGCAATAAGCACTAAAACTACAACTATATGAAAAGCAAATCAAGACAGAATAAGCTAAGGAACAAAGAACTGAAAGAAACATCTAGAAATCCACTAATCCAACTCAGAAATGACAAGTAAGCACAAGAACAAGCTCAAACTAGCATTAGCAGTCCAATAGAAATGACAGAAAATTAGGTTCAAATCACTATTAAGCAAGACCAATAAGCTTTCTTAATAAGCTCTAAAGTTCTAAGTTATGTGGGCAAATCCTACTCTATACTACTGAGTGTCTACCAAATGAAAAAGAACATTCTAAAACTTCCAATTCCTATTCTAAAATGGCATTAGATCAGCAGCCTGAAAAGGCTCATAACAAGTAGCAGTTGACTATTTTAATGCATTGAAGGTTTGACTACATCTAATTTCTACTGATCACTACTAATTCTAAATGTAGTATTAAGTTATTATTAAGCTAAATTAAGCTACTATGATTTAATATGCAATTACTTCTACAAATCCACTAACTGATTTTCATTTATTCTAACAGTAAACTAAATTTCAAGACTAACTATGACTTTTTAATAGATAACCTACTGTTTTATTGATCTAGATGATTATTACTACTCTAATGTGGTCTAAATGTACTGCTATAACAGTGATTAAACTACCATAACACTCAGCAATCAGTTCATCCAAACACCCCTAATCTACTCAAATAACACTAAAAATAGAAGCAGACAGTTACAAAATACCAACCTATAGATCAAACGAGCTATTCTAACACAATAGAAGCTAAAACATCAATCTAAAAACAGCTGAATCAAACTAATACTCAGAATTCAAAGATCCACACACTATTATAATAAAACTGGATACACAATTAGATCAATACTAACACTAAACTATTCTATTTAAATAATCTAAACAACTATAATCATACTACCAGAAGCTATAATCAACAAACAACTAGCTGATTAGAAACTGAGAATCAAATGTATGCAGCATTATAAAATGAAAATGAGCTCAACACTTACAATCCAATTCCACCTCAGCAAGAACAGAGGTAGATTTTCTATGCTTGCCTGTCTCTAGACAAGCCAAGTGCTTCCCAAACTCACTTTGACTTGCCAAATTCTCCACAAATTATCACCAATCTCAACTGTTGACTAACTTTGACCAAAGAGCTACTAATTATCAAATCTTAACCAACTTTCACAGAAATTATTTAAAGCTAAAATAAGATTGATGAAACTGAAAACAAGCTTATTAAAAGCTGAATTTAAATCTAAAACTAATATGATACTATTTTTTATATTTTCTGTTTTTTATAAAAAACTTTGTAATGAAATAACACTTGAAATTAACTTGTAAAATATATGAAATAAGCTGATAACAAACGAGTAAAGCTGATTAAAAACAGTAACAATAACAAGATGTAATTATTAAAGGGAAACTGATTTCATTGAAATTTAAAAGAAATTACAACTAAATCTAATCTAATACAATAAAAGGAAATTTTGGCAGAGTTTTGTTACACTAAAAACTCCACACCGATTACAAAGGCCTAACCATCTATTTATAGGATGTGAGGAGGGATGAGCTCACGGATTGCCATGTTGGCAATCCGTGTGGTGTGTTTCTTCATGCCAACCCTGAGCCCTTGGATCTCAATCAATCATTACCCATCAAATTACAACCCTTGGATTAGAATCCATGACGTGTATGAACCAATCATAAGCTGCCACCTCCTCCCTGTTGTGCTTCTTCCACTCTGACATACCCCTGACACTCTGACATGCTTCTAGAAACCCTGTGAGATTACCTAATTACCCTTAATCTCAGTAATTAAGGCGCGGGTAAAATTAGGGTTCATGGTTTACTGTAGCGTGAATAGTAGTTTTCTGGGGTGAGTGGTAATTTGGGGGGCGGAATTGGTAAAGGGTTATTTTATTTCTTTTGACCATTGACTGGTAGTTTTGACCGTGTATATGGATGGGCTCGGGTTGGGAAAATGATGGGCTTTGGGTAATTTGGTGCTTGGGCTTTTGTTTTAGAAATAGATTGGGTTATTATGACTTGGACTTTGGACTTTATTATTGGATTTCAGATTTTGAAAAAAATATAAAACAAGGACTTAATTCTGAATAAACTTCGAGGACCAAATCTGCCAATTGAGTAAACTTAATCCAAGGGTATTTCTTGCAATTTTCTGATTCTTCAAGGTTGATTTTGTAAATTCGTGCTCAAATATGATCAAATGATGAAATTTTCTTCCCCGGACTCGGCTTTCGTCCTCTTTTCCACTCCCGTGCTCGTGATTGTCGTTTTTCCATGATTTTTGTCTTTTTCTTAAATATCCGTACCTGCATATCACAAACACAAAAACACAACGTATTTGGCATAATTTGGTTAGTTTATGATCATTTGAGTCCGGTTTTGGTCTTATAAAAGGTGTGTAAATTAATACACACAAAAATCCCCCCGACTAAGGTGTTGCCGTGTCCTCACGCAATGTGATCAATTCACGCTTTTGGGATAAATAATTTCAAAACTCTTTTTACTAACTTTGAAAAGTAGCAATGAGGTTCAAAAGAGATTACAAAATCATTTATTCCCGAAAACGCTCCGTTTTCCAAAATTTTCCTTTATTCCTCTATTCTATTTTTGTACTTTTCATGCTTCATACTTGTGACGGTTTGTTGAACTTTCATTATTTTGCAATAATTATTAGGGTTAACGAGTAGAAACACTTCTATTTAAAAAGTGACCATACGGATAAAAATCGTCATCCTTGATTTTTCACAAGTCCCCAAACTAAGCGTACAAACGAGATCACAGCTTATCTACAAGTTAGATGCTAACACTACTCATAACAGTTACTTGTGGAAACTCCTTACTCCCATTTCCTAGGTTTTGTATCTCAATATTTTATTTTGTTGAGAAATGAATTGCTTCATAAATTCTCGTTTCGATAACTTTTTAGTCCGATAGTGATACCTAAGTTAAAACGATAAGTAGTTTTCCATTTTCTCTTAAGAACCATTGCAATAGAAATTCGGTCCACATCAAGGAATTTTGGGTACATACAATATCAGAAAAATAAGTTGCGGAGTACTACACGTGCACCTCATGTGATTGATTACTAATCAAAAACATGCACCTCACGCGCCAACAACTTATTTATACATAAGCTCTTATTCGATACAACTTTCAACTTTCACTTTTCTTTTCACTTTTCTCATATTTTTTTTTCTTCATACTTTTCACTTTTTTCTTTCTTTACTTTTTTCTCATACATCAATGGAAGCTTATCGGGTAGCTCCAAAACCACATAGATAATCAACTTTTGACTTTTGATTTTTTCACTTTTTGCTCTTATTTTTGATGTTCCTTGATATGTACCCAACTTCTAAAGCAAAAATTTTCTTAAGAAAACAAAGAACTAAATATTATTCAAACCGAAATACCACTAATTAACCTAGAACATCTATTATATATTGGTGACGTTTCTGATGGGAGTAAAAAGCCACAAGTACCTCTCATGAGCTCTAAAGAGAACCACTACTCCACGTTTACCATCTAACTTCTAAATAAACTCTATCATTTCTCGCTCTTCGCAATTTAAGATTCCAAGTAATGAAACCCGCGAATACTTAGCCGATAATCAGCCACGCATATATAAAGTCAGTTACGGAAACTTGCAAATTCTAGAAGAAGAATTCGCGTTTTCTAGCTCCTGATGTAAAAGACTAGCGAAAGCTTTTAAGCTGCGCATGTATAAAGTCAAGTACGGGAACTTGCAGATTCTTAAGAAAGAATTCGCATTTTATAGCTCCTTGTGTACAAAACTAGCACAAGCTTATGTGACCATCATTGGTTAAGGGAACAAGCCAGGGCTCAACACGCCCGGTCAAGTCAAAATATTTATTCCTACTCTCGCCAGCAAGAAAGTCAACAAGGTGTCAAAACACTTATTCAAACTTATTATATTTTTGCACAATTTTTCAAATTTTTCTCATTTTTTTGTACTTTTTCATGACTTTTTCATCAAAAATTTTTGAAATTTTCAAATTTTCAATTTTTTTTTTTTTATTTTTGGTGGAAAAACGGAGTTGTCCTCAATGTTTTAAAGGTAAGGGTTCTCCAGAGCAAAGTGCAAAGTGCAAGGCAAAAATCAGATCGAACGATCACCCCCCAGACTAAAATGAAACATTGTCCTCAATGTTTTAAAGGTAAGGGTTCTCCTACATGAATCTAAAGCCGTTTATTAATTATGCCAAAAAGATAAATGTTAGTCGATAAGATTATGATATTTGGATAAGCAACGAACGATGAAACTCGAGTGGAGAAAGGACAAAACCACGAGCACGAAAGTCTTCATTAGCCGGGCAAATCCTGGACATACACAAGCAACCACAAAACACGAGAAATGGAAGAAGTAGCCCTCCTCACGTCACATTAGAAAGAAAATAGAAAATTAAGAAGATGAATGATGAGCATGGGGTGCCTCCCACGAAGCGCTTGTTTTTTTTCACCGAGTCACATGAGCTTGACTCGATACCCGAATTACAACCCTTGGATTAGAATCCATGACGTGTATGAACCAATCATAAGCTGCCACCTCCTCCCTGTTGTGCTTCTTACACTCTGACATACCCCTGACACTCTGACATGCTTCTAAAAACCCTGTGAGATTACCTAATTACCCTTAATCTCAGTAATTAAGGCGCGGGTAAAATTAGGGTTCATGGTTTACTGTAGCGTGAATAGTAGTTTCTGGGGTGAGTGGTAATTTGGGGGGCGGGAATTGGTAAAGGGTTATTTTATTTCTTTTGACCATTGACTGGTAGTTTTGACCGTGTATATGGATGGGCTCGGGTTGGGAAAATGATGGGCTTTGGGTAATTTGGTGCTTGGGCTTTTGTTTTGGAAATAGATTGGGTTATTATGACTTGGACTTTGGACTTTATTATTGGATTTCAGATTTTGAAAAAAATATAAAACAAGGACTAAGCATGTAATTCTGAATAAACTCCGAGGACCAAATCTGCCAATTGAGTAAACTTAATCCAAGGGTATTTCTTGCAATTTTCTGATTCTTCAAGGTTGATTTTGTAAATTCGTGCTCAAATATGATCAAATGATGAAATTTTCTTCCCCGGACTCGGCTTTTGATGAGGCGAAAAATGATCCGTTTTTAGGGGGTCATTTAAGCCCGAATCCGACTTTATTTGATCAAATATTGCCCTAAATCGTTCCTTTTGTGATTTTAGGTGTTTGGAGAGTGAATTCTGGAAAAGAGGCTATTTTGGACGTTTTTGGAGCATAAAGTGAAGAAAACGACAAAGTACCAAAAATCCAAGCTGAAGATACAAGGTGACGGCGTCAAGACCAAAAGCTTGACGGCATCAGACATGAAGAATTAAATATCGAAGGTGGTGACGGCGTCAGATGTAGAGGTGACGGCGTCAAAGTGGCCAAGAATAAAATACCGAAGGTGGTGACGGCGTCACATAGGCCGTCACAAGTGGATCTAGGGCGTCCGAGGAAGTTTATGGCGGCGAGGTGACGGCGTCAGATTTAACTCTTGACGCCGTCAGAACGATTTTCCTATATATAGTTTTCTAGTTTTTTCATTAAAGGGAGAGAAGTTTTGGTGAAACCCTAAAGACGATTTTGGTGCCTCTTTTACAGGTTTTTCAAGGGTTCCAAAACCTTGAGACCTTGCATTGTAATTGAGATAAGTGTACTTTCAATTCAATCAATATGTCTATGTGTTGGTTGTTTATCTCTTGTTCTTGTCTCAATTCTACTATGCTAGGCTAGATCTCTCTTGTGTTTGCTTAGATCTAATGAAACCTAGATGTTGATTATGTGTTGATTACTTGTCTATTCTTGTTTTGAATGAATGATTTATATGTTAGGCTTAAGAAAACTGGCAGATCTCCAAATGGTAACATGCTTGAACGTCTTAAGAAACATGAACCGAGGCGTACTAGGTCTTTATTAGTTGTATTTAATGCATGAGCCACTGTTTACAATCCCTATAGTTGTGCTGGGTCATGGTGTAGGAGGAGATAAGAGCTCATAGAGTTGGGGAGTTATGTATGCCACCCCACGAATGGTATTAAGGAATACAACCCGTCATTCATACAAGTGTAACAAGTAATTAACATGTAAAAGATATCTAGGGAGTAGTGAAGTCTAAGTAAACACAATTTCTCCAATTACTGCTCACAACCTTAGTTTAATTAGTTTAATTTCGTTTTCATTATTTTATTTTAATTATATCTTAGCTTTGGGTTAGTTGAATAGCAACTAATTCCGCCCACTCCTTCAAAACCAGAGATTTTAATTGCTTTCATAAAATATAAAAATACAAAAATAATCATCCCTCACCTTTAGAACTATTAATTAGGTTTTCTAATCCTAGCGACACTATTCCTAAGCTGAACGATCAATCCCCCGGTACTTGTCACTATACTATACTACAACGATCAGGTACACTGCCTGGTGGGGGTTGTAAGCCTCGCGAGATCCCTCGAGAGGTAAAGCAAGGTGCGATTCCCACGCATCAAGTTTTTGGCGCCGCTGCCGGGGAATAGTTATTGTCTAGGTTAGGATTTCTTTTTATTAGGTCTACTTGCTAGATTCCTTTCTAGTAAGATTTTTATTTTTATTTTTAGGTCTTCTTTAGTCTATCTTATTTCTTCGTGCTTTTGTTCGTGACTCTTTACCATCCGACATCATGGAAGGTGGTAACATCTTTGAACCCATCATCCCACCACAACAAAACCCACCATTAGAACCCCTTAGGCCCCGAACCTTAGGAGAGTATTCCCGACCTAGCCACCAAGGCTACCGAAACACCATTGAGCTCACCGGAGCCAATGTGACCCCCTTGCGATCCGACACCATCCGGTTGGTGCAAAGCGGATGTGCATTCCATGGACTTCGTTCTGAAGATCCAAACCAACACCTTAAGGACTTCCTCAAAATCGTAGATTCCATAGACCTAGGTGTTGAAACTAGAGAGACTACCCGTTTACGCCTATTCCAATTCTCTCTACGGGATCAAGCTAGTCAATGGCTTGAGCGTTTACCCGCTGGATCCATCACCACATGGGATGATCTCACCACTCGTTTCCTTGCTCAATTTTTCCCACCGGGGAGAACTACTAAACTTAGGAATGACATCTTGATGTTTCAACAACGTCAAAATGAATCTCTTTATGAAGCATGGACTCGTTTCAAGGACTTACTCCAAAAAGTCCCTCATCATGGCATAGATCTTTGGCTCCAAGTCCAAATCTTCTATGACCATATCGACATCTCCACGAGGCGAACCATTGACCAATCGGCCGGTGGTAAGCTACGTGATCTTAGTGCGGAACAATCATGGGAACTCATAGAAGATCTTGCTCTCTATGACAACGAAAGTTGGAATGATCCCCGTGATTTGAACAAAACGGTCAAGGCAATATCTTTGCCTTCGAATAATTCAAGCACTCCCGACCGTAGGATCATGGAACTTGAGGACCAAGTCAAGTTTCTCATGAAATCTTACGAAGCTCCGAAGCATTCAAGCCAAGTGAACAAAATCACTTCTTCATGCGAATTATGTAGTGGTCCCCATGACACTCGTGATTGTGTGGAACTCCCCGGAACAGTTTTTGCGGACTACGCATCCACGCGTACCGACGAAGCGGGAGATAAGTGGTACACTTTCAAGCCCGAGCCAAACACATACGGTGATTCATATAACCCCTCATGGAAAAATCACCCAAACCTTAGGTGGAAACAAAATCAACCCAATTCATCCAACCCACCTAATCGTTACCAATCAAACGGTCCACCATCCAACCGTACCTTCAACAACAATCCTTCTAACAACTATGGTAGTACCAACAATCTTGAAGGATTGATGTCGAAATTTATGGCATCTCAAGAAGCTCGCATACCTAGGTTTGAAACCGAATTCAACCAACAACAAACGGAGATGACCAACAAGATCGACAACTTGTTGAAAGCCCTCAACAACCAAACATTAGCCACACCTAGGAAGGACACTAGGGACACCAATAGTGGAATCCAAGTTAAGGACCCCTCATCATCCAAACATGTTCACTTTGTCAATGTTGTCACCATCAAGCCGATAGATAGGGAGATAGAGGAGAGTGACAATGATGAAGTTAGAGTAGAAGCCAAGAGTGAGGATGAGAGTAGGGAAGTTGAGGTTAATAAGGATGAGGAATTAGAGGAAGTAGATCCTATAGAGGAATATTTTGATAAGTTGCCAACCAAGGAAGAACGGGAATACCATAAGTATTTATTCGATAGTCCCGAGACAACATATATCTTTGGCGATCCCCTGATCAAAATGGGAGACCCCTCTAACATTAACATCCCATGCAATATCGGGCACATGCATGTATGGAAAGCTTACATAGACCCTAGATCCCCCGTGAACATCATGTCTAGGACTTATTACAATTGGGTGATGAAGAAGCAACTCAATTTTAGGATAATGCCCGGTAAAAGTTGGATAAGTAATTTTGCAGGAAGAGTTAAGGGAGTACATGTGATTATAGGGAATCTCACCTATGAGATTGATTTTATGATAGTAGAAGACACACGTCCGGTGATAGATGCTTGCCTAAGTCAAATAATATTTGGGAAACCATTTGTTGAGGCCACTAGGATGAGTTATGATCCGACGTTAGGGATAGTTAGATTCAAGGAAGAGAATGATGAGGTTGCTTATCAAATGCCCTACAAGATTGAGCAATACCGCCTTCTCTCTAATTTCGAAAAGGAACATAAGCAAGCGGCTTATTATAGGAATGATGAGGATAGACGTAGAGGAGTAGAGTATGTTAGAAATAGGATGCTTGGTTTCTACAAAGAATGCTTGCAACTAGGTCCGGAATACAAAACTGGTTTAGAAGACGACCTAGAGAGTGGAACCAATGATGAAATTACGTAGTAACCCACGACTTTGAGTCTAGCTACAAGACTCGTAAATAAAGAAAAGCGCTTCTTGGGAGGCAACCCATGTTTTGTGTGATTTTTATTTGTTTGATTGTTATTTGCTTCCGTATGCATGTTTTATTTTTTATTGTTGGTTGATCATGTTTCTCTACAAAAAAATGGAAATACTTTATTATGTTGTTTAGCCTAGTCTTAACTTCAACCTAGAGGTATTTTTGCAAAAGATAAGTGTAAGGGGAAACCCCAAATATGTTTTTAAGAAACAAACCGATCATGATTATCCACAATATTTAATGAACATGTATATTCGTATTTGTTATAGTCAAATGCTTGTATTGAGTCATAATGAAGTTTTGCAGGATTTTCCAGGAAGTAGGACAAAGTTTTTCCAGAAATTTTCCGGAAACTTAACATAAGAATTTCTGCAGGTCCATTCTGACGGCGTCAGGGTTTGCTCTTAACGGCGTCAGGAGTTAAAATCTGGAAATTTTACCGGTTTTGTTTTTATAACGGAGTCTTATGGTTTTTGTGAATTATTAAGTTTTATAATCTCCAGGAAATCTGCAAACTTCATTCCACAAGCATTATATCTTACTTTGTTTTCTAGGATTTAGTAACTTATATAGGATGCCGCCGATTTTACGCGAGGTTGCCTTGTCTACTTTTGTCAGGATTTACAGGTTATTTGTGACAAGAAGATGATTTATATTCTGGAAGGGAAGCTTTGATTGTTCGTTTTCTTGGAAGAAGATTTAACCTGGCCAACTAAAATCCATACCGAGCGAATCAGGGGAGTATTTGATTTCATTCTCTTTACTTTTTAACTTTTACATTCTTTACTTGAACATTGGGGACAATGTTCATCTTAAGTGTAAGGGGAGGGTAAAAAGATGATACCTTACATATGCTCTTTCGCTTGAGTTTGTTTTGTTTGATAGTAGATGAGTAATAAAACTATGAGAAATACTTGTTAGTGTAATTTTAGCGCCAAATTTAAAATTTTTTACAACATTTAGGAGTGAAACTTTAGCCATAGCAAGCGTCTCATGGATAGGAGATTGTATGACTAGCACATAACCGTATATTCAGAAAAATTTTCCACCCAAAAATGTGAGGTTCGCCTTTAGATTTGATAGGAAAAGCATTCATTATTAGTGCTTATGAGTGTACCGGTAGCATTTAGATTCTAGAACTTGCGTTAGTGATGCATCCCAAGACCGCTAGTGAGACTACATTCGTGTGGTAGGATTTACTACATGATAAGAGGCATTAGGATCACCCTTGTGTTAAACCCGTATCATAATTACTTGACCATTTAAGTCATATTACTTGGCTAGTTAAGTCAACTAATTTTTCCCACACCTTTAGCGTTGTACTCATTTTTAGTACACGATACCCCTAGTACACCCCTCCGAGCCTATCTTTTCGTTTCTAACTTTAAGCATTTTACTTAAAGGAAGAATTTGTTACACCCCACTTAAATGTACAACCAAATCGCCTTAGCCTTCCGTGTATGCGCTCATTTTTTAGTGCATTATTGTTATTTGTTAAACCCTAAGTTAACTTTCTAATTGATTACATGGTTGCTAAGTCGAGTCATATCCTTGTACATATTGTTTTGGGACTATTGGGACTCATGGGTAAGTACTTATTTTATGGAGTAATGGGGAAGAACATCACTTATTACCCCCATACGTGCGTTAATCTTAAAAGTGCTCCAAGTGTTTTGATTTTCTTAATTCGAGTCATTAGATTAGTTTAATGTAAAGTATGTAAAGATTCAAGTGTAAGGGGAATTCTCAACCCCTATGATGTATTATTTTGGATGGTAGGGTAAGAGTGTATGCAAAAAAAAAAAAAAAAAAAAAAAAAAAAAAAAAAAAATCGAAAAAATCAAGAAAAAAAGAAAAAGAAAAAATATACGGACTACCATCCCGTTTTTATTTTATGTTCATTTTATGTTTTTGTTATTTTTCATTTATTAGCTTAAGTCGAGTCTAGTCTTGGCTTAGCAACGCCATCTTATACATGTAATTAACTAAGATTGTTAACTCGCCACCAGTAAAACTCCCTTTATCCAACAAAACCGTGTAATTCATATCCCTACACCTAACGTTATAACCCTTTAAAAGACCTCTTTGATAGTTTATCCTAGGTGCTTACGCCATGTGGTGGAGGTTTGATCCTTTCCCAAGCCTATGGTAATCTATTTTGCTATGACAGGTAGTGAGAGATATCTTCCATTTCCATAATGTTATATTACTTTATTACACCCGAGAGATGTGAGTATCTAAACACTATTTGTGAGGTGCTTGTGTATGACCTCCGTGCTTGTCTATTGGTCTTTAGTGGAACGATTATTTGTTGTAATTACTTTTATATTAGTGTTAAATGACCCCTAACTTGTCTTTTGAGTAGAATAAAAGCTCATTTGCTTGAGGACAAGCAAATCTCAAGTGTAAGGGTATATGATGAGGCGAAAAATGATCCGTTTTTAGGGGGTCATTTAAGCCCGAATCCGACTTTATTTGATCAAATATTGCCCTAAATCGTTCCTTTTGTGATTTTAGGTGTTTGGAGAGTGAATTCTGGAAAAGAGGCTATTTTGGACGTTTTTGGAGCATAAAGTGAAGAAAACGACAAAGTACCAAAAATCCAAGCTGAAGATACAAGGTGACGGCGTCAAGACCAAAAGCTTGACGGTGTCAAACATGAAGAATTAAATATCGAAGGTGGTGACGGCGTCAGATGTAGAGGTGACGGCGTCAAAGTGGCCAAGAATAAAATACCGAAGGTGGTGACGGCGTCACATAGGCCGTCACAAGTGGATCTAGGGCGTCCGAGGAAGTTTATGGCGGCGAGGTGACGGCGTCAGATTTAACTCTTGACGCCGTCAGAACGATTTTCCTATATATAGTTTTCTAGTTTTTTCATTAAAGGGAGAGAAGTTTTGGTAAAACCCTAAAGACGATTTTGGTGCCTCTTTTACAGGTTTTTCAAGGGTTCCAAACCCTTGAGACCTTGCATTGTAATTGAGATAAGTGTACTTTCAATTCAATCAATATGTCTATGTGTTGGTTGTTTATCTCTTGTTCTTGTCTCAATTCTACTATGCTAGGCTAGATCTCTCTTGTGTTTGCTTAGATCTAATGAAACCTAGATGTTGATTATGTGTTGATTACTTGTCTATTCTTATTTTGAATGAATGATTTATATGTTAGGCTTAAGAAAACTGGCAGATCTCCAAATGGTAACATGCTTGAACGTCTTAAGAAACATGAACCGAGGCGTACTAGGTCTTTATTGGTTGTATTTAATGTATGAGCCACTGTTTACAATCCCTATAGTTGTGCTGGGTCATGGTGTAGGAGGAGATAAGAGCTCATAGAGTTGGGGAGTTATGTATGCCACCCCACGAATGGTATTAAGGAATACAACCCGTCATTCATACAAGTGTAACAAGTAATTAACATGTAAAAGATATCTAGGGAGTAGTGAAGTCTAAGTAAACACAATTTCTCCAATTACTGCTCACAACCTTAGTTTAATTAGTTTAATTTCGTTTTCATTATTTTATTTTAATTATATCTTAGCTTTGGGTTAGTTGAATAGCAACTAATTCCGCCCACTCCTTCAAAACCAGAGATTTTAATTGCTTTCATAAAATATAAAAATACAAAAATAATCATCCCTCACCTTTAGAACTATTAATTAGGTTTTCTAATCCTAGCGACACTATTCCTAAGCTGAACGATCAATCCCCCGGTACTTGTCACTATACTATACTACAACGATCAGGTACACTGCCTGGTGGGGGTTGTAAGCCTCGCGAGATCCCTCGAGAGGTAAAGCAAGGTGCGATTCCCACGCATCAGCTTTCGTCCTCTTTTCCACTCCCGTGCTCGTGATTGTCGTTTTTCCATGATTTTTGTCTTTTTCTTAAATATCGGAACCTACATATCACAAACACAAAGACACAACGTATTTGGCATAATTTGGTTAGTTTTTGATCATTTAAGTCCGGTTTTGGTCTTATAAAAGGTGTGTAAATTAATACACACCACACACATGTGCAAAGGTGAGTTGTTGACTGCCATGGGAAGGGACGGGAACAATCAAATGTATCCGATAGCATGGGCAGTAGTTGATGTTGAAAATAAGAATAATTGGTGTTGGTTTTTATCACTATTGGTTGATGATCTGCAACTGGATAATGGGCTAGGATTGACAATACTTTCAGATTCTTACAAGGTAACATTAAATATTGCCTATCACATACTTTCTGTCATACATATGTATCTGCACTCCCATAGTTAACTGTTTTTATTTTGTAGGGATTAATTGATGTTGTAAAGACATGGTTGCCACAAGCAGAACACAGGCACTACACAAGACATATCTATGCAAATTTTAAAGGAAATAGAGTGGCCTGTAGTATAAAAGATTGTTTAGGGGTGCAGCTACAACAACCATTGAGCAAGATTTCAAAAGCAAGATGTAGGATATAAGAGAAATGGATGAAGAGGCTTATGCTTTTTTAATGGAAAAAGAACCTGCAACCTGGTGTAAGGCTTTTTTCCAAACACATACAAAATGTGCTTTTTTTGAGAATGGCATTTCAGAGTCATTCAATGGAAAGATAGTTTCAGCTAGAGGTAAGCCACTTATCACTATGCTTGAGGACATTAGAGTATATATTATGCAAAGAATGTGGCATATGAGTGAGAAAGCTGCTGCATGTGATGACTTATTAACTCCATCAATTAGAAAACATATGGAACAACTGAAACATGATATGAGAAAGTGGTAGGTTGTTCCTAGTACATACCAAGTAGTTGAAGTTAGAAAGAGGAATGAGGCATATGGTGTCAATCTGATAGCTAGAACATGTGACTGTAGGTTGTGGGAATTAAGTGGGATACCGTATGTACACGCTGTTGCAGGATACCTTCATTTTAAGTTAAATCCAGATGATGAAGTCAGTAGTTGGTACACTCAGGCTAAAAGGTTTGATACTTATCAGTTTTCTATAAAACCAGCATATGGGTCTAAGATATGGAGGTCAACCACAAACACACCACCACTTCCACCAATTGTGAAAAAAACGCCTGGAAGGCCTAGGAAGTTAAGAATACCACACCCTAGTGAGCAGGATGATGAGCATCATGTTAGTAGATTTGGAAGGGTTATGACTTGTCAAAACTGTTGGAGAAAAGGTCATAACAAGGCTAGTTGCACTAATCCTAAAACTTACAAACCAAGAGATACTGATCCACCAAGGCCACCAAAATGTGTAAAAAGAAAATATGGTATTACCATCAATGATGACTGTAAGTCTCAAAAAGAAGTTGGGGAAACAAGCAAGAGAGGTGGAGGGAATGCAAGAAGAGGTAGGGGGACTGCAAGTAGAGGTAGAGGGTCTGTAAGCATAGGTAGGGGGTCTGCAAGTAGAGGTAGAGGGTCTACAAGTATGGCTAAAGGGTCTTCAAGCATGGTTAAGGGTTCTACAATCAAGAGGGGTGGTTCTGCAATAAAGAGGGGTGGATCTGGAAGCAAGAGGGGTGGATCTGCAAGCAAAGGTGTTGGGCGTGCAAGTAAAGAATGTGATGGTACCATTGATACACAGGTACCATACTTATTTATTTTCCTTTTTTTGCTTTCAAAAAATTGATTGATAATGATACGTCCATTTAATCTGAATATAACAACTATTAACTATACCATCTTTGATAATGTTGAACTGCTAGGAACTTCAATACAGGAAAGATGTAGAAGCAGAAAGAAAAGTATTGGAATGAGAGGAAAGGAAAAAAGCCGAGAGGGAACAAAATGGAAAAATTTACCAAGATTGGGATGATCTGGATTGGAATAATGATACTTTCTCAGAAAATTTAATGGATAGAAGAGCTACATTGAGTGAACTAGCAGCACTTGATGAAGCAATTGATGAACATAATGCTACTCTCCCCTCAACCTCAGAAGGAGTACAAGATGTTAGTGTGGAAGAGTCACAACCTGAACCAATTTCTCCACACCTAGTGCAAGCTCCTATTGAAGAAAGTCAAACTGAAAGGGCACCAAGACAAAGACCTGAGGTGAGACCAAGGCCTAGATCAGAAAGGATTGCCAAGAGGAGGAAGTCAACAACCCTGCAGATGGCACTGGGAAAACTCCAGACAGACCATTTAGTCTCTAAATGTATCTGTCAATCTGTTTCAATGCTTTTGTATCAAAACTTGTTATCTAAGTAGGTTTTATAACTGTTAAATGTGTGAGCTGGAAAGGAACACCTTTTGTTGGAACCACATTAGTGTCTGTAGCCAGCCGTATAACTGTTAGATAGGTATGCAAAACATGGCACAACTTTTGTAACCACCTTGGTGCCTGTAAACACTTGAACCTTTTGCCTATCTATCTATGCAGTTTTAATGATTATGTGTGTTGTCCATTTTTATATTTGATTGGAGCATGTGCAGTTTGGTTATTTAACATGTAAAATGGTATTTAGCATGTGCATTATACTTTGGGCATGTGCAACAGGCTTGGGTGATGTGCAGTCTGCTTGCCATCCATGTGCAGGTATGTTTTCCAAGTGCAATTTGCTTGGATGCTATGCAATAACATAACCCAATATACTCCAATAACATAACCAACTCAATATAAGTGCCAATAACAAACTTTTTTGCAAAAACACAAAACAGATTCAAAGGATGATAGATTTCATTACATACTTCATTGGGCTTGTACAAAAGTGCTAATACCCTACATTGTTACATACATTCAGAATTGCCAAAAGACTACCATTACACTAATATAAGTGCCAAAAGACTACCATTACACTAAGATAAGTGCCAAAAGACTAATGTTATACTAACATGGAAAGTTCAAAGAACAACTAACAACAACATAAGCATTACAAACATGAGAAATATTAAGAAAGTAGAAATCTTTCTCCAACGAGCAACATTTGATTTTTCACTTTTCAATTCATCAACAATATTTGCTTTTGATCTTATTTCTTCTTCCAAAGAAGCAATTCTTTCTTGATACTCAATTTCCCTCTCTTGTTGGTTGACCTCATGTTCAAACGCATCTCTTTGCTCTGGATTCATACTCACATACATCTCGTACAATACACCTTTATACCAACCATACAGCTCTCGATCAATCCAATAAAAAGCATCACACCCATGACGAAAAGACTAACAAAAAAAAAAAAGAATCAATATGCTGCAAAAAACCTACTTTATCGAAATAATAATAATAATAATAATAAAAAAAAAAAAAAAAAAAAAAAAAAAAAAAAACCGATGGCCTTGGACAAACAAGAAAACGACGCCCTGGATTTCGCTCAGTCCAAGAAACACGCTTAGCCAATGGAAGGTTGCATTTGCAATGAGTTGGAGGAGCACGATTGCAAGAATAATAGCAATTGTCAGAAGAAGAAGACATTGCAATGTAATTAGGATTAGGGTTACATTATTTGATTGAGTGATTTTGATTTTGGGAGAAAATAAGATCTAGGGGTTTTTTTTGGTACAATTGGGTCAATATAAAGCCAATCGGGTCAAATACATACTGGGTTAACATTTTGGGTACCATACAAACTGGGTTAACTAATGACGTGTACTTAAATTTCAAAATAAAAAATGCCGCGTATGAAATAACCTGCTACTATCCGGTGACATTACGTATTATGTGCAAAATTTGAAAGTATGTTAACGATATAAGTAATATATTTAGTACATTACGTATTTCGGTACTTTTGAAAAAATTTGTTGCGTATCTACAAACTTAGTCCTATAAACTAAGATTCAAAAATATCTTTTTTTAGTTGTCTTTTCCATTTTAAATCAGAATGAACATTTTATTCAATACCAAAATGTACATATACATTTTCAGCTTTAGCACCAACCTACTGTAACTTTCCAGCAACAGATATATGGTTCCGTCAGTTACAAATAAGCTAACCATGCTCTTGTACACTATGCTGTTAAATGAGCGTATTAATTAAAAGATAAATGGCACCAACCACCACTGCAAAATATCATTATGAGTCCATCTATGCAGCTGTAAAGCTACTATTTATATTCAATCTTGTTGCACTTGTGTGCGAATAAGAGATAAATAATAAGCTTAAAGGTGTTCTAAAAATCTTCACATAAGCATAACACGTCGAAAAAAGTTATGGTGACTCATCACATTCCGTTCCAAAATTATTATATCCTTTTACATCAATAAATATACAAATTGCTTCAAACAATAAAAAGAGGTTCATGCGTTGAAATCACATCTCAATTGCATACTATTGGAAACGTTATGATAATTTATCCCTAAAAAACACATCACTTACCAAATATCATCACTATTATGGTACCAACGACACCTTCTTTCCATTGTCATGAGAAAAGCTTAAGCTTTTCCTAGGGATATCTAAACATAGTGTTTGAAATTTAAGGCATGAGGGTTATACGTCATCAGGGCCGTCCCATTGTTCTGGAGGACCAATTACGAAATCACAAATGAGGCCCCCATAATCTAAGTCTTTCACTCTTTTTGTATGTGGCCCAAAATTTGTCTTCTATTTTTTGTATATGGCACGGTTCAACTTTGATAATATTTAACAAAGACACTAAAAATTCAAAACGTTTATATATAAAAATATAAATATTAGTGAATGTATACTAAATTGGGGGCTCCTTACAAAGAGGGTCCGGTGCGGTTGCACCACTTGCACATGCTAATCGCTGCCACTATACGTCATTTGCAATGTGTAATTGTGAAGACATTAACAACGGATTATATATACATGGCTATGTTTGGCGCGGAGTTTTTTGGAGCTTTTGGGGTGATGAGCGGTTACTCGGTGAGCAATGAGCTTTTTTATTTATTTGTTTGACAAATGAGCGGTGAACTTTACTATTTTTGAAGAATGCTCATTTTTTAAAAAGTTGGAGTGGTGAGCTGTTAGCTTTGGCTACTGCTCACAAGTCACAACTGTTCACTGCTACTTTTACCAAACACACTCATGTTCACCAAAAACTATGGCTTGTAACCAAATGAAATATATGTTGCTAGTTTAATTGTCTCATTTATTAATCAGTATAGATTAAATAGATTTATTAACACATTGCAAATATTTATTTATTACTCCCCCGTTTCAAAATTATTGTAATGAGTGAGAAAACACAAAGTTTAATAAAAATGAGACCACTATAACTCTCAACCACTCAAAAAGAATATTTACTCTAGATATTCTCTAGTTTTTACTTAAAAAGAAAAGTGCACAATTATTTTGAGACATTTCAAAAAAAATGTGGACAATTATTTTGAGACGGAGGGAGTAATACTTTTCAAATATTTAATGTCATTACTTAACCCAAAACTCAACTTTTAAATATAATAGATAGATAGATTTTAAGAATTACAAATAGTGGTAACATGTGTATACTTAAAGATAAGAGTAAATTACACCATTCGTCCTTGTGGTTTGCGTTGACCGCAGCCGTTCGTCCTTTGACCAAAAAAACTGCACCGTTAATCCTTAACGGGCATACGTTAGGCGCCATTAGTCCCTCCATCACTAACGCTCGTTAAGTGTTGTTACATTTTAAGTCCTATGATGGTATACTGACCAAAAGGACGAACCGTGCAATTTTTTTTTTTTTTTTTTTTTTTTTTAATATGTTAGTAAGTTCCGTTTTCGTCCGTTTTTTTACGTTTTCGTCCGTTTTTTTACGTTTTCCTCCGTTTTTTTTTTACGTTTTCCTCCGCTTTTTTACGTTTTCGTCCATTTTTTTACGTTTTCGTCCGTTTTTTTTTCGTTTTCGTCTGTTTTTTTACGTTTTCCTCCGTTTTTTTATGTTTTCGTCCGTTTTTTTACGTTTTCGTCCATTTTTTTCGCTTTCGTCTGTTTTTTTACGTTTTCCTCCGTTTTTTTACGTTTTCGTCCCTTTTTTTACGTTTTCGTCCATTTTTTTCGCTTTCGTCTGTTTTTTTACGTTTTCCTCCGTTTTTTTACGTTTTCGTCCGCTTTTTTACGTTTTCGTCCGTTTTTTTTACGTTTTCGTCCGTTTTTTTTCGTTTTCGTCTGTTTTTTCACGTTTTCGTCCGTTGTTTTACGTTTTTGTCCCTTTTTTTACGTTTTCGTCCATTTTTTTCGTTTGCGTCTGTTTTTTTACGTTTTCATCCGTTTTTTTTTACGTTTTTTTTTACGTTTTTCTCTGTTTTTTTACGTTTTCCTCTGTTTTTTTACGTTTTTGTCCGTTTTTGTACGTTTTCCTCCGTTTTTTTTACGTTTTCGTCTATTTTTTTACGTAAAAAATGGGACGAAAACGTAAAAAAACGGACAAAAACGTAAAAAAACGGACGAAAACGTAAAAAAAAGGGACGAAAACGTAAAAAAAACGGACGAAAACGTAAAAAAACAGAGGAAAACGTAAAAAAAAACGGAGAAGAAAACGTAAAAAAACAGACGAAAGCGAAAAAAATGGACGAAAACGTAAAAAAATGGACGAAAACGTAAAACAACGGACGAAAACGTAAAAAAACAGACAAAAACGTAAAAAAACAGACGAAAACGTAAAAAAAAGGGACGAAAACGTAAAAAAACGGACGAAAACGTAAAAAAAACAGAGGAAAACGTAAAAAAAAACGGATGAAAACGTAAAAAAAACAGATGAAAGCGAAAAAAATGGACGAAAACGTAAAAAAAGGGACAAAAACGTAAAAAAACAGACGAAAACGTAAAAAAAAGGGACGAAAACGTAAAAAAACGGACGAAAACGTAAAAAAACGGATGAAAACGTAAAAAAACAGACGAAAGCGAAAAAAATGGACGAAAACGTAAAAAAAGGGACGAAAACGTAAAAAAACGGAGGAAAACGTAAAAAAACAGACGAAAACGAAAAAAAACGGACGAAAACGTAAAAAAACGGACGAAAACGTAAAAAAACGGACGAAAACGTAAAAAAGCGGACGAAAACGTAAAAAAACGGAGGAAAACGTAAAAAAAACAGACGAAAACGTAAAAAAGGGACGAAAACGTAAAAAAACGGACGAAAACGGAACTTACTAACATATTAAAAAAAAAATTGCACGGTTCGTCCTTTTGGTCAGTATACCATCATGGGACTTAAAATGTAACAACACTTAACGAGCGTTAGTGATGGAGGGACTAATGGCGCCTAACGTATGCCCGTTAAGGATTAACGGTGCAGTTTTTTTGGTCAAAGGACCAACGGCTGCGGTCAACGCAAACCACAAGGACGAATGGTGTAATTTACTCTAAAGATAATTTCTTATCATAGGCATTCCAAAAAAAATATAAAATAAATAAAAATCACATAGCTATGGTAACCAAATCATATATAGATCAATTCGTGAGGCTCATAGTCACCTAACAAAGGAAAAAAAAAAAAAAAAAAAAAAAAAAAAAAAAAAAAAAGCATGTGTATTTGTTCTTGTGACTCTTTGTTTAAAAGCATGGAAGAGCTAGGTGCATTAGTTGGTTAAATATTTTAGATAGCCACGTTGTTTTTAAAGTGTTAAAATATGGTTGAATAGACGGCTGGGGTGGCCTGGCTATTATTAACAGATAAATAATTAAGTTGGTGCGTAAAAGGCTTAAGAAATTTTAGTACTTAACAATTTAAGCACCTGCGTGGCTTGTTAAGACCTTAAAAGCGACGATGTTATGTTATTGGAGGATACAAAATATCTTAAAAATATCTGTAACTTTCTCTCCAAAATGAATGATAATGGTGTGTGGCGCGTGCCTGGACTGGAACTAGAAATGACGTGCAACTTACGTGATGTCTGATAACTCTTGAATCATCACAAATATTTTTGATATGATGGAAAATGGGATGCCAAATTATTCACATAAATACGAAAATATAATGTCATTCAAGGTGTTAGTGTGTTATCTTATCACATATTTATTTTAGGCGTGCAAATCAATTGTAGATGTTTGAAAACAATTACATGTCTCCAAGTAAAACACTTAAACAAAAATAGATGCTGTAATTGATAAGTGCGCGCGGTTACATTATGGTCATGTTTGGCAGCAAGCAATGAGGTTACACTAGTTGGGTCTTAGGGACAATTAGGGTTATCAGGTTCAAAACAAGCAACACTACTATGCCTTGTCTCTTTTATTGTTGTCGATCGAGTACAATTACCGAGTTTATGGGCCTAAAAGGGCTTTTCTTATTCCACGAATGTCTTATGAAAGGAATTTTGCCACACTAGTATTGTCACACCTTGGAACATGATTTGTGTAATAGAGTTCCATCATATATATACTACTTATTTTTTAATTCGTGAACTTACACACTAACCTGATGCACAAATTCTTATTGTCGAATGTGTATTTGTTTCTTAACTATTTTACGAACGTAATAGAGACCCTTCCTTAACATGGCATGTCAAACAAGAAGTGTTATACAGATTCGATATAAAATTACTTAGCATACTCTACGTACATTACAAACATAACTTAATACTGTATAGACATCTTTAATATCAAATGTACCCATCAACCATTTCGGTCTGGTAATCACCTTGATGCACAAGAATCATCTTAAGAATACTCCAACAGAACGAAGGTCTTGATCCTATTATGTTTAATTTGCTTCAAACATGAAAACTTGCAACTAGCTTAATGATATTTGACTACATGCTTTAACAACACCCTAATAATATCCGACTACTATCCAACCGGCCCCGATCGTTGGTACCTTATTGAAACTCGTTTATCGATGATAAAGGTATATGTTAGCCATTAGACCATTCTGTCTTTACGTACTATTAGCCACGACCGTTCTCCCTCCCCGATAATCAAACCATGTCATTACTAATATACATCTAAAATTCAACATCTGGTTCACATTCATTCCGTAAAACTTTAGCGGTCTTACCTTCTTCCAAATTATCAACGACCAAATGACAAGATACCAACGCCAAAACCTCTTCGAGACCAATATTTCCCACAAAAACTTTTATTGGCACCCTAACATGCACGGCTAAGGAGATCTCACCATTGTTTTTATTGTTTTTCATGTCATCTTGAAGGCTTCCTGCAATTCACTTGTCCCTGACAACGAGATTTTCAGGACTGTCGTGTTGGCAGGATCATGTTTAAAAGCAGGCAGCTTTCCTGAGGATATGACACTGTCGTGATAAAGCACGGATATATTGCTATTTTCTCCATATTTGAATCCTATGTTTTTGTTTGGATTATTGGTTTTGACCTCGACCTCAAACTCAGTTTTGAGGCTGAAATCAGGCTGGACTTCTAGGCTTTTGACCTTAAAGGACAGGATTTCGTACGTTGGTGCTTGGGCTTTCTCGGTGGTGTAGAAATAATAAGTAAGGCAAGCTGCAATACCGATTAGAAGGAAAAGGAGACAATAGCACCAACAAATGCATCGTATGCAACAATTTGAGCCTTTTCCCTCACGACCTCCACTCATGCTATTTTTGGTACAAAGGGGCCGCGGTGGGTAATGAATAAACACTTGGAATTGGTTGTTTGAGCGTTGGGTGGCCGGAAAAAAAGTTGATTTTGGGTGGCAATTGAGAAATATAATGGTTGCATTATTTTAGGAGATTTGTTCATTTGTATGGTCCTTTGTTAACTCGTAAATCAATAGAGGCCTATTTATTTGGCATGTCAATAAAGGTCCAATATAGAATACTTGCAAGACATGTTTGATTCAAGGCTTACATGAATGTATATAACGTAGCAAAGCTTAAAAATCAATGAAGGCCGGGGAATTAAAATTTTTGATATGTAGAATATTTAAAATTTTATACCAAAATTTATATTTCTACGATGTTTCTATCCATGATCAATTTGGAACCGATGTAATGATCCTTTGAAGCATCGATGAGTCGATGATAATTGATGAGTTACCTAGGTCGGTTTTTGTATTGTTTAGACCATACAATTTAATACTAGTATCTACTCAGTTCACTGGCTTTAGCTACCAGTTTTTCATGTGCTTAGTGACTTATTATTAGTTAACTGCGTGCCATCTGTTTTGTGTATTGGACTTTACTTAGGCCACCTCATTCAATATACAAACTTTGGGTGTAGGCCTTCTTTTTGGTAGAAATCTTATAAGCCCATAATCCATTAGATTTAAAGTAGATAAAAAAAATATAATGTGTGTTCTTCACATCTAATTTACACAAGCAACCTGTTTTTCGACGCATGACACAAAAGCAAATTTTGTTAACCCTGGTCCAAGGGTTGATAACGAGGATAAACTTCCAGGGAATAAAACCCTAATAAGAGATAAAACTCTAAAACACAATTATAAGAAAGTGAAACTTTCACAAAAAGAAACCTATTAAAGTAAAAAACGAATTAAGCAATACAAGAAGATCATGGAATCGATGTCTCTATAGCATAGAGAGATGTTTGTCTCTACAGCGTAGAGGCTTTAATCCTAGAATAAAATCATATTCGAGAGCTCTACGGCGTAGAGAGGAAAATACCCCTACGCCCAAGAGGTCACAGCTTCTACGTCTTTCAATCTTGAACCTTGTCCCCATCAATCCGCGTCACTTTGAAGAGAACTCGCCCTCGATTTCTCACCATTTATAGCTTTATCTACCTCAAACACCTTCTCACGACGAACCTTATATTCAATAGACTTTTGCTTCACATCAACTCTAGAACATTTATCTTTTTTAACACGCCTAGCACACGCCCAATGATCAACCCATGACCGTGAGGTTGTGTACTCATTATCAACAACCACCAAGCTTTCAATTGCAATAATAATAATAATAAAAAAAAAAAAAAAAAAAAAAAAAAAAAAAAAAAAAAAACCTTCTTTGTTTGCCTTTGAAAACATAATTGGATTCTTGATAATCATCT
The DNA here is from genome assembly GCA_030686995.1 of Artemisia argyi. NCBI lineage: Eukaryota > Viridiplantae > Streptophyta > Magnoliopsida > Asterales > Asteraceae > Artemisia > Artemisia argyi. Next base: position 91,891,102 of record CM060699.1, read on the forward strand.
TTAAAATTAACCCATAATCTAAATCACAGACCTTTAAATCATGGACGCATTCATAATCCGTTTTTAGCACACCATCAAAACCATTCACATCTTCATCATCACTAAAACCCATAACTTTTTCTTTACAAGTTTTCAAAGTACTAACTTCAATTGTTGTCTAACAATAAAGTTAAAATTTTGTCTTCATGTTATGCACAAACTTGAAGTTATTGAATTTTTTTAACATGCTTTTCAACAATTACAGCCTTTAAAATATTTTCTTCAAACTTAACCCCAGACATTGGTATATGTATTTGGTCTTCGGATGGAATCATTGCAATTCTATTCCCTCCCATAAGAAAAGGTATAGATTACACTTTAAATCATAAAAAACTTAAATTTTGCAATGCCATAATTCCAACCGAATATGACAAGCCATCTAAATAAAAAATTACCTCCTCCTTGTAGAAATTACTAATAGATATAGAGATCCTACAAACCTCATGACCTCCAACCAAACAAGATTTTATTGGAAAAATTAAAGTAATTGCCAAATTTCCTCGACACCAAGTTCTTAGCCCGATAATTATCAATAGAAAATACCATATTAATGATTAAAACTTTTGAATGAAACCACTTGAACGTTGGTAGTCGAATCTCCATCTTCATTCTTTCCTCCCATTCATTTAATCTCGTGTTGTTGAAAGGGGATTGGTTGCACTTATGGTTATCAATAGATCCGCCTATAGTTGTACAAATTCTTGAACATCCATAATTGCTACCCGCATATTTTTGTGGTTGTTACCTCCACCTACGAACACGGAACATAGTTGTGATAGATAGTGGATTTCCTGTCGAGTTTGGATACGATTTTAATAAAAACATAATCCATGTGCTCTTTGGACCATACCCCGCCTATTCATCATAGTGGATTTCCTGTTGAGTTTGAATACGATTTTGATAAAAACATAATCCATGTGCTCTTTAGACCATACCCACGTGGTTTTTGTGGTTGTTACCTCCACCTACTAACTGACGCACGATGCGGAAGTGAATTTTGTTAACAATAATCAAAGGGTTGATAACGAGGATAAACCTCGAGGGAATAAAACCTTAATAAGAGTAAAACTCTAAAACACAATTATATTAATGATACAAGATAAATTACAATAATAACAAGTCTTAGATTTTATAGAGAAGTGTAAAAAAAAAAAAAAAAAAAAAAAAAAAAAAAAAAAAAAAAAAAAAAAAACCTGATTAAATTATAAAATGAATTAAGCAATAAAAAAAAAATTGTAATCATTGTCTCTACTGCGTAGAGGCTTAGCCTCGAATTAAATTCTATTCGAGAGCTCTACGACATAGGGATGAAAATACCCCTACGCCGTAGAGGCCACAGCTTCTACGTCTTTCGATCTTGAACTTCTCCCCATCATATAATGTGTGTGTGTATTAAAATAAATGTCGAGTGACCCTTGATCGAGTATGCCTATGAATATAAAATAAAATTTAAGCACTAGAATGACAGTGCCTTTCTCAAATCGACACAATAAGGTGTAAATTAGTTTGCACATCATACAACTAAAGTTATACTGGGTCAAATTATATATTGGCCATTTCGATAATGATATATCAGCCAAACATGTATAAATACTATATAGTTTGCAAAATAGTGCGCGGAAATTGTGCTCAAATTAAGTCTTCATTTTCATTATATAAGAATCAAAAACACCGAATAGTAGTAGGTGAAGAAGCTGCAATGGCGGATTTAGAGTTACATCTCTTTAACGAGCCAGCCCTCATGAACGAAAGAACCGAAACAACCATTGTTTTAGCCTTAACCATGGCTTTCTTGAGCTTAACTTGTGACTTCAATTTCTCCTTCGTCGTATACATCGAAAGATTGTATCCTTGAAGAAATATATGCCTACTTTTAGCACGATCACGTTTGTCACAAACTGGAGACATTGTTGTTGTGTCATTATTTTGTGTCTTCACTTGACCAAAAGCACTAGTTCTACGAGTAGAAAAGGCTCTCCATCCACGACGACCCTCTGTAGAGGTTTTGTTCAAGTGTTCATAGGCTGTAAAGCGATTGTTTAGACGGCGAAGAGTGGTGTTTCGAACTATGGTGTTCATGATTAGAATGGTAAGTATATGGTTGTGAATATTGAAATGAAAAGAAGGGTAGTTTGTGTATAAATATGTGAATAAAATAGTAGCAGCCATGATGTTTTGACTATGTGTTATTTTTCTTCATTGGTGTGCGGGTGTGTGTCTTCTTGGAAGATACTTTTATGTAAGAATTGAATATGGTCAAAATGTTATATTAAAGACGTGCTAGATAAATAAATGTTTTGTAGTAAAAACAAGCCACAGTTGACTCTAGTGTGTATAAGTTTGTAAGATTTCTAGAAAGATGGCTAAAGTGAGTTTAGAATTCTACATGAGGTAATTTATGTGGTCTTTTAATTTGTTTAAGCAATTTTTTGCAAAATTATGCTCAATAACGTTGTAATATACTTTGCATAAACTCTTGATTAGTATTGACGACTGGGCAATAGAAACAATGGTGATTTAGAATTTGACCATTATTTGGTCAAACGATGCTCCCAAAAACAATGCAAACGAGACAGGAATACAATTGATTTAAAATGAGCCTCTAGAAACAAACCTTCCAAAACCACATGTGAAATTTGTGATATAAATATATTTTTATACAAAAAGAATTTAAAAATTAACTTACTCGTGCACAAAATTTTTTATTTTTTATTTTTATTTATTTATTTATTTTTTTATAAATGTGGACGAGAATTTTGATATGCAAATTACTTTGTATTTCTTTATCTCACTTACCTTCTTTTAGTCATTTTATTAACAAGATAAATAGTTTTTAATATTTTTTTATTCAATATTTTTGTCTTTTATTACTTTTTATTAGTCGAACTTTATATTTTATTTTCACACTTTATTTTGCAGTTTTACCCAACATGACAAGATAGTTTTTATAGTTTTCTGCTATGTAATTTTTGTGTTTAACTACTTTTAACTTGTCAAACTTTATATTTTATGTTACATACTTTTTGTTTCACAATTCTATAATGAAACAAAATTATATAATAATAATAATAATAATAATAATAATAATAAATTAGGAGATGTATCTAGGGATGACAAAAAAACTCATACCTGACAAGGTTTTAAAATGTTGTCAAGTTTAAGAGGTACTTAAGTGATTTAGGCAAACTACAATAATTTAAGTTTTAAATATTCAAAATTTCAATATTCAAGATTAGACATTTATGTTTATAAGTAGTATAGATTAACTGTGTTTTGAACTATTTAACAACTTTTTAAATTATGTAATGCATGACAACATTTTATGAATTTTCTTTTGAAATAAAGAAGAGAAATTTAATGACAACGTAATTAGTTTCTAAAAATTGCATCAACACCCTCTAGGCCTCTACTATATAACACACCGTATTTTAGTTTCTTTTTGTTGTTATTTGAATTGATAAAAATGATTTATTCAAAAAGTGTTGATATTATTGTTGAACAAGTTTTTAATCAAAATGAGGTCATTAGTGAAGCTTGCCCAAGAGTTCTATCAAAAAAAAGTCTACACCTCAAATGTCGTGGACCAATAAGTTTTACATGACAAATAACGTGCATTGTTAGTTATTTCAAAATTGTTATAATGTTTCATTTTTAGTCTCTTTAAATGTTTTATACGTTCTTTGATACATTTAAGAAATTTTCTTTTACTTGAATTATCGCATGTTACCACATTTTTCAATTACATTTTGATTATTTTGTGATGTATGTATAGACGTTTACACAAAATACCTTAAACGCAATATCACAACTATAACTGTTTGCTACTATAAGATCTCATTGCTATGCATGGATACTTGTCTAGTATTTAATAAAAAGAAAAAAAAAAATGTTTTTATAGCCATTTTATATGTAAATCACAAAAGGTCAAAAGCTAATACTACAACAGAAATGATGATATCATATAACCACAAATGTCAAAAAAGAATCACCTTTGATGACAAAAACAAGCTTGTAATATAGCTTTTGTTGAGGTTCAAAAAGATATTTTATTTTAATGTTTAATACCACATATGGTCGATTATTGATAAGGCTAAGGTTGGCCTCAACTTTTGATGCAAACAATCAATCACTTAGTTCTAATACATTTTATGTCTAAGGTTGCCTCAACATAGATTTTAAGTGGCAATCTTGATCCCCAAAATACTAATTATTATTATTATTATTTTTATTTTATTTATTTATAATTATATTAAACAATTTAATAAAAACAATATGTTAATACAAATATCGCCTAAAAACGTTATTTATATTTTACGATCTTCGCTAAGTTTTGTTAACGACAAAATGTAAACTTTAGTTTCTAAGCAAAACATAATCTTAGTTTTTAAGACTTGCATAAACTAGACTTTTGCTACATTTTACATTTCATAAAACACAACACAAGTTTATTTCTTAAATTAGAAATTGTCACATCACATTTATGACAAGTTTTGTCATTATGCATTTATGGAAAGAAATGTGTTTGACTAACTTTGTTGTTGCTTGCAAGCTTTGTATTTGACTTGTTATTATGAGATGTGACATTGTTTGGTTGCTATGAGTTATGAGACAAGACCTTGTTTGGTTTGCAAGATTTATTGCAAAATCAACTGCAAGCCCGGCGGTACCCTGGAGGTACACGGGCGGAACCCTTCTCAGGGGTCCGCCTGATCCGCCAGACCTGCAGAAGGTTTTGGCTATAAATATTGAGCCACAAGTTGAATTTTGGCTCATCACTTGAGATCATATTTTACACACACACTCATCTTTTCTTCTAACCTCTTAACATTGTAAATGTGAAGTTTCTTTTTGTAGCAAAGAAGCTCACAAGGTCGTGAAAAGTTACAAGTATTCAACACAACGTTGCAAGACTTGTTAGCTTAGCATTGTGTAGACTTGTATAGTTTACACTTCATTTGATTGTGTATTTTCAGTAGTGATCAGTTAGTATTTTAGTCCTCAAAATACAAAGAGTGTTGGGAGTTGTTGTACCCTAGTAAAAGAACTAACGGGAGTGGTTGTGCCCTTGTAAAAGAACTCGACATTTAGCTTTGTGTCGGTAAAAGTATAAGCGACGTGTAAGGTTTTCTCCGCCGGTGAAAGGAGCTTGTTGACTAGTGAAAGAAACTCTCGAGTTGGATACTCGGGGCGTGGACGTAGGGCAAGGAAAAAGAGTCCTTGTAGCCGAACCACGATAAATACTCGTGTTGTGGTTTGATCGTTTCTTTCATTTACTTGCATGTTATATATTGTGTTTGTGCATATATCTTTGATCAAACGAAAAGTTTCAAAGCTAACTTAACAAGTTAAAAAGATTTTAATCGGTAAACTATTAAACCCCCCTTCTAGTTTTCCACAATTGGCATCAAGAGCTACGTTACTCAAGCTTTTAAAATATATTGTGTTTTAAAACTTGAAACGATCTATGAATTTTGAAAATTACAAAGAAGGGCAATCTATGCAAAGACCACCACTCTTTGAAGCAAAAGGTTTTATATATTGGAAAAACCGTTTTGAAACTTACGTGAAATCTAAAGATATAGATTTGTGGTATATAATTATTGATGGTGATAACGTTGTTACTAACATCAAAGATGATGATCAAAAGAAATTAATAGGTAAAAATAATGAAGCTAAAATGATGCTTTACAATGCTTTGCCTAAGAAAGAATATGAAAGAGTCTTTTTGTGTAAAACCGCCAAAGATATTTGGCAATCTTTAATCGTCACTCATCAAGGAAACTCACAAGTTAAAGATAACAAAATTGATCTTCTTGTTCAACAATATGAACAATTTGTTATTTTCGAAGATGAGATTATTGATAATGCTTTTGCTAGATTTAATACTATTATTACTTCACTTAAAGCACTTGACGAATCTTTTTGTAGTAAGAACTTTGTCAGGAAATTTCTTAGAGCACTCCATCCGAAGTGGAGAGCAAAAGTGACGGCAATTAAATAATCTAAAGATCTTTCAAGCATGTCACTTGATGAGCTTATTGGAAACCTCAAAGTTCATGAAATGGTAATGGAAAAAGATTCGGAACTAGTTAGAGGCAAGAAAGAAAAAGTTAAGTCCATTGCCTTGAAAGCTAGAGTCCAATCAAGTGATGATGAAGAATCTACTTCGGATAGTGATGATGACGAATATGTTATGGCCGTGAGAGACTTCAAGAAGTTCTTTCGTAGGCGAGGGAAGTTTGTAAGGCAACCTAAAGATGACAAGAAAACCTTCCGGAAAGATCGTGATGATCGAAAAGGAAAAGTTGAAAGAAAATGTTATAGATGTGGAGACACAAGTCATCTTGTAGGAGAATGTCCAAAACCACCCAAGAGCAAACCTCAACAAGCTTTTGTGGGTGGTGCTTGGAGTGACTATGAAGGAGATGATGATGAGCCAAAGAATGATGATATTGCTCTCATGGCTCACAACTCAAATGAGGTACTCTCCGACTCATCTTACTCCTATTGATGATGATACTTTACAAAATGAATATAACAAACTTTGTGAATTAAGCTTAAAAATCATAAACCAAAATAAATTTTTGAAAACTAAAAAGGAGTTTTCAGAAAATGAAGTTTATGAGTTAAAAGAAAAAGCTAAGAGATTAGAAAAGGGTAAAGGTATTGACACATCATGCAAATCATGTGAAGAACTTAAACTTGAAGTTGAGAAACTTAAAATTACTCAAAATGATCTAATCAAACAAACCACAAAGTTCAAAAAGTTCGATAAGAGCATTTCGTGTGCGGATGAAATTATGAAACTTCAAAAGTCACCATTTGATAAAACAGGTCTAGGGTTCAGGAAAGTAGAAACCGTTAAGGGTCAAACGAAACAAGAAAAGAATGCACATGAAACAAACAAAACTGTTACAGCAGCCCGCGGATCAGACGGAACCCAAAATAGGGTTCCGCCCGTTGGCCCCGAGGGTTCCGCCAGGTCTGCTGCAGCAGTAACTCCATCCACATCAGATCGTTCAAAATTTGTTAAAGTTACATACAAAAATGGAACAAAACCTGTGTTTAAAACTGGAGTAGGATTTAGTAAAAATGAATTTAGAGCTAAAACTACTCAACCAAGACCTAAGACTCCAATTCCCAAACACCACTTTCCAAAGAGCAACTTCAACGCTCGATCAAACTACCAACATGTTTGGAACCAAAACACTCCTAGAAATTACCAAACTCAAAACCACATGCCATGGAACCCTTATACTCTATTTTCATACTTGGAACAAATTAATGGCATGCTTAACCAAAATGGACCCATGAGAAATTGGGGACCAAATGTTTGAGTGTTTTTCATAAAATAGGTGTGCCTCAAAGTTTGTTTGGAACCGGATGAATGGATTAAAGATAGCGGTTGTTCAAGGCACATGACGGGTAACAAAAGCCTCTTCACTTCTTATCACAAATGTAACGGAGGTAATGTTACGTTTGGTAGTAATGCTAAGAGCAAAATCATCGGAAAAGGTACAATCTCTCATGACTTCCTTTTTATTGATGATGTAGCTCATGTTGATAACTTAGGTTTTAATCTCCTTAGTATTAGTCAACTTTGTCGTAATAAGTATAATGTTCTTTTTAGTGAAAACGGAAGTAAAATACTTAAAGATGGTATAACCATAGCCAAAGGTGTCCTTAAGAACAACGTATATGTCATGAAGATGGATCCAACATCTAGAGACAAACTTTGTCTTACCTCATTAGATGAATCTTCAACTTTATGGCATAGACGTTTAGGACACGCTAACATGAGACTAATACAAAACCTCTCCTCCAAAGACTTAGTTCGAAACCTACCTAAGTTGAAATATGACCAACACTTTTGTGATGCTTGCAAAGTCAGTAAACAAGTCCATAATAGCCATAAGGCTAAAAACTTGGTTTCTACATCTAGGTGTCTAGAACTTTTGCATATGGATTTATTTGGTCCATCCGCTATACAAAGTTATGGAGACAACTTCTACACTTTGGTCATAGTTGATGATTACTCAAGATATACTTGGACAAAATTTTTGAAAAGTAAAAATGAAGCTTTTGATAAATTTGAGATTCTAAGTAAGAAAATTCAAAATCAAGTAGGGTCTAATATTGTGTCTATTAGAATGGATCACGGTCGTGAATTTGATAATAAATTTCAATTTGGAAACTTTTGTGATAATAATGGAATAACTCATAACTTTTCGGCTCCACGTACTCCTCAATCTTATGGTGTAGTAGAACGTAAAAACCGGACATTGCAAGAGATGAGTAGAACAATGCTTAATGAACAAAACATTCCACAAAAGTTTTGGTGTAATGCCGTTAACACATCAACATACATTTTAAATCGAGTCTTAATTAAACCATTTTTGAATAAAACTCCTAATGAACTATATAAAGGTAAAAAGCCTACATTAGGATACTTTAGAGTGTTTAGGAGTAAATGTTTCATTTTTAACACCAAGGATTATCTCACCAAATTTGACCCAAAGTCTTATGAAGGTGTATTTCTTGGATATTCACAAAATAGTAAAGCGTACATTGTTTTGAACAAAGAAACCTTAAGAGTCGAGGAATCGTTGAACGTAACATTTCACGAGAGTCCACCTCCCTCTAAGACATCACCTTTGGTAGATGATGACTTAGTTGAAAACCAAGCAATAGAAAATCAAGAAAATTTAAGTGATGACAAAGAAGATGAACTATTTAACAAAGAACCTGTCAATGTCAAAGAATCTAAAAGTCATCCATTAGATGGTGTCATTGGCAACATTAACGAAAGAACACTAAGGTCAAAAGTTCAAAATGAAAGCAACTATTTTTGTTTCGTGTCAACCATTGAACCTAAAAATATTAATGAAGCCATTAAAGATGAGTCTTGGGTAATTACAATGCAAGAAGAGTTAAACCAATTTGTTAGGAATGATGTATGGACATTAGTTCCTCAACCAAAGAGTCAAACTATAATTGGAACAAAATGGGTATTTCGAAATAAAATGGATGAAAATGGAATTGTGTCTAGAAACAAAGCTAGGCTAGTTGCACAAGGATATAACCAACAAGAAGGCATTGACTACGATGAAACTTTTGCTCTGGTTGCTAGGCTCGAGTCAATTAGAATCTTACTTGCATATGCATGTGCACACAATTTTAAACTCTTTCAAATGGATGTCAAAAGTGCATTTCTAAACGGAGTCATTAATGAAGAAGTGTATGTTGTTCAACCACCGGGCTTCATCGATTTTGAAAAACCAAATCATGTTTACAAACTTAAAAAGGCTCTTTACGGACTTAAGCAAGCTCCAAAAGCATGGTATGATCGACTTAAAACATTCCTAGTTGACCATAAGTATACCATGGGCTTAGTTGATAATACTCTCTTCACTAAGAAGAAAAACTCACATATTATCATAGTCCAAATCTATGTTGATGACATTATATTCGGATCAACTTGTCAAGAATTATGTGTGGATTTCTCAAAAATCATGCATGACGAGTTTGAAATGAGTATGATGGGAGAACTCAACTTTTTCCTAGGACTCCAAATCAAACAACTAGAAGATGATATCTTCTTTAACCAATCTAAATATATTAAGGACATGCTTAAGAAATTTGGACTAGAAGATTCGAAACCTATCAAAACTCCCATGTCCACGGAAACTAAACTTACCAAGGATGAGGAAAGTGAATCCGTAGATAGCACTAAATATAGAGGTATGATTGGTAGTCTACTTTACCTAACGGCTAGTAGACTCGACATTATGTTTAGTGTTTGTCTATGTGCTCGTTTTCAAGAAGATCCTAAAACTACCCATCTCGAGGCCGTTAAAAGGATTTTTAGGTATATTAAGGGCACTACACATTTAGGTTTATGGTATCCCAAAGGAACGGGAATAGACACCATAGTGTATGCCGACTCGGATCATGCCGGTGACTATGTCGATAGAAAAAGCACTAGTGGTATTTGTACTTTTGTTGGACATTGTCTCACCTCATGGTTCTCTAAGAAGCAAACGGCTCTTGCTATCTCAACAACGGAAGCCGAGTACGTTTCGGCCGGAAAGGCATGTCAACAAGCTCTTTGGATGAAGCAAGCTCTTGTCGACTACGAAATTCAACTCAACGACATCACAATTCTTTGTGACAACAAAGGTGCCATTGATCTTAGCAAAAACCCGGTTCAACATGCTCGTACCAAACATATTGAAATCCGTCATCATTTCCTTCGCGACAACGTTCAAAAAGGAAATATCTCAATTGAGAAAGTTTCTTCCGAAGATAACATAGCCGACATTCTCACAAAACCTCTTAAACGTGAACCTTTTAATCTTCTTAGGCTAGGCTTAGGACTCATGGAACCTACATTGTAGTTCTGGACATTAGACAAAAATCACAAAAATCAAAACAAATCCAAAACCATTTTTCTCAGCAGGGTCGGCGGAACCCTCAACCATAACGGACGGAACCCAACTCAGGGTTCCGCAGTGTCCGTCGACCTGCAGAATCATTTTCTTTGTTTATATTAAACCAAACACCCATTATCTCATACCACCACTTCCAAACTACTACTATTCACTTTACCATCCATCCATACCTACGAATTCTTGGTCTTCCATTCATTTACATTGCAACTACATCATCATTGTAAGTATTCTAAACATGATTACAATCCTGATCTGAGTCTAGGAATCCTATTTCTTGCACAAAAACAAAAACTTGGGGTTATGCACTAACTTGAAAAACTCATGCATTAGATTAGGTGTTTAATAAAACTAATCATGTTTCCCATAGTTAGGAATTGCATCTTTAATTAGTATAAACATGTTTGCTAAAACACACCATGTCAAATCCTTCCAAAAATTTCTCACAAGTAGGACAAATATTTTTTCGTCTCACATTGAGAATACAAAATCAAAACGTTATGTTTAAAACATCACTTGCATAATGTCTCTTGAATGCTAAAGTGAATACATAACCAATATGTATTTTCGGGTACATTCAAACGAAGCTACATTGAACTAGGAGCGTTTGGGTTATCTTTTGTTTTATAACAAAACTTGCATAAAACGATTTTGAAGCATCAAAATGAGTCAAGATAACCGCACCTCCACATTGTTTTCATATAGGCACACACTAGAACTTCCACATTATAATAGTGGTTTACGTAAACTAAAATGTGAAATTTTGTTGTTCTAGGAATCATCATGCCTCCTCTAACCCACTACGACCACAAGGACACCATTAAGTACCTACCAAAACACCACAAAACCAAAGGCCTTACCGCAAATCAAGTAAACGTTTTTAAAGCCCTAGAAAAACACTATGTCCATGAGGGTAGAACCATTGACCCATCTTTACTAGAAGGCACAAACCTTTACGCCGATTTTGCCACAATCAACTTTGAGTGTCTTTTGAATATCGACGAGCCTATTTGTCCTAGGTTCATTCTAGAGTTCTATGCATCATGCGTCCTCTCCACGGATGATTATGGTCATATGTCTATCAACTTTAGGGTTACGGCCATCAATACTCCTTCACTCTTGAGGAGTTTGCTCAAATCCTAGGTGTTCCAAACCGTGGTACTTGCCTCTATTCCGACTTGCACTCCCTCTCAACTCTTGACAACCTTCAAGACCGTATCCACCCTTATGACACACCTCTTGTCTCAAAAGACGTTCTCCGTGACCACCTCTTTGTTAGGACCACCACAACTAGGAGAACCCGTTCGGGGAATGAGGTCGATAAGGACCCATATGGAATGGAAATGAACGAACTCAAACCCCAATTCAAGAAATGGGAGGAAGTCCTTAGAGCCAATGTCATTAGCACAATCGGGAACCGTGACCATATCAACCTTTGCCTTTGCTACATGCTCTACTTCTTGTCCGTTAGGCAACCTTTCAACCTTGCCTACTACATGCCCAAGAGAATAGCCGACATTCCCGTGCATGGCACAACGGCTATGCCGTATGGAATGCTCTTGACCCGTCTCTTTAGGTTCATCTCACCCATTCCACCAACTCCAAACGGTCTTCGCCTTAACTACTTTCTCATCCCACACACCTTTGTCCTACTAAGTGATAAGAGAGTGTACAAAGCCCAAGGAAAACGTCCACATCCTCCTACCTCATCTTCGTCTTCCTCAATGAGTGAAGATGACAATTTGCCAAACTCTAGGCTCCCTCCTCTCGAATACCTTTCTCAACTTCCGGATATTCCTAATGAGTCGGAGGAGTTCAAGCAAACAAAGGGTATGTTTAAGAATCTTGGAAGGTTCCTTGGAAATCTCAAGAACAAGATCGACCGTCAATGAGTGCGGGTGTGTAGGAGTGTTTGGCACTAGGTGCTATTTGAACAAATTTGGTCGTTTAAACAATATATGTGATGAATTTATGTGTTAGTACAATGTTTGATACAATTTGGAACATGTAATATCTAACTTTGATGCAGGTAGACAACTCTTGGCAAGTTGTCAAATTTTCAAGTTTATGATATTTTCACTAAGTATAGTGAAATTCTCGACCTCAAGGTCTGATGAGTGTGTAAATACTCATCATTTTTACCATTTCTGAGCTGCCAAAACATCCAAAAACACTCAATAATGAATCAAAATAGTGAAAATATCCCAGGAAAGTGTTTTACATGTTTCAAATGCAAAAATACCAAAAACAGATGAAAAACGCACAAAGTTTGCATAATTGGCAGTTTCAGTCCCCCAACTTTCAAAAGTTGTCAAATCTAGTCCCTGGTCATTCTAAAAACTTGAAAAAGTCACCAAAGGTCCTTATAAATCAAAAAATTACATAATTAGTCCTTTGGTGAAAAGTTTCACAAAATGTCAAGTTTAGTCCCTGAACTTTGGAAATTGTCAAAAATGGTCCCTGGGATATGAAAAACTTTGAGAAAAACAAATTTTGTCCTTGCACTAACCTTTTATGACAGGATTGGTCCTTGGTGGAAAGTTTGGTGAAAATTACACAAATGGTCCCTGAAGTTTGAAAGTTTGACGGTTTCAGTCCCTGGTGAAAATAAATTGGAAAATTCATGCCAGGACCTTATACTATTCATGATGTGGCATAATACACCCTTGGAAATAAATTGGAAGCATGCCAAGATCACACCTCAAACTTTCATCAAATTACAAAAAAGGTCCTTGTGAAAATTAAAAACCAAAACCGGAACCAAAATAATAATACTACTCCATACTAGTCCAATCCATGCCTTAGCCCACCCTTTCCTTTTGTTTTACTTGGGCCCAAATGAAATACCAGCCCACACCACAAACCCATTGCACCCTTTAATAATATAAACCGGGTCAAACTATTTGACCTGGTCAAAACCAGTCAAACACCCCCCAAAACCACCCTTCCCCGTTTTCCCTCTCACCCAGAATACCACCAAACCACCATGGTTTTGCAGCCACCACCCCAACTTGTCCATCCCATCACCACTAACCCACATCCCTGCACCTACCCTCACATCCACAATAAATGCTCCCCCCCCCCAAGTTGTAATAACCGTCCAAAATTCCCTTACCAAGTTTTGGCGCCAAAATCCGATTCAAAGGGTGAGATCAATTCAGAGAAAATCAACGGTTTAGATTGAATGGGAAAGGCTCAGAAAGGTTCAAGAAACCCTAGGAGAGGGCTATAAATAGAAGAGAAGTGCAATGAAGAAGGCAGTTAGTTAATTAATAGTATTTTAGGTCGAAGTTAGTATAATTTGAATTTATGTTGGTCTCTTAAGCTTTTAAGCATTGTAATAGTCTATTTTCATGTAATCTCAAGTTTCTAATCAATCAATTTCAGGTTTTGTTTAGTGTTTCAGTTTGTGCCATTTTCAAATAATTTTGAGTTTTTATTGTACTGAGTTGTGAAAAGAAAGCAAGTACCATGGACTGAAATAGCTTCACATAGGTTCCTATAAGCTTATTAAAGCTTCTTAGAGACTCTAAAAACCAGACTTAATAGAAAACTTAAAAAATACAAAAATGGTCAACCTTGGTCAACCTTTCTTGTTTGATTTTGCATTTGCAGGTTTCTAAAGTGAAAAGAGCAAGCTTGGAGCTGGTTTGGCCTATCTAAAGATAGGCTTCTGTGGAGAAGCCCCTTGTTCATGCTAGGGGTTTGGTTGTAAGCCTTTGCTCATTTCAAATTTCCTCTAAAAATTAGCCATTAATACTATTTGAATTGCTTGTTGTTTATTGTCATCTGTGTTCTATTTGTGTATCTTAAGTATTGTTTAGTTGCATTCTAGCTTAATCCACATAGCTTGTTTGTTAGAATAAGTAGTTATCATAAATCCTAGTTTCAACTGTCAAAATAGCTTTAGTATTAAACTTGCATAATTATAGTTGTAACCTGTTGTTAAGTATTTAAACAAAGTTAATTAGGCATAATCAACAATCAGGGATCAAGTTTACAAACCTTTGTGATCATCTGTTCTAAAAATCATCAAACAGTCCACATTAAGGGGTGTTTGGGTTTGGTAAATCAACTGTGTTGTGAAGGTTCTTGGTTGGTAACTTTGTGCAAAAACTTTGTCTCAACATCAAAACAGTTCAAACAAGTCTTAAAAATTGGATGACATTGAACAAAAAGTCAAAATCTCAAGGAATTAATCACTCACAGTTAACTGTGAGAGTTTTTGAATACAAAATCATCTCATTAGCTTAAAAAGTTGTTAAAATAGAGTAGAATAGCTTAAGTACATCTTATTACATAACTTTGAATCAGTAAGGATCATTGGAATTTCATCAAAGTCAAAATTTGAGTTTTCATCAAAAAGTCAAATTTCATCTTCTCAGATTTTTGCAAAATTTCCAAGTTCAATTGTGATTTGTGTAATGGGAGTTAAGGGTTGAAACTTGTTATAGTTAAAGTCTATTAGCTGATCTTTAAGCCCCAAATTTTGTTTTATTTTTGTGAAATTTTGTGTGGGTCCCACAGACCCCCAAAGTGAGTTGCAGGGCAGACCCTTGCCCTGTGCACAGCAGACCTCCACCACACCACCAACTTTGGTGGTGGTTGTAGACCACCCTAGTGGGCCCTAGTGGTTCCAATTGACTTTTTCCAACCCCCTCCTACCAGGGAGTGTGGATTGACCATCTGTCTGACCTTAAACTTGGTGGACCCCACCTGGAATTAGCTTTAAAGTCTGTCCCATAACTGAGTGAAACTCAGATTTACTAAAGTGCTTATTTGAACTCATTCAGCTTATTTGTGCTTAAGTCTTGTTGTTTCTGGCTTATTTGAGATTGTTGAGCTTGTTTGCACCCATTTCAATCATTGTGGACCCCACCATAAGTCAATTGAGCTTATTTGACGACACAGTCAACCAAAGTCAAACTGCTTAAGTTGAGGGGGTGCAACTGCTTATTTATAAGCTGATTTTAAAAGTGTGTTTACAAAAGTTTCTCATTTTCAGTAGTTAAGTAGGTTTGTAAAAGAAAATTCCAAGAAAAAACCAATTTAAAATAAGTGATAGTTTCTATTTAATTCAATTTAATTTTAATTTTCATTTTTAGATTTTAATTAAGTACTTAGTGTTTTTTATATTTTTATTAAATACCTTATATAGTAAAGTAATTTTAATAAATTTTTCAGATTTTTATTTTGTCATTTAGTATTTATTAGATTTAATTTTAGTTTTCTTAATTATTAATTAATATTAAGTATTAAATATCATATTTAGTTTTTATAAAGTAAAACTTAGTTTTTATATTTTTCCTAGCTATAATATAGTATAATAGACTTTTAGGAAATATAATTTGAATTTCAACTGTTCATTTTACATTTTTCTTATTTTAATTGTTTAAATTAGACTTAAGTAAATTAAAAGGTAAATAATTAGTGGATTAATCTTAAAACATAATTTTTAGAGTTTTTATAATTTTTTAGGATTCCTGTGATGGTTAAGTAATTTTATAAATGTTCTCTTAATTTTCTAAGTTAATTTAGTATTAATATTAATTAAAAGTAGTTTAATTAGTTTAATTAAGTTAAATAGTTTTTAATTAATATAAAACTCATAAAACGACAAAAATATTTATTTTTATTTTTTATACTTTCTTCAAGTTCTAATTTAAGTTTAGAAAATATTTTTACTAATTTTTAGTTTAATTTATATCATTTGTCATTTTTAGTTAATTTAAATTAGATTTTAATTTAGTTTTTAAATAGTTTTATTAATTAAATAATATTTAAATAGTATTTTAATCATTTTCATAATTTCATTTTCATTTTTAATTTTAAGTTTCAAGAAGTGTCAAAAGCACCCCCTGTAGTTTGTTAAATACCAAAATCCCACTTTTTTAGTCTGATTGCGTAAATCTGAATTGTGAATACGTGCATATATCTGTATATCTGATTTTTGTGAATATTATATCTGTGTACCAATACCATAATAACAGTAGCAATATCATTCCCAAATCATCTGGCTACTGTCCTCAGTGCCACTTTCTCATAAACGATTCCAAAAGCACCATTTCAATCTCGCTGGGACTTTAACGACCCGGGGAAACACTATAATATCACCGGAGTATTGGGACGAGGCTGTCTTTGACTTGTTGACCTTGGTCAATAATATCTGACGGTTTAGACCCAATCAAGGTCAAAGTCCTATGAAATGCATGTTTACGTGTCTATTTTTTGCATTGCCCAACCAGAAATGCCTTATCTCTTTGATGTTAGGAGTTTTCGAAAATTTTGAAAATCATCTCGCGGGTCAAAAACGCGGACTGCCAATTTTTTTGGGTCTGGCGGATCTGGCGGTACCAAATATTGGGTTCCGCCAGTGTAAATTCTGGGAATTCCAGAATTGGCCCAACGGACCAGGCGGCACCCTCAAACGGGTTCCGCCTGTGTATTCTGAGGGTGCCTGTCACAACTCGTAAATTCTGGTCTTTTCCCGAACTTTCACATTTACTATTCATCGGTTACTATTCATCGATCACTATTCATCATTTTACTATTCATCATTTTAGAGGTCAGTTTGATATTCTGAGAAGCGTTTTAAAATTTTACTATTCATAAAACACTATTCACCTCCGGAGAAATTTTGTCGTTTATGCGTGAGTTGCGTCATTTCTATATACGTACGATTATCTACCTAATAAACGTTATCTTATGAGCTATTATTTTGAATAATTGATCCGACAATCCCAACTATGGTCCTAACACATTTTTATACTCATAATAATAATATAAAAATTTTATTATTAAATTGCCCGGTGTTTTCAAATCAACTGTTACGTTTTCCGGTCGAAGCTTATAACTCCGTCGGTTTGCGATATTTCAACCCGATCATTATTTTAACTTCCAATTCTCATCAGGAATTTTATTTTACAATTTTTACAACTTCATTATATTTTATTTTATCTCGTTACAATTTATTTTTAGTTAACTCGGTATCCGGTATCACCTAAAACTAATAATATCTACCCAATTCTACACCAAAGTCAAGATTACCTTACACATTTCATATTTTCTTCTTTTCTTCCTTTGATTGCCCCCCCCCCCCCCCCCCCCCCCCCCTATGACACCTTCCTAAATTTATGGATCTTGTCTACCGAGTCTAAAATACATATAACTTGTACATTTTTTCGTTTCATCTCATTTTCATCAAAACAACTAGCAACTCTTTTTATTCCTTTCTTCTTGTCATTTTCGGCCAAGACACAAGAACAACAAGAATCCATCATTTTTCCAAGATCAAGTG
Organism: Artemisia argyi; assembly: GCA_030686995.1. Taxonomy (NCBI): domain Eukaryota; kingdom Viridiplantae; phylum Streptophyta; class Magnoliopsida; order Asterales; family Asteraceae; genus Artemisia; species Artemisia argyi. Next base: position 91,908,886 of record CM060699.1, read on the forward strand.
TTAATCTAGTTCCTTTAGTGATCCTTGTTTGAGTTTTGAAATAAAAACTCAAGGTTTCTTAGGTTTTACTCATCCAAGCTCTATAATCTTTCTATGTAAGTTGTCAAACTCTTGTTCATAATTTCTTCATGTTATTTTTATGGTCATATAATTTCCATTCAAGATCTACATGCATATGTTAGTTATACCACCCATTTATATATATATATATATATATCTAACTTTTGAACTCTAGAAATGGATTATAGTTAGATCCTTGTTAGATCCACTTGATTTATGATGTTTAGGAACCCATGACACCCTAAGAAGGTGTATGGTAAGATTAGACTAGATTTGTGGTGATTGAAAGTGGTTTGGTTGAAGTTGGAACTAGATTGGAACACTAGAAATGGTTTTTGAAACTACATATTGACCTACTGTCCCTATTTTTGAAACGTGGGAAAATCAGTGAATGATGGGAAATTTTTGATCAAAGATTTAGAAAATACTTTCAAAAACGAAACTTTTGGCGAAAGAACGGATTAAAACGAGTTAATAACGAAGGAGATATGATTTTCCGAATTTAACGACGAAAACTATTTTCTGAAAAACTGCATGCTGTTTGACAGTTTTCGACGGGCAAATAGAGGCGTTAAACGTAACCTAGAGGAGCCGAGCTATCGAAAATATATTAGTATAAGTTAAGACGATTCCGGGGATATAAAGAACGAGGAAAATGAACTTAAAACGACCAAGTTATACATGTTTTAAAATCGTCAAAACTAGATATATATTTAGTCACTACTAGAAATAATATAACTACGTACTAAATGAGATATTTTCTAGATTTCTTATTCAAGGAGTTTATTTTTAACTAACGAAATACGTACGACCCAAGGTTTATTTATGCGACTACTAGACGATATCTTAAGGTTTTCAAAACGAGGAATATAACACTAACATTTTTATACGATATACTACGACAAGTTATATACTTCTATATTTGGACTTATTTTCCTAAGTATGGAAACTATTTTACTTTGACAATAACAAGTATTTTCAAGTTACGAGTGGTATAGGTATCATGTGCATGTGCATTCATTACATCCTTTCATGATCTAAGTAGATCACTATCATTCATATTAGGTTGCGGTTAGAGATCGAACCTTATTTTTGTGTATCCACTTTTATCTTCGTAGCTATCGCACCAGGTGAGTCATAGCCCCTACTCTTTTAAATTGTTTTGTTAACTTTTTGGGGGAGAATACATGCTCGTTTTTACATGAATTACTACTTGACCTTATAACTTGTTTGGAACTATTGAAATTATTTTGACCTTTGAAATTGACTTAAACTTTTGAACTTAATGCACCGTACGTGCTATAACCTAAAGTCTCCCATGATCGGAGCAGTGCAAAGTCTCCCCTGTCGACGGAGCAGCATTATCAAGTCTCCCATGTTCGGAGCAACATAAAATCTCCCCTGTCTACGGAGTAACTTTGACTTATTACTATATAATAGTTTGTGAAAGATGTACCGTACGTGCATCAGCAATTGTTAGTCTCCTGCTGGTTTGTCGTTCGCACTCCAGTTTATACGTACCGTTCGTGCGGCCTCCTTGTGTGGGGCAGTAGGTAGTATGGATAGCGCTGTTAGAGGTCGGCCAACCTCTCGTTCCCCTGTCTACGGAACGCATATTATTTATTTTAGGAGCCTTGCCACATACTTTATTATATATGTGGTGCTTATATTGTGACTTATTATTGACCTCATGTGCTTGACTACCAGACATAAACTATTTTAGCAGTGGGTTGTAAACACACAGGTTACAAGTCTCTTATGGCGGGACTTGCAACTGAGTGGATTTACGATGCCTTTGCTGTGTGACCATTTTTCTATAAACTTTATTTGTTAAACAAACTCTATGAACTCACCAACCTCGTGTTGACACTTTAGCATGTATTTTCAGGTTTTAACCAATGGCACACTACAGGAGGTTTCGGCAGGGCATGGCATGGTCATAGAAGACTCTGATTTTTATTTGAGGACCGTTTTTAACTATTTTAAGGGCCTACTTCCGCATTACTTTTAATAATGTAAATTCAATATTTTTGATTTAACTATTTTACTCTAAATGATTGAAGTGAAAACCATTTTTGAACTTGTGTTGTAATACCAATTAAGTTACACCCCAGCTACATGTATGCTTCCGCTGGACCCGATTTTGGGGGTGTGACAGTGCCGCCAGCCACCTGCAGAATTTTTGTTTTCATTTTCACCAATTCAATATCCAAACACCAAAATTCAATCCTTTTAGGTAGAAACCCATTATTTGCAATGTGTTTAGCATAATAGAATACTCCTTCTTCCATAAACTTAACCAAAACCAATTCCCGCCAAAATTCAAATTTATCCATAACAACCTCAAGGACCCCTCAAACATAAAGGAAGGAACCCTTTTAAGGGATCCTTGAAATCCCTGAGATTTATACTACCACAAATCCACCAAAACCACTAAGCATTTAGTGCAAAACTTGTCTTCTCACTTCACCATTTTCATTGGATTGACTTCCATGATATGACAACCCACAATTACTTTTTCAAATCATTAGAAACCTCAATTTTTGTATGGATTAACATCAAATCCAAACACTCCTTTCCATAATTCATCAACACTATAAATTAAGCCATCCTCAACACCATCAAATCACACCTTCCTCAACACAATTTCTGAAACTTATAAACCATTTTTCACCATGACTAAGTCAACAAACACCTCTCAACCATCAAGGCCCATCCGGAAAACCGCCCGGATTAGTGTTAAACCACTATGGTCCAATCAACCCATCAACCTAAGCTCCTCATCCTCGGATGAATTCACATCACCCATAAAAAATGAACACTTTTTGAACCTTGCATCTCCATCACCATCACCCAATGAACCAAATGAGCTTACTCCACCACCAACTAAATCACCTATTGACCCAACTCCACCAAGTGCTCCAACTCAACCATCCAAAACCTCATCACCATCACCATTACCCAAAATTGAGCCAATGGAACTATTTGGGTCTCCTCCCACATTACCACACCCATTTGTCCAAGATCTTAATGATCTTCCACCAAGACCTACACAACCATCACCTTTTGCAAATGAATCACCAAGGTCAATTCTTGACCAAGATAACCTTTTTAACCACATTCAACCACCACAACAAATGTACAATCAACCTAAACCACTATTGTTTCACCCCATCTACCATGACATCCATGTTCCTCTATATGGAGAACCAAACTTTGAAAACCATGATCACCCAAATCCACCACATCCTCAACCTCAAACCTTTGAGTCTTTATTTCCTTCATATGAGGATATCCAAAACATGGTTGAAAACCATCTCCATCAAGCAATGGAATTTCAAACCACATTGCTTGACTCAATACCAAACCCATCATCGAACCAAAAACCACAAACCAATCAACCCTCAAACCAAGAAACCAATGCCAACCCATTTCCACCCACAAATCCTCATGTTTGCTCAAATTGTGAGCAAATGGGTGCAAGCATCAAAACATTGCTTCACCAACTCCAAGATGAAACCCGGTTTGCATTCCAACACATCATCGAATGTTTGCATGCCCTTTCCCACCTAAACAAACCCTAGAGAACCATTTGGAGGCCGTTTGCCCCAATTTAGGAACCTAGGCTTTTATTTTTCTTTCTTGGTTAATTTTTAAGTTTTTAGAAGTAGAAGAATATTACTATTTCATGTCCTTTGACTTTTATAAGTCAAAATTTTACTTGGAATGCTAATTCTTTCTACTTACTTTCGTGCATTGTTGGTTGATCATTTGTATTGTGGTTGCAATGTTTGGCTTTATATATATATATATATATCACCAACTAACAATTTTTTGTAAGGTCCAAAATCCATGTTTCCCATCTTGGCACTCCATTTAGGGGGAGTATTGACCAAGGGGGAGCATTGGTATTATTCCGCTTCGCCACTCTTCTTTTTGTTTCGACAAAAAGGGGGAGAAATATATTAAACCTTCAATACTTGATATGCTTTTCGTCTCTTAAGTAAAACAAGGTTAATATAATTTTTTTTTAAGTCTTGAAAACCAAGATTTTGCGTGTTACTTAAAAACAAAGTTTATGTTTTGTCATCAACAAAAAGAGGGAGATTGTTAATACAAATATCGCCTAAAAACGTTATTTATATTTTGCGATCTTCGCTAAGTTTTGTTAACGATAAAATGTAAACTTTAGTTTCTAAGCAAAACATAATCTTAGTTTTTAAGACTTGCATAAACTAGACTTTTGCTACATTTTACATTTCATAAAACACAACACAAGTTTATTTCTTAAATTAGAAATTGTCACATCACATTTATGGCAAGTTTTGTCAATATGCATTTATGGAAAGAAATGTGTTTGAATAACTTTGTTGTTGCTTGCAAGCTTTGTATTTGACTTGTTATTATGAGATGTGACATTGTTTGGTTGCTAGGAGTTATGAGACAAGACCTTGTTTGATTTGCAAGATTTATTGCAAAACCAACTGCAAGCCCGGCGGTACCCTGGAGGTACACGGGCGGAACCCTTCTCAGGGGTCCGCCTGATCCGCCAGACCTGCAGAAGGTTTTGGCTATAAATATTGAGCCACAAGTTGAATTTTGGCTCATCACTTGAGATCATATTTTACACACACACACACTCATCTTTTCTTCTAACCTCTTAACATTGTAAATGTCAAGTTTCTTTTTGTAGCAAAGAAGCTCACAAGGTCGTGAAAAGTTACAAGTATTCAATACAACGTTGCAAGACTTGTTAGCTTAGCATTGTGTAGACTTGTATAGTTTACACTTCATTTGATTGCGTATTTTCAGTAGTGATCGGTTAGTATTTTAGTCCTCAAAATACAAAGAGTGTTGGGAGTTGTTGTACCCTAGTAAAAGAACTAACGGGAGTGGTTGTGCCCTTGTAAAAGAACTCGACATTTAGCTTTGTGTCGGTAAAAGTATAAGCGACGTGTAAGGTTTTCTCCGCCGGTGAAAGGAGCTTGTTGACTAGTGAAAGAAACTCTCGAGTTGGATACTCGGGGCGTGGACGTAGGGCAAGGAAAAAGAGTCCTTGTAGCCGAACCACGATAAATACTTGTGTTGTGGTTTGATCGTTTCTTTCATTTACTTGCATGTTATATATTGTGTTTGTGCATATATCTTTGATCAAACGAAAAGTTTCAAAACTAACTTAACAAGTTAAAAAGATTTTAATCGATAAACTATTCAACCCCCCTTCTAGTTTTCCACACAATACATTTTATTAATAATTCAAAGCAAAATTACATAACACTTAAACAAATAAAAAAAACAATTTCAACAAAAATAGGAAATCACTAGTCATCGAGGTATGGTAAGTTTTGAGCCGCTACGTGCTACGTAAGATCATATCGAAGACGGTTATGGATATCTTCGTCGAGTAACTCATGTAGCGCACTATCATCATAAACTGGCGTTATCGGCGGATCCATTATATGAACCGGTGATATTGCCAACCCATCGTTTTTTAAAATCATATTGCACAATATAATGCACGTATAAACCAGTTGTCGAATCTTTTCAACCGACATAGCTCGGAGAGGACGACTGAGAATCATCCATTTTCCTTTTAGACGACCAAAAGCTCGTTCGACATCCTTTCTTGCAGACTCTTGTAGTTTCTTGAATCTCTTTTCCATTGGGTTAGTGGGATACGGATATGCTTTAACAAATGTTAAATACTTAGGATAGATTCCATCGGTAAGATAGTATCCATGTTTGTAAAGCCTTCCACCCAATAAAAATGAACTGTTTGGTGCCGTTCTATTTCGTTCAGTAACATACAATGGAGACTGATTCAAAACATTGATATCGTTGTTTGAACCAGGAGGACCAAAAAACGAATGCCAAATCCACAAATCATATGAAGCAGTCGCTTCAAGCATAATAGTCGGGTATTGGTGATCACCTCTCTTATATTGGCCTCTCAAGTGTCTAGGACAATTTCGCCAAACAAAATGTGTACAATCAATGCTACCAAGCATTCAAGGAATATGATGTTTTTTCTTTATGTACATGGAATAAGCGTGCTACGTCATGGCTTGTAAGCCTACGTAAGAACTCTCGACCATATAACTTTATAATCGCATCGCAAAATTTATCAAGGCATTCTCCTAAAATAAAAGGACAACTTTTAATAAATAAAAAAAAAATAACGAAATATATAACTAAAAATTAATAACTAAAACATTTTAACAAAAATACATAACGAAAACAATTTAAATAACTTAATAACAAAAACAAATTAAAAAAATTAATAACGAAATAATTAAATTAAAATAATAACCCGACATTCGTGCCATGTTTAGATAGTCATCAAATGTATCCGGAGGTTCACCCGTTGCGAGTTGTCGAATGTCGTATGTACATTTTTGTAATGGCATGAAACATTTTGTCCCATCGCGTCTTGACCCGCTTGAAACCATTCTAATTGGGCTTCAATATCATCAACAATTTTTAAAAACAAAGTTTTACTCATACGAAAACGATCACGAAAAACGCTTTCGTTAAACTTTGGTTGTTCAACAAAATAATCATTCAATAGAGTTTCTAAAGCTCTTTCACGAAAACGTTGGACATAACCATGGGTGTCGGTAGAGCTAGCCGTGTATTCAAGAGCTTCGTTTCCGGCTAAAAAGGTTTTAAACGTACTTCCGGATAACAATTCTTCGGACGAATCCGGGGGAATAATGATCTCGTCCGATGACGAAGAAGATATTGACATGGTTAAATAAATTGTGAATTGTTTTTGTGATTTGTGTGAATGAAACAATATGTGTTATTAGTGAATATTTATAGGGATTTTTTTTTTTTTTTTTTTTTTTTTTTTTTTTTTTTTTTTGAATCAATGCATGTACGCTCCAAGCATTTACTCCCAAAACGGTCATTTTTTTTTCTTGTTTTTCTCCCCACCGAATCGGTGAGAAATACCGATTGTGGCACCGATTTGGACTTGCCGATTGGGTGGCAGCCCATCTTGCCGATCGACAGGCTTTGCCGAATCCCTTTTGCCGCAAGGTTGCCGGTCCCCTTACTTTTTCCTATAAATTGTTAGCTCGTTTGAAAATCTTGATATCTCAGAATATTAAAGCTGGGTTAACGGCACATCAAGACCCAGATTAAATCACTCATCCATAAGTTGATTTTATTAGCCGAATTATTATTAGCCCATACATCGTGTTTATTATTTACTATCAGATTTACCTTATGTTCGATATTTTATTATGCAATACTTGTGATGTATTTATATTTGATTAGTAATAATAATTGAGCATGGAGATTTACTAATCCCTAAATCTCTAATTCCCAAATCTGCCGTATACTTTTTCTTTTGCATGCCACTGCCGCACAGTTAATTAGTACATTAAGGGTCTTGCTTGCGGCTTGCCTACTAAAGTTAATGTTTTTGCTCCTTTGCCTGCTATACTCAACCGTACCTAGCCTTCTAATACTACATTTATTACCACCATAAACCCCTACTTCTTCTCCCATAACCTAATATTGCATGCGTTATATTTTTTCTAGCGTAACTTCAATATCCTATAGTGATAGGAACACCACAAGTCCACAACTGTGTTTAGTTGAATTTCCATCCCAACAACAATCACCCCATATCATGTATTCATGTATGTTCACCTTCCAATTCCCCGAGGCTCACATGTTCCATATGCAAGTCTAGCAGGCCTAAAAATGGGGGTACCAATTCCAGTAAGCCCACAATTTTAGCTTGTTTGTCCATCAGGCCCAGTAAAAGGCTAAAATTTTACTGTAAGATTTAACGAAACTTGACCAAAATGTTTCTCAAAAGAAAAAAGAAATATACTCGCTCCGTCTCAAAATTATAATCCGCATTTTCTTTTAAAAATATCTCAAAATAATTGTTCACTCTCTATTTCAAATAAAAATTAGATACTCCGTAATATATTAAGAGAATATTCTTTTTGAGTGATTGAGATTTATAGTGGTCTGATTTTTATTAAACTTTGTAATTTTCCTCTCCTAACAATAATTTTAAATCGGAGGGGAGGGAGTACTTGATTGTAAAGCACGTGATGCTGAAAAGCGTGAGCTGATAAAAGAGATCGACTACGGTCTTTTTTGGTTTTCATGGTAGCGGTTTACTAATGCAAAAATCTAATCGAAAGCCACAAAAAGTTACACACACAAATATAAAATAAAAAAATTAAAAAAAATAAAAAATCACGGGAGACAAATCATTAAAATTCACTTAAAAAAAATGTGGAAGCTTTAAAGAGACAGTGGCCAAGTAGAAGGGGTTTCAAACTGTTTCTCAAGTACAACAACAACAACAATCGCCCATACGACTAACAACACAAGTTAATTCATTCTATTCTATTCTAAACCCTAATTCATTCTTCTTGATCACCAGTTTTTGTTACTTTTCTTAATTTTTAGTCTTTGACTTCTTCAAAGTGTTTGATAAAATGCCGCAAAGAAGCTTATGTTAGAGGAGATTCTAACACCGCTTTTTAAGGATGCCCTGGTGTTTGGTTTAGCTTAGTCTCCGGGCTTATGTGCTAATTGAAATTTTAAAAACCCGATAAACCTCAGTTTTAACACCTTATCAGCTTATCAAATTCAGCTTATGGACATGGCCATAAGCTAATAAGCTGTTAAAATTGAGCTTATTGGCTTTTCAATATTTCAATTAGCACATAAGCCCGGAAAATAAGCTGAACCAAACACATGCGTAGAATGTATTTACTTTTGGGAATGTTAGTAAACTTATTTTGGATTATGTTGTTTGTTAAGTACTATATATATTGTAAGCCGGACGTTTTTCTGTCTTCATCATACCTACCCGGCACACCCGTGGGATTTGGTATTTTGTTGTTGGATTGGAATGATAAACAGTTTAGATATATCTTGTTGTAGTAACATTGAGGCCACATAGAACATTTGATATATAGTTACGTGTGTATAACCCCTTTTTTTAAACTTGGATCATCAATTATTGTTTTTATTGATAAGATGGATGACGTTATGTAAGTATAGAATCCATTTAGTTGTAACACGTCAGAACTGGCAATCTGTCGCTTTGCAAGTTTGATAGTACTCTGATTAGTTTATATGAATATGAAGCATTCGGTAAGGTTGGTTAATATGTCTACGTAGTTGCTTATCATGTTCAATATATGATATTTTAGATACTTAATTTCAATCAACCAAAGATTGTTGATTTTGTACAAAATATAATAATAGATGCAGGGTTTAAAATGATGCTTTACTACACGATCAGGTGCTTGTTTTTCAATAATTTGTAAGTTTAAACTTTTCTTTACTGTACCATTGCTGTACACGATCGGGTGCTTGTTTTTTTTCTTTGAAATAGCAAATAATTTCACCCCATCATTTCTCAAGAAGGGATTTCAGCTCACAACCTAATGGTTGTAGAGCCTTGTATGGTACTAATGTATCTGTTAGTCACAACAGTATTCATGTCAGTTTTTGGGTGCAATTTAAAGTTAGGTTCCTAGGTTGGATATGCATTTCCACAACCATATTCATGAACTTGCAGCTCAAAACCATATACATGTCATTGCATTTCCACATCACCGCTGCTTCAATTCGCAGAATGTAGGATATTTGGATATTCAGAATTTAGGTGTGAGGGGATGTTTGGATATTTCCAAAGTGATCATTGCGACTTAAAAGAGTTGGAGTCGGATAATAAGTTGATAGAAATTGGGGATAGTTGGGTTATTTTGCATTATGCTAATTTGATTATTTTGACCCTAGATAATCCGAAAATCAAGTTCACAATAAATTTTTTCAAACACCCACGAGGACTGTATATAATGCGCATTGATGATACCTTTCAGGGATTAGAGTTCCTGATATATGCGGATAACGACACTAATTCAGTCTAGCATTGCATAATACAAAACTAAGGTAATAACATCATTGGCAAATAACATTTTGCAGATCTAGGTAGACATATGGGGGTGATAAAAGATGGGTCTATTTCAGGGAATTTACCAAGTACAAAGGTCTTTGCAGTAAACTATCCTGGCTACCCTTCATCTACGGAACGCGCTCTTGTGACTCTTGGCGGACCTGAAGGTATTGCCAAGGTATGCTGATTATCGCAACTGCATATTCCTGCACTAGAAACTGCTCAACAGAAAAGCCATCACTTCTTTAATGTTTTTGTAGTAACTTGTTGAAGCTTTAGCCAATTCTCTATGAAAAATGGTATCATATGATTTGTAGGCTCGAGAATTGTCAAAGGAGTTAGAACTTCATTTCCGGCCAGAAGATCCTTACTCACATCCTTTACATGGGAAGAGTTCCTTAAGTAAAAACTTTTTGTTAAAGATATCAAAACATAAAACTCAAGAAGACGAGACACCTACAACAGAAGAACCAGAACATAAGATTTATGCTGATATTGTTAGTCATGTGACGGAAGCATATAATTTTAATGGTTAGAAAAATGTACACCATTACTCTTTTTTTTTTTTTTTTTTTTCACCTTAAATAGTAGTGTTCACTCATTAATTGGTATGTTTATGTTTGTTTGATTGAATCATACAGGCATGGCAGACTACCAGCAGGTTCTTGCTGTTCATGCAGATGTTGCACGGAAAAAGAAGAGAACTTGGGCTGATGTGGAACCACAATTTGGTTTGTGTGTGTGTGGGTTATTCTTTGGTGTTCAAGGTTTATTAAATTTGGTATATTATAATCTTTATTTTTTGTGTTTGTTCAACTCTGCAGAGAAACATGGCCTTATTGATGCAGATCAAGAGGATTTGATGATTTTATTGCCTTCCAGATTTTCACTGAAGGATACTCCAGAGAACTTGGTGTAAGATGCTTTATCTTGTCACAATAAGAAATTCTTCTAGTCAATAAACTTAAATAAATCCAGAAACTTTGATTCATGATGGGTTTCTTTATAATTGTAACAGGTTGAAACCATCTATGTTTGTCCCTTCGAAAAAGAAACAAGAGGAGCTTATAAAATATCATCGGGAGGTATCCTCAATTAATTTCAGAAATATCTTATTTTCTTTCTGATGTTGCAATGTAAATGGAAAAGGGTTAAAAAATCAGTTTGCTTTTTGAAATTTAATTAAGTTATTTTTTTGCATCCTTTTGTAGCAATTTGGTATGGCTTTATGTTGCCTATGCCATACATCCTGATACTTACGTCATTGACTATATGTGTGAATGCAGATGGACATAGATCCAAGCCTTATGATTGATTTCAACATCAAAGATATCCTTATCATCTAAACTTTTGTTTGTGCATATTCATTATAGCCAATTTTATACATTTCATGGCTGGATGTGCATTGATTAAATGCACGGTGTCAAGCTCTTCTAAAACGTGACAATGTTTTTATTTCATGCAATTGTATAGTAAATTAGAAATGTGTCATGTCCTTATGACATGCATATTTGTGATTTGAATAATTAAAATCAGTTAATATGGTAATTGGCTGACATAAGTTGAAGATAGGTAGGCTATGTTATAATTATCTAAATAGTCATGCAGCAAATATTACCTGTTTCTTCAAATCTGCTAAATTATTTATTATAATCATAATCACAATCTTGTTTAACTAGCTACTTAGAGCTGATTGTCACAATAGTTTATTGACATATGAATTGACGGCTTATATATCAATCTGATTTTTGATGTACCGTTCTCCTTGCAACTTTTGCTCACCGTTCTCTGCTCTGTACACCATTTTTATGTGTATCTGTGTGCTTTTACTTGCTAAATGTATATCTTTTGTCTTGTGGATCTATTATTTATGGTTTTGGTGCCTTAACAATCATACATGTTCCTAAGAAAGTAAACTGGGAAAAGTTCATGCGCGAAGGCACAAATGAATGGAAATGCCAAAATGCTGTATGTCAGTTGTTTGATGAGCGTCCCATTTGGATCAAACAATCTTTATCCGAGCATTTGTCTAAAAAAGGTCTGAAATTTGGGCCCAACCTTTTTAAAAGGTGCGTTTAGAATAGAACTTTATCTATGATCATGATTCAGATACGCGAGGTTTGACAATTTTGGCAAATCTAATCTAATCACGAATAAAGCATAAGTATAACATGTTTGATCTTTTACAGGCTTCTCTATAATGCAGCCTATTATTTTGGAGGTGGACCGTTTCATAGGTTTTGGATCAGAAAAGAATATGATCCACGCAAAGATCCAGAATCTCGCATGTGAGAGTTCTAGAACTATAAACTATTTAATGCTTTGCTACATGCTAATCCATTTTGGTGCTGTACTGTATAATTTGGTTTTTTTTGTTCTTGGTTCCATACTACTAAGAAAAATTGAGATTTGTTTTATAATATTTGTCTAACAGATATCAAAGGACTGACTTCAGAGTAGATCAAAACTTACGCTTTGGTGATAATGACATCGCATCCGGGTATAAACTTCATCGTTCGTTATATAAAATGTCATCTTGGCTTAAATTATCCACTTTCCAAAAAAGAACCCGCCTTGAAATCTGAAAAGGATTTGAAGACAATTTATTTGGTATATGACTAGTAAAGACAAAGATAATTAGTGTATTAGTTAGCGTTAGGATTATCTTAAGGTATAAATTCTAAAAACTGTATTTCCGTTTCCTTTCATATGCAGGATAAATCATAAATGGGAGGATTTATGTGCCTTTCGAGCCTTCCCATCCAAATATCATACTTCATTTCAGCTTTTTGAACTAGCTGACGATTACATTCAACAAGAGATTAGAAAGCCTGTGACTCAAACTACTTGCACTGTAAGTTAAATACTCTACCAAACATTACAATTACTTATCATATTATGTTTTTAACGTTTATACATTCCAGTTAGCAACGGGTTGGTTCCCCCCACACATTCTTGCAATTCTGCGGAAGCGTGTTGCGGTGAGGTTTTTATCAGTATATCCACATCCTGGTGCCGAGTCACTGTTAAAATCAGCTATTTCACGTTTTGAAAAGTTAAAAAGAACAAGAATGATGATAAAAGAGAAGATTGGTGATGAAGAAGAGCATCAACGAGTCAATAAAGGTGCGAGTTTACCTCTTAAATTACATCTAGAGCCCTTTGTATGTGTTTATGCTACATGGAGTATGTCTTTTTAAGTAAAACAGTCGAGTATTTTGATTAAACTTTAACCATGCAGATGAGGTACATAATGAGGAAAAGGAAATAAGTGATGATGAAGATGAAGATGAAGATGATGACGGCGTTGATGATGATGAGGATTCAGAGGAAGAGATTGCAGATGAGGAACTTGACACATATGAGGGACTTCATATGGTAAATAAGAATTTGATTTTTTTTCATATAAATGGGACGCAGGAAACCGAATTGCTAAATTGGAAAAAGAATATATGTTATTTTTCGTGTGAAGGTGGGAAGCTGTGTGGGTTTGGTAACAGGTCTAGACGGGTATGGGTTGAAACTGTTATGTTTAGTACACGTCATAATGACTGCGTCATTTTGAGATTTATTTATTGATGGCTATTGCAATAATTGTGATTAGGGAAAAAAATAAATAAATAAATAAATAAATAAATAAATAATCGTTTCAAATATTTGAATTCAACAGTTCAAGAGGTATGCATTACATATAGGCTTTCAGACACTTCAGCCCGTTTATCGTGTTCAACCCATTCATGTCATCATGTGTTCTCCTTTAGCCTTCTTTTTTATTTTATTTATTATTATTTTTTTTAATAACCTGTTTTAAATGAAAGACAACCCAAAACACATTGATAAGTAAATGAGTTAAAATAGTCAACTCTGTTGTCTTGATTCCTTTAATATTTATTCTTCGTGTTTTTTTCTAGGGTGGTGACGGGACCAACTTTGTACCAGAACCATCTTGTATCCTTGATATTATCATAATTCTTGTTTAGTTAATATTTTATTCTATTGTTAGCTATGAAAGTTAAAGACTGAAGTAAGATCCTTCAATTATTCACTTATTATCATATTCACGTTCTAGAAGAATGCTAGAATATGACCATTTGCTTTTTACATTATGAGATTTCCTATATGTTATTTAGATATAAACCAAGAGAATATGTCAACGAACTACTTGCAAGAACTGTTTGGTAGTTTTCCTTACAATGGAGGCAGCCAAGAAAATGCTGAAAACAGCGATGGAGAATATCAGATATTTGATCACGACAGTGATGGGAACGCCTCCAATGATGATTAATAATTTTCTTTCTTCTATCAAAGAATCTCCTCAAGAGGTCTAGATAGTCTCATTTCTTTTAACTTTTATGTGTTTTTATGAGCTTCTTATTTTCAAATGCATATATGTCTAGATCATGTTTTAAGACAGACGAATGTAACATGGGCGATCTTAGATTGCAGGTAAAAGTTCAATTAGGAAACCTGACGGCATTCAGCAGGTTTTTAATGTGTAGGTCTGCTAAGGACTATTGGTTCCTGTTTTGCTTAGTGCTTTAGTAGTTTTGATAGTTACATGCTCCTTTCATCTAACCGGATTTCTTTGTTAAATGTCAACAAAGCTCGGAGTTATTGACTTTTGGCGCCATCATATTTCTTTCTGTTGTAAATATCTGTTTTTTATCTTTTATTTTTATAGCAGTAATACAAATGGCTTCATCTTGTAGTGATTATTGGGATTTAATTTGAGGCCATATGGGTTTTTGACATTTAGCGCCACGTTTGGTTCAGATTTTATCTTACTATTGTCTTTCGCCAAACAATAAAAACATGCTTGTATCAATTGTTTGTTAGCTATAGGAGGGCACATATAGCTAAGTTATTTTATTTATAGGAGGGCCATTATGAGCTGTGGTGATATGTTAAACAAGTTTATTGAACATTGCGGAACTTGGGTATATCATGATCATGTTAGTGATAAATGTTGTCAACAAATCATTTGTCTGACCGAGAAAATACCATCAAAAGTAAATTCATTTGAATGTTTCTCCGCAGAGCGATGGAATGAAGTTTAACTGTTTAAGAATAGGAAAGTGCTGATCCTATATTCTACTGTAGTCGATGAACGTTATGCAATGCATGATCCGAATGCTTACTTGATGAAAGTTAAATAAGCCAATGTGTCGGGGTGATAGCATATTAGCATGATAGGTACGAGAGTGCAAAGCCGATGAAGGAATATTGACATTTTGTCTCTAGTGGCGGCTAATGTAATGGATATCAACTTGACATTTTGTCTCTAAATAAGCTTCTCTGAATTTTATATTCATATATCCTTTACATGTTACTTGTCTGATCATCTGGATTTCATGCCCTTTCTGTTAGACCCATCATATTTTAGTTGATAGAATTTGACAAGTAGAATGACCAAGATCACAAGCATCTTATCACTATC
The DNA here is from genome assembly GCA_030686995.1 of Artemisia argyi. NCBI lineage: Eukaryota > Viridiplantae > Streptophyta > Magnoliopsida > Asterales > Asteraceae > Artemisia > Artemisia argyi. The sequence goes on from CM060699.1 coordinate 91,924,323, forward strand.
CTTTATCTGCGCAGAAAGTGTGTCAGAAATCAACAGGAAGATATACGTTCACATGTACATGTTCAACGAACTTTATTTATTTTTTAAGTTAATTAGGTGAAGTTACATGTTTCAAAATACATATCAAACTTTGTCAAATGTTTCAAAATATCCATCAAACTTTGTCAGATGTTCACTTATCAGACGTGAACACAATCTGACACGGATCATAACGGTACAAATTTATGACATGGCGTGTACATTTGTCGTTGACATGGATTTTGGAGGTAAAAAACGGGTTTTTGTTGATATCAACACAAAACAAACAAAGTTTGATAGGTATTGTGTTATGTTATTGGGTTCATAAATAATATGTGAACATTTGATAAAGTTCGTTGTTATTACATGGCATTAACCCTATAAAAAATAACAACTTGCCAAAGTCACCCTCTAGCATCGTTGATTGAATAACAAGAAAGTGTTACTTTAATAACTATGTTAATATACTATGCAGTAATATTAGAGGTGCACAAAAAAACAGGTTAACCGAACTGCGACTGATAGCGAACCGAAAAACCAAACCGGTCAAACCCGGTTTTCACACAAACCGGCGGTTTGTAACCGGTTAGAGATTTCAGAAAAACAAGCGGTTTGGGGACCGGTTTTTAGTAACCGGTTATATGAACCGGCCCGGTTAACCGGTTAGGAACCGGTTTGGCAGGTAGGGGCGGGATTTTTTTGGTTTTTTTGAAATTTGGAAGTTTAAAATTTGAATTTGAATGGTAGGAGCGTGGGGGGACCAACTTTTAATTTTTTAGGCTCAAAAATTACCATTCTGTCATTTCTTGTTTAGTATAAATAGAAAGTGTCATGCATTTGTTTATTCACAACATTCACACAACCAAAAAAACTCTCTAAAAAATCAAAACCGAAATGGATAATACTTCAACTTCAAACACCACCACTACAAACACCACCGCAGTCGGTTCATCAAATGTACCTACGATTGTCAAAATTTTACCATGCGACAGTGTCAAAGATCCTTGGGAAAACTTCAACTACGTCCTAAAAAAGCTCAATATAAGCATTGCTTGATCGGCGAGTACCAACTCGATGTTGAGGGCTCATATCCACCAGAAGTATTGCAAGGCACTCAAAAATGTTCCGGAACCGGGTCAATCGTCTATGGCTCGGGACGGGAGTATTTTTGTATACGATCATGAACAAGTCCGTCAAGCATTTGCCGGTTTGGTGATCAAAAGAGGTTTGCCGTTCAACCATTGGGACGACGAGGATACGACGGAGGTGATGCAGACTCATGTCCAACCAATGTACACTCATGTAAGTCGTATGACTCTAAAACGCGATGCTATGTTATTGTGGAAAACGGCCAAAAAAGTTGTTGTTTTTTTTTTTTTTTTTTTTTTTTTTTTTTTTTTTTTTTTTTTGTGGTTTAGATACTTGTGTTAACATAACAATGGATGTTTGGTCCGCTCCTCATGGTTCGCCATATTCGTACCTTTGTGTTACCGCACATTGGATTGATCCCGAAAGTTGGCTAATCATGAAGCGAGTCATATCCTTTGAAGAGTTTTCGGTTCCTCACACGGGAAGTGCGTTATTCAAAATGTTGAGAAAAGTGTTTTACAAACTTAACTTGCAAAGAAAAGTTTTTTCAATTACGTTGGATAATGCTAGTAACAACGCAAATGCAATGGGTAGAATGAAAATGGAATTCGAGCCACCTTTTAATGGCAATTTTTAACATTCTCGATGTGTTGCACACATCATTAATTTGGCTGTGCAAGCGGGATTAAACGATCCCGTAATGAGTCAAATGAAAGATGCTTTTAAACAAATGTTGCATGATATTTTCAAAAGAAGTAGTACAAGAATGAATAACTACGTTAGGATGTGTGCTAATGCAAAGAAACATTGGTTGTCACCTAATTTAGATTTAGACACAAGATGGAATTCCACTTATATATGTTTCTAACTGGTCTAAAACAAAATGTGACTTTACAATATTTTCATAACCATTTGGCACAAAAGGGTAAGGTTATTCCATTTCCAGTCGAGCATTGGGAAACTATTGAAAAATTAACCCGATTACTTGAAGTTTTTTACAACGCCACAAAAAAATTATCGGGTGTTTATTATCCAACATCCCATTTGGTACTCGAGCAACTATACTACATGTGTTCAAGTTTGGCCTCATTTGAATTAAGTGGTGGTGCATTTTCAAATATGGTTATACCAATGAAAGATAAGCTCATTAAATATTTTGAAAAATTGCCATCGGTAATTACTTGTGCGGCCGCATTAAATCTGATGAGGCGAAAAATGGTCCGTTTTTAGGGGGTCATTTAAGCCCGAATCCGACTTTATTTGATCAAATATTGCCCTAAATCGTTCCTTTTGTGATTTTAGGTACTTGGAGAGTGAATTCTGGAAAAGAAGCTATTTCGGACGTTTTTGGAGCATAAAAGTGAAGAAAACGGCAAAGTCTCAAATTTCTATGCTGGGAACAGTGCATGAAGGCGTCAAGAATTACTCTTGACGGCGTCAGAGTCCCAAGAATAAAATACCGTGGTTGATGACGGCGTCACATAGGCCGTCATAAGTAGATCAAGGCCGTCCGAGGAAGTATTTGGCGGCGAGATGACGGCGTCACACCATTGCTCTTGACGCCGTCACCCCAGTTTTCCTATATATAGTTTTCTAGTTTTTTCATTAAAAAAAGAGAGAAGTTTTGGTGAAACCCTAAAGACGAATTTGGTGCAACTTTTACAGGTTTTTCAAGGGTTCCAAACCCTTGATACCTTGCATTGTAATTGAGATAAGTGTTCTTCTAATTCAATCAATATGTCTATGTGTTGTTTGTCTATATCTTGTTCTTGTCTCAATTCCATTATGCTAGGCTAGATCTCTTTTGTGTTTGCTTAGATCTAATGAAACCTAGATATTGATTATGTGTTGATTACTTGTCTATTCTTGTCTTGGATGAATGATTTTATATGTTAGGCTTAAGAAAACTGGCAGATCTCCAAATGGTAACATGTTTGAACGTCTTAAGAAACATGAACCGAGGCGTACTAGGTCTTTATTGGTTGTATTTAATACATGAGCCACTGTTTACAATCCCTATAGTTGTGCTGGGTCATGGTGTAGGAGGAGATAAGAGCTCATAGAATTGGGGAGTTATGTATGCCACCCCATGAATGGTATTAAGGAATACAATCTGTCATCCATACAATTATAACAATTAATTAACGTGTAAAAGATATCTAGGGAGTAGTGAAGTCTAAGTAAACACATTTTCTCCAATTACTGCTCACAACCTTAATATAATTCGTTTAATTTCATTTTTAGTATTTTATTTTGATTGCATCTTAGTTTTGGGTTAGTTGAATAGCAACTAATTCCGCCCACTCTTCCAAAACCCGAGATTTTACTTGCTTTCTAAAAAATATAAAAATACAAAAATAATCATCCCTCACCTTTAGAACTAGTAATTAGGCTTTCTAATCCTAGCGACACTATTCCTAAGCTGAACGATCAATCCCCCGGTACTTGTCACTATACTATACTACAACGATCAGGTACACTGCCTGGTGGGGGTTGTAAGCTTCTCGAGATCCCTCGAGAGGTAAAGCCTGTTGCGATTCCCACGCATCAAGTTTTTGGCGCCGCAGCCCGGGGAATAGTTATTGTCTAGGTTAGGATTTCTTTTTATTAGGTCTACTTGCTAGATTCCTTTCTAGTAAGATTTTTATTTTTATTTTTAGGTCTTCTTTAGTCTATCTTATTTCTTCGTGCCTTTGTTCGTAACTCTTTACCATCCGACATCATGGAAGGTGGTAACATCTTTGAACCCGTCATCCCACCACAACAAAACCCACCATTAGAACCCCTTAGGCCCCGAACCTTAGGAGAGTATTCCCGACCTAGCCACCAAGGCTACCGAAACACCATTGAGCTCACCGGAGCCAATGTGACCCCCTTGCGATCCGACACCATCCGGTTGGTGCAAAGCGGATGTGCATTCCATGGACTTCGTTCCGAAGATCCAAACCAACATCTTAAGGACTTTCTCAAAATCGTAGATTCCATAGACCTAGGTGTTGAAACTAGAGAGACTACCCATTTACGCCTATTCCAATTCTCTCTACGGGATCAAGCTAGTCAATGGCTTGAGCGTTTACCCGCGCGATCCATCACCACATGGGATGATCTCACCACTCATTTCCTTGCTCAATTTTTCCCACCGGGGAGAACTACTAAGCTTAGGAATGACATCTTGATGTTCCAACAATGTCAAAATGAATCTCTCTATGAAGCATGGACTCGTTTCAAGGACTTACTCCAAAAATTCCCTCATCATGGCATAGATCTTTGGCTCCAAGTCCAAATCTTCTATGACCATATCGACATCTCCACGAGGCGAACCATTGACCAATCGGCCGGTGGTAAACTACGTGATCTTAGTGCGGAACAATCATGGGAACTCATAGAAGATCTTGCTCTCTATGACAATGAAAGTTGGAATGATCCCCGTGATTTGAACAAAACGGTCAAGGCAATATCTTTGCCTTCGAACAATTCTAGCACTCCCGACCGTAGGATCATGGAACTTGAGGACCAAGTCAAGTTTCTCATGAAATCTTACGAAGCTCCGAAGCCTTCAAGCCAAGTGAACAAAATCACTTCTTCATGCGAATTATGTAGTGGTCCCCATGACACTCGTGATTGTGTGGAACTCCCCGGAACAGCTTTTGCGGACTACGCATCCACGCGTACCGACGAAGCGGGAGATAAGTGGTACACTTTCAAGCCCAAGCCAAACACTTATGGTGATTCATACAACCCCTCATGGAAAAATCACCCAAACCTTAGATGGAGACAAAATCAACCCAATTCCTCCAATCCGCCTAATCGTTACCAACCAAACGGTCCACCATCCAACCGTACTTTCAACAACAATCCTTCTAACAACTATGGTAGTACCAACAATCTTGAAGGATTGATGTCAAAGTTCATGGCATCTCAAGAAGCTCGCATATCTAAGTTTGAAGCCGATTTCAAACAAAAGCAAAGCGAGATGACCACTAGAATTGATGCATTGTTGAAAGTTCTCAATGACCGAGAAATGGGAGCACTCCCGAGTGACACGGTCAAGAATCCGAAACTAACCGTTAATTCCGTATCATCAGTTTCGTCACCCACTTCGTGTCCACAATATTACTCGGTTAAATCAACGAGCACGTGTTTCAAACAAAACCAAGTTCCCCAAAAGGACCAATCAAATAAAACACCCACTATAGAGCCGGTCAAAAGCATTGTTGAAACACCTCTTACGCAAGACCTTGACAATGAATTCAAAGAACTTCACCTTGAACGCCCCGTCATTGATGTCTTAGCGTGTGCTCCCTACTATAGTGCTCTCCTAGAAAAATATGAGAAGTGTAAGCTAGGCAAAAATGGGACCGCCTTCGTTCAAAACAAGTTGCCTAAAAAACTTGATGACCCGGGTATATTTGTTTTGCCTTGTAAGATAGGAAGATTCGAAGCTTTCGACACACTAGCAGATCTAGGGTCAAGCCTCAACTTGATTCCCTTATCCTTATTCACCGCTCTTAAGCTAGGAAAGTTAGAGGAAACGGAGGTATTGATAGGTCTAGCGGATGGGAGTATTGCACACCCGGTTGGAATGATTAAGGATGTAGTTGTTCACGTAGGAAAGTTAACGATATTAGCGGATTTTCACGTCCTAGACATGGTTAGTGACACTACATGCCCATTATTGGTAGGAAGAGGATTTTTAGCAACCGCTAGTGCCATGATAGATTGCAAGGAATCAAAGATAACGGTAGGTGAAGGCGATACTTGGTCGGTGTATGATGTTAAGAAGCATAGTTATGATTGTGATGATGAACCAACACCGTATTGGGTAGAGATGAATAGGAGACCGTCTAGATATGGACCTTGGATAGGGAGGAACTTTATAGGACCTCAATGCCCATTCTATCTAGAAAAAGACTTTGTTGAAAAGACACATTCGGTAGAACAACTCATAGCTAGAGATGAAGAGCTAGACCCCTTTGAGGACCCCTTAGTCTTTAGGAAGATGATTGAGTTATTAAGCGTAATGCCCATTAACATAGAAAGGAATAAATGGAAAAGAGAGGGAGATAAGTGTAAATGGAGGTGGGACAAGCCACCTAAAGAAGGTGACGGGTCATGGCATATTAGAATGACCGTGTATGATCCGGATGGAGAAAAGTTTGAAAGGTCATACCATACTAAGGAAACTGATAGAAAGTTGAAACCTAAGTTCGATCCCAAAGATGTCCTCAACGAGGAACTCACCCGAATCACGTAGTAACCCATGACCTTGAGTCTAGCTACAAGACTCGTAAATAAAGAAAAGCGCTTCTTGGGAGGCAACCCAGGTTTTGTGTGATTTTATTTGTTTGATTGTTATTTGCTTCCGTATGCATGTTCTATTTTTATTGTTGGTTGATCATGTCTCTAAATTAAAATGTGGAAATACTTTACTATGTTGTTTGGCCTAGTCTTAACTCCAACCTAAAAGTATTTTTGCAAAAGATAAGTGTAAGGGGAAACCCCAAATATGTTTTTAAGAAACAAACCGACCATGATTCTCCACAATATTAAATGAGCATGTATATTCGTATATGTTAGAGTCAAATGCTTGTATTGAGTCATAATGAAGTTTTACAGGATTTTCCAGGAAGTAGAACCAAGTTTTTCCAAAAATTTTCCGGAAACTTAACATAAGAATTTCTGCAAGTCCATTCTGACGGCGTCAGGGGTTTACTCTTGACGGCGTCAGGTGTTAAAATCTGGAAATTTTACCGGTTTTGTTTTTCTAACGGAGTCTTATGGTTTTTGTGAATTATTAAGTTTTATAATCTCCAGGAAATCTGCAAACTTCATTCCACAAGCATTATATCTTATCTTGTTTTCTAGGATTTAGAAACTTATATAGGATGCCGCCGATTTTACGCGAGGTTGTCTTGTCTATTTTTGTCAGGATTTACAGATTATGTTCGACAAGGAGATGATTTATATTCTGGAAGGGAAGCTTTGATTGTTCGTTTCCTTGGAGGAAGATTTAACCTGGCCAACCTATAATCCATACCGAGCGAATCAGGGGAGTATTTGATTTCATTCTCTTTACTTCTTTACTTTTACATTCTTTACTTGAACATTGGGGACAATGTTCATCTTAAGTGTAAGGGGAGGGTAAAAAGATGATACCTTACATATGCACTTTCGCTTGAGTTTGTTTTGTTTGATAGTAGATGTGTAATAAAACTATGAGAAATACTTGTTAGTGCAATTTTAGCGCCATATTTAAAATTTTTTACAATATTTAGGAGTGAAACTTTAGCCATAGCAAGCGTCTCATGGATAGGAGATTGTATGACTAGCACATAACCGTATATTCAGAAAAATTTTCCACCCAAAAATGTAAGGTTCGCCTTTAGATTTGATAGGAAAAGCATTTACTATTAGTGCTTATGAGTGTACCGGTAGCATTTAGATTCTAGAACTTGCGTTAGTGATGCATCCCGAGACTGCTAGTGAGACTACATTCGTGTGGTAGGATTTACTACATGATAAGAGGCATTAGGATCACCCTTGTGTTAAACCCGTATTATAATTACTTGACCATTTAAGTCATATTACTTGGCTAGTTAAGTCAACTAATTTTTCCCACACCCTTAGCGTTGTACTCATTTTTAGTACACGAAACCCCTAGTACACCCCTCCGAGCCTATCTTTTTGTTTCTAACTTTAAGCATTTTACTTAAAGGAAGAATTTGTTACACCCCACTTAAATGTACACCCAAATCGCCTTAGCCTTCCGTGTATGCGCTCATTTTTAGTGCATTATTGTTATTTGTTAAACCCTAAGTTAACTTTCTAATTGATTACATGGTTGCTAAGTCGAGTCATATCCTTGTACATATTGTTTTGGGACGATTGGGACTCATGGGTAAGTACTTGTTTATGGAGTAATGGGGAAGAACATCATTTATTACCCCCATATGTACGTTAATCTTAAAAGTGCTCCAAGTGTTTTGATTTTCTTAATTCGAGTCATTAGATTAGTTTATTGTAAAGTATGTAAAGATTCAAGTGTAAGGGGAACTCTCATCCCCTATGATGTATTATTTTGGATGGTAGGGTAAGAGTGTATGCAAAAAAAAAAAAAAAGAAAAAAAAAAAAAAAAAAAAAAAAAAGAAAAAGGAAAAAGAAAGAAAAAACATACGGACTACCATCCCGTTTTTATTTTATGTTTTTGTTATTTTTTATTTATTAGCTTAAGTCGAGTCTAGTCTTGGCTTAGCAACGCCATCTTGTTCATGTAATTAACTAAGATTGTTAACTCGCCACCAGTAAAATTTCCTTTATCCAACAAAACCGTGTAATTCATATCCCTATACCTAACGTTACAACCCTTTAAAAGACCTCTTTGATAGTTTATCCTAGGTGCTTACGCCATGTAGTGGAGGTTTGATCATTTCCCAAGCCTATGGTAATCTATTTTGCTATGACAGGTAGTGAGAGATATCTTCCATTTCTATAATGTTATATTACTTTATTACACCCGAGAGATGTGAGTATCTAAACACTATTTGTGAGGTGCTAGTGTATGACCTCCGTGCTTGTCTATTGGTCTTTAGTGGAATGATTATTTGTTGTAATTACTTTTATATTAGTGTTAAATGACCCCTAACTTGTCTTTTGAGTAGAATAAAAGCGCATTTGCTTGAGGACAAGCAAATCTCAAGTGTAAGGGTATATGATGAGGCGAAAAATGGTCCATTTTTAGGGGGTCATTTAAGCCCGAATCCGACTTTATTTGATCAAATATTGCCCTAAATCGTTCCTTTTGTGATTTTAGGTACTTGGAGAGTGAATTCTGGAAAAGAAGCCATTTCGGACGTTTTTGGAGCATAAAAGTGAAGAAAATGGCAAAGTCTCAAATTTCTATGCTGGGAACAGTGCTTGAAGGCGTCAAGAATTACTCTTGACGGCGTCAGAGTCCCAAGAATAAAATACCGTGGTTGATGACGGCGTCACATAGGCCGTCATAAGTAGATCAAGGCCGTCCGAGGAAGTATTTGGCGGCGAGATGACGGCGTCACACCATTGCTCTTGACGCCGTCACCCCAGTTTTCCTATATATAGTTTTCTAGTTTTTTCATTAAAAAAAGAGAGAAGTTTTGGTGAAACCCTAAAGACGAATTTGGTGCAACTTTTACAGGTTTTTCAAGGGTTCCAAACCCTTGATACCTTGCATTGTAATTGAGATAAGTGTTCTTCTAATTCAATCAATATGTCTATGTGTTGTTTGTCTATATCTTGTTCTTGTCTCAATTCCATTATGCTAGGCTAGATCTCTTTTGTGTTTGCTTAGATCTAATGAAACCTAGATATTGATTATGTGTTGATTACTTGTCTATTCTTGTCTTGGATGAATGATTTTATATGTTAGGCTTAAGAAAACTGGCAGATCTCCAAATGGTAACATGCTTGAACGTCTTAAGAAACATGAACCGAGACGTATTAGGTCTTTATTGGTTGTATTTAATGCATGAGCCACTGTTTACAATCCCTATAGTTGTGTTGGGTCATGGTGTAGGAGGAGATAAGAGCTCATTGAATTGGGGAGTTATGTATGCCACCCCATGAATGGTATTAAGGAATACAATCCGTCATCCATACAATTATAACAAGTAATTAACGTGTAAAAGATATCTAGGGAGTAGTGAAGTCTAAGTAAACACATTTTCTCCAATTACTGCTCACAACCTTAATATAATTAGTTTAATTTCATTTTTAGTATTTTATTTTGATTGGATCTTAGTTTTGGGTTAGTTGAATAGCAACTAATTCCGCCCACTCTTTCAAAACCCGAGATTTTACTTGCTTTTTAAAAAATATAAAAATACAAAAATAATCATCCCTCACCTTTAGAACTAGTAATTAGGCTTTCTAATCCTAGCGACACTATTCCTAAGCTGAACGATCAATCCCCCGGTACTTGTCACTATACTATACTACAACGATCAGGTACACTGCCTGGTGGGGGTTGTAAGCTTCTCGAGATCCCTCGAGAGGTAAAGCCTGTTGCGATTCCCACGCATCAAAATCCATGTTTTAATGTATGCGGGGTAGAGTTACTTATTGACTCGATTTCAAATGATTTGGGTTTAACCACAAATAACTTTACCTTTGTTGAAGATGCACAAATAGCTTTTACTAGTTCTTTTGAAGGTGTATGGGATTATTATTTTGAAAAATATGGTAACCCTATTCCTTCTATGAATGCAACTTCTTCATCATCGAGGTCGTCGCATAGAGGGAATTTGATACAAGGCTTGTTACAAAAGTTAAAAGAAAATCCCAACAAACGGGCAAAGAGTGATCGTCTCCAAAACAATGAATATACAAGATATACCGGGACCGATTTCATCTCATGTATTTCGGCCGACCAACATGAAAACTTTGATGTTTTGGCGTTTTGGAAATCAAAGGAAACAATGTTTCCGGTTCTATCCAAAATGGCTCGGGATCTTTTTAGTGTACAAGCTACTTCGGTAGCTTCTGAATCCGCTTTTTCAACAAGTGGAAGGGTGTTATCAAACAGAAGATCAAAGCTCACACCGGCTTCTTTAGAAACGTATATGTGTTTGAAAGATCATTTGGACTCAATCAAGCGAAGACAACACAAAGCAAGTCTTGAAGACCCCTTAGAAGTCGAAGAAGGGGTTTATGAGTTAGAGGTGCAAGAGGGTACCAGCGAGTTGCTTTCCGATGAAGAAATAAGAGAAGATGAAGTTGCTACATCGACTAGGAGGTCCGTCAATTCTGAATCCGAGGAAGAGGTTTACGAGTAGCTTTTCCTTTATTATGTTTATGTATTATGTGTGTTTCATTTTCATGTGTGATGTATTTCCTTTCAGTATTAGGTGTGTAAGTGTGTTGTATTTCGATGTATTATGTTCTAAGTTTATGTATTATGTGTGATGTATTCCCGTTCGATGTATTAAATAAAAGTGTTTGTGAAATATATGTGATGTATTTCTTTTTGATGTATTAAATAGAAGTTACTTTGTGTAAACGATGAAAAACGGAAATAATAATAGTAATAGTAATAGTAATAGTAATAGTAATAGTAATACTAATAATAATAATAATAATAATAATAATAATAATAATAATAATAATAATAATAATAATAATAATAAAGAGTTAACCGGTTAATAACCGGTCAAACCGGTGCTAGAAATTCAAATTTTGAATTAGGCGCCAAGGCGGGAAAAAAAAGAGGTTAACCAGTTTAAAACCGGTCAAAACCGGCCAATTTCAAAAAAATTCAAATTTTTTGTGCTATTAACTTTTGCGTTTATTGCTTCTGTTGAACATTGAATATGTCAGATTGTCAGTTCACTTTTTATAAACTTCAAAATTGTTGTGCCATTGTATGATTGTAATATAGTATAAATAAGTATGTTGTGTTTTTTTATTCATAACTTACAATCTTGTATACGTACTCTAAAAAAACTAAAACTGAAAGTAAATCACTAATGGCAAATCAAGGACAGGAGCCTGTTGCACCAATTGCACCGCCATCACCACCGGTGATTGTTGAGATTTTACAATGGAACCGTAATGATCCAACTATTACGAATAACTTGAACTACGTCCGAATGTCAGATGGCACGAGAAAGGCTCCATGTAAGCATTGCTTCTTTGTAATGAATCCCGTTTCCAAATGTTCATTGAGGGCTCACTTGTTCAAGTATTGCTCGGCACGAGAAAGGCTCAATGTTTGATCTTGTATTTCCTTTAAGTGTATTTTCGTTGTATTAAATAAAAGTTGAAGTTTATTCAGTTTACTTTGTAATTTCCACCTAAATAAAATAACTAACATAACATTTAAAACACGAATTACATTAAACGTTAAAATTAAAACATGGATTACATTAAACATTAAAGTTAAAACATGAAATACAAAGTATGATTAATAGAAACTACGATACAGTAATTAAAATAAAACTACGAATTAAGAAAATGAATCATCGGAGACCCAGCCATCCTCCTCACTCGAAGAAGACTCTGATGGCTGAGGGCCTAACCCCAATGCCCAACGGTGTGGTGCTTCTCTGTTTAGCCGCTCCCTACGAGCATTTTTCCGAGCCCTACGAGCAGCTGCCTCACGTTCTTCAGCTTCTAAAACATCTCACAAGACTTGCATATCTTGCTCAAAGAGTTCTTCATCAGTCAACCCCAGATGTATTGGGTTGTTCCACCGGTGGATTGTTTACCGGTTCATTCTCAGCTGGAGTGTTTTGTTGTTGATTTTCATTTTTTGCAGGTGGAGTGTTCACAATCACAGGTTCGTTTGGAGGACTTGGGAATTGTTGTGAGAAATCTTTGTGAGGACTTGGGAATTGTTGCGAGAAATCTTTGCGAGACATCGAATTTTTGATTTTTGTGAATGTCAAATTGTGAATGGGTAGTGAGAACTGAGAACTGAGAAGTCTGTGATTGGGTAGTAAACTATTTATAGGCCAAAAAAAAAAACCGGTTAACCGCCTACGAACCGCATGCAACCGAAACCGGACCGGTTAGGGTCGGTTTGGATTTTTCCCCCTCGGATCCGGTTTGGAACCGAACCGGTTAACCACCACGACCGGTTTTTTTTGGCGTTGACTCAAACCAAACCATCAAACCGGTTCGGGTCAAACCGGACCGTTTAACCGTTTTGTGCACCTCTATGCAGTATGCACTAATACTGATAGTGATATCCCAGAGGATTATGACAGGGATTTAGCCACGTTAATTGGCTATTATTTCAACTTAACTAACTTATAATAATTATAAGAAAATAGTAGTTTAATAACTATGTTAATACTAGTAAGAGAAAAATACATCGTTGGTCCTTAAACTTTCCAAAAAGCATCGCAGGGGCCTCAAAGTTGGGAAAATCGTCACCGTGCGTCCCTTTTTCATGTTTTTGAGGCCTATTGCGTCCTTTGACCCGTCATCTGCTGGTCAATGTCGTTCCTTTCTGTAAAACCTCGCAAAAATTCGTATAATTAACTTCGGTTAATTAAATAAATAATCTCTGTCATTATTGTAATCACCATTTTTATGGGGAAATTTAAAATTTTCTTAGTATATTAAAATGGTCACGATTACGATATTGCAAAATTCGTCAAACGACAAAACAAATTCTCGACACAATTAACAAAATATTAATAATTCACTAATCCTAATTAATGTAACTAATTACAAAACTAACGGGCCTATGATTTCTTAAGCCCAACCGGCCCAAAAATACTTAACCCATTTTCATTACTAATAATTCATACAAGTCGACCAAACAAGCTTCGAAACACCTCGTTTATTCTCAATTCGTACACACGACACCTATATATTTTTGCACAATCTCGTTCACCACCTAGCCAAATATTAGTGTGTCAAATCCCAAGTTTATTGGACGACGTTTGATACCTTTTAAGTGGCAAAGTGATCGAACAAAAATCAATTCAATCGATTTACATATTATTCAAAACTTAACCGTTTTTATCTCGGTTTGTTTCTAAATGATCCTAATAATATTTCAAGCATGTTTTCATGTTTAAATATTATCTATGATCAACCATAATCGAGTAGTACGAGATTAAACAAATCGTTTATGGATAAAAATTGATGTCGACATATATATGTGAATCACCAAGACAATCCCCTAAATTCTAGCTCTCACATCCTATATTATTATCATATAATTCGTACTAGGAGTCCAAGTAATACTGACATGCATAGTTTATGTGTTCCTTGAGTGAATTTAGAACCATACGATTCATTCAAATGGTACCATATATACGTTTCATGCATGCATTTGTTTTTCTTCATTCTCAAACTCTCTTACATATACGTTTCTTCCTAAAAATCACCCTTACAAGCCAGGAGTCGATTACTATATGGTTTGGAAGCAAGAAAAGTGATGTCGGGTTTAATATATAAGTATAACGTTTGGGTTATACGATTAGACAAGATTTTCTTGTGTTTCACTCGTTCCTACTCGACTCTCTACCACCTTTAAGGTGTTGTAAGTCCTTTACAACTCATATGAATTCATTTCACACGTTAAAAGTTTACATGCATCTTTGTTATAATTAGTATCGATAGTATATAGTTTCATATATATATATATATATATATATATATATATATATATATATATATATATATATATATATATATATATATATATATATATATATATATATATATATATATATATATTACGTACGTATATATTTTTAGTAACACAAACGTGACTAGCCTCTATCTTGGAAGGCCTAGGAGTCACGTAACACACACACTTCACGTTTATTCTCACTTTACATGCATCAAATAAATCATTTTCGAACCATACTCCATCGTATGAAATTTAGTGAAACACTTAGTAAATTTTTCCATATTTTCAAATATATATACGAGCCATGTAGCCAAGAAAACGCACGCATACCTTGAAATTTAACTTAACGAGCACCATATATTATTACTCGACCTAATAGACCACCTAGAAGACTATTATTTTCGTCTAGATAACATGTAAAAATAATCACGTTTTGACACATAAAATGAGCCAAATTGAGTCGGCATTCACAAGTTTTCAAAACCAAAATTTGTTAATAAAAATTCATTTTGTCGAGTGGGCTAAACCAAGGCCCAACAAGAAATCATGAACCGTAAGCCCACTGGGCCCATATGAAATATTTTTGGAATCACAAAAGAAGCCCAAGTTTAAGCCCAAAATAATTTTCATGCCCTCGCCTCTAAATTTCAAAATGGGCTTTTGTTTGTTCGATTAAGGCCCATAAGCTAAATAAATAAGCTTTTCATAAAATAAGCTGTTGAAATAAGCTTAGAATTAATAAAATAAGCTATGGAAATGTTTATAAAATTTTTATAATCATTTTTGTAAATTTGGACTAAAAATGTAACGCGACGACACCTAAAAGGACTAAAACTGCCAAACGTTGAAAACTTGGACTAAAACTGTAAAAACAGAAAGTTTAGGATAAAAATTGATATTATATGTTGTTCCAAGTTTAGATTGTAATTTTGGACAAGTAGTGGACTATAAATGTAAATTAGATACGAAAAGGACTAACGGTGTAACGCTAACACCGTTAGTATAAAAAGTGTAAAAACTGGAAAAGGACAAGGTCTAAACATAATCTATTTGACATTCTTATTTTATTTTCTATTTTACGCCAACCATCACGTCATATGCATTTTTACTACGTTTTATTTATATATTATTTATTTTTACGTTAATAATATATATAACGATATTTCATAAGTTAATATTTTTACTTACGTTTAAAAAGGTAAAACTTCGATGGATAATTTAAATAAAGTATTTTATCATATCATGCATGGCATAATAATTATACTGCACATCATCTATTCGTCATAACGAATAAATATTATTCGTTATTCGTTCATATGTACCAAATAGTATTTGGTTATATTCTCAGATAAATTTATTTATCAGGTTTCGTGTCAAAGACGTTTCCATAATCGTTCCCATAAATCTCGTCCTACTTTACTTTTCATCATTTCCAAATCAATCCAGGTGAGTCATAGCCCAATTTCCAATAATTGTTTTAAACTGATTGGGGGAGATACATGCTTACATATACTTTGATAAATTGATAAGTATATGAATAAAATACATGATTCAAATCAATTTCCTAATTGATATTAAATTAATATGGTTTGTAATTTAAGATTGTGATATATACGATACTTGACAAAAAATTGAAATACTGATACTCATATGATAATGCTTCCAAATTGATTATTGTGGTATGTGATATATATATTTTACTGATGAATTACTTGACTGAAATACTGATACTCTGATGATAATGTTTCCAATTCGATTATTGTGGTATGTGATATATATATGTTACTGGCAAAATACTTAAACTGAATTTCTGATACTCAAACGATAATATTTTCAAACTGATTTCTGTGGTATGATACTTGATTACATGATATTATTCTGAATGATCCCATTATTACCTTGATATTGCCTAAGTTACCTTATCGCCATAAAGTCCCTCAATCATGAGCCATTAATCACATGTAAAGTGGGCGCGAATATAGTGAATAGCTTCGAAACCTGTTAAGGACTGACTTCCTGTCCCACTAATACTTGACGGAATGCCATTTGCAAATGGTTAGTCGTATTAGTCGTGATACACTATATTCGTAGACAAATAGGAATTGGCAAATAACCTATTATTAGAGGGCAAAATTTATCATTGATTTGATAAAACACCTCTTTTGGTTAAGCTTGTGTGTCATGAGGCTTGGTGCAATATCTATAAAAGAAATGTATGTTTTAAACATATATTTAGATACAGCTGTATAGGAATTTGACTATATGTGAATTGTATATGTTATTAAATTAGCATCATGAGTTTCCAACTCATGATAGGATTATTTATTTCTTATCTGAATGTGATTGAATATTTATATGATTTATTTGTAATTATAGTCAATATACTCAATACTTGTTTCATTACTGTTTGTATTTTATCAATACCAAATATTCCTGAAATCTAACAAAATAAAGGGTTTTCCATAAAACTCTATGAACTCACCAACCTTTGTGTTGACACTTTTAAGCATGTGTATCTCAGGTAATTTAACAGAGCAGGACAAGACACGGAGTGGGCGTTTATTACTCTGATAAATTAAAATGGTGTAAAAATCAAATTTTTCATTTTTACAAGTCTTTATCTCTTTTAATAAGATTTTAAATCAAATGGTTTATATTTTTATCAAAAATATTATTTGAATGACAAATAACTTTCAAAACATTTCTTTTAAGCCGTTTTATGAGATAAAAACTTCGATCCTCCCCGTAACACCCAAATTACTTTTCCGCTGCGACAAACTTAAATTTGGGGGTGTTACAGATTGGTATCAGAGCTACAGTTATAGAGAATTAAATATTTTCAAACATTAAAACTATAACTACATTTTCAAAATAAATGATTTTACACCATACCATTTTATACCCTCCGTGTCTGCAGACTGCCGTGCTCCATACTTTATCTGTTGAGATTATCTTACATGTTTAGAAGTTACTCTTATACAATTATTATTTCATCTGTACTGTTATATCTTTAACATACAAAATACTCATAAAATATTATTCTCGGTTACTACTGTAGCATGTCTTCAGGAACGCCCGTGAATATCAAAACTACTCTCCATAATACTAATACCTCATCTAACAATAAAAATTCTCCGAATACCGAAGATCCTTGCGTACAAATATCAAAATCCCAACCCAATATAAAATTCACTCCGAGATCACCTCCATCGTCACCTATTCGTTCACCTCTACATCAAAGAATCAGGAGAGCTACCGAATCATATGAAGATTTGATTGGTGGCCAGGCAACATTCGAAGTTGGACAAGGTTCAAGCCAAGAGATATCATGGACGAATGTTTAGCCAAATTCTCCGTTACCTAATACTTCAGATTCTACAATACCAGATTCTCCAAATAATTTATCCTCACCTAACTCTCCCGACTACGATATAAGCACTCCTGAATCAATATGGAATCTTATTTATCGACATGCCGGCATATTGGATGCTCACACTGAACAGCTAAAAGGGTTACGACCAACTCAATTTGAATGGTACGACCGTAACCTTGATGCATTGTTCAAAAGGGCAGATGCTGAGAGGCGAACAATGTGTGAGTTAGGTATAAAAATTAATGAAATAAAGGACAACACCAACCAGGAACTTGGAAGTTTGGACTCCAGGGTTCGTTGTGCAAGAAGAGAACACGGTCATACACATGTAAGAATTGGAGATATTGAGAGAACCCTATGGATGGCTATAGATGCAGCCAGAAACCAGGGTCAAAAGATTGCCGCATTAGAGAATATGTTGGCAAACCAAATGAACATGTGTCAAGAACGTTTCTCAAACATGGAAGCTGCACAACTTGAACTTGAGAAAGAAATTAGATATTTACGTCAGAGGCGTAACTAATCTTAAGTTTACAAGTTTCCTTGTTGTTCCTAATAAACCAAATAGACTTGGTTAATATTTCATGTAATGTTCAATAAATCTGAAACTTCAAAACGTGTAATCAAAACATATTGTATAATAACATCCTTCCTGTTATATCTATATGTTATGAATCAATCTTTTCTTTCGTATTAATCATGCATGTAATGAATCCTCATATTTTCATGCAAAAATCTCATCATTTGATAACCAAATGATTCTATACAGATCAATGGAGTATTAATAAAAGATATTGTATCGCTTATCTTGCAAAAATAATCGGTCAAGTTATTAATATTCTGTTTACCTCTGTAATATTATTCAAATCTACCGTAAGATTTCTTACAAATTGTTAAGATTTCTTAAAACTTACCATAGTTAACCTAAAACTTTAAGAATCGTCTAAATACCAATTTTTGTAAAGGAATTTAAAGAATGAAGAAAAGATAATTAAACTTCATTTTAAATAGACAAGTCGGTTTGTTCCTTAGTAATCTCATATCAAGAGTTGATCATTGATAGATGATACAATAAAGACATATCTTGAAATTAGATTACAGTAGGGAGTCAATTCAGTCTATCATCAATGAAATAATTAACTTCATTATTAAAATTTTTCTGATATTATATGGATTCTAATGTTGAGTTTCATTTATGTTTGTAGAAAATGGACAACATGAACAATGCATATCAATCATCATCAGAAATCACCATGACTCCTGGAGCTATCTAGAAATTGGTAAAAAACATAGTGTCGATGGTGCTAGAAGGGACTACTGTAGTTTATCCGAGAAGAGAGACGGATATACTTGGTAATCAACACCCTGCAAGTTTCATGAAGTATAGGCCACCTCACTTAAAGATTCAAGAAGGAATGATCAACCCTACCATCAATTATCATCAAGGAATTAGGCATGGAATTATACCAAATGGAAATAATCAAAAGAGGAAACTCCCCGAGACAGGAACCATCAATCCCATCTACTGCAACATCTTCCATGCTCAAGACTGTTATCGCAAACATCTAGAAGATCGCATGGAGTACCAACGTCAGCTGGGACACAATCAGAAAGCTAATAGAAATTGTCTTGTCACACCTGTTACTGGAAGTGGTTATCGTAGAACTTTACCCTGGTGTCAAAAATGCAACCAGCATCACACCGGAAGCTGTAGGGTTAAATGCATGAAATATCAGAAAACAGGTCACCAGGCAATTAGCTGCAGGACTAAAGACAGGAAAGTACAACCAGCAACAATTGTATGCCACGGATGTGGTGGACCAGGTCATCATGTGAGACGATGTCCAAACTACAATGTTAATTGGAAAGCCAAGACCTTTACAAGAAAATGAAGAATCTTTAAAGACCTTGATAGTATCAAGGGAATGGCAACTAGATTGGAACAGATGAATAAATTCCTGTTGTAGATAAATAAAATATAGTTTAAAATTTCCTAAGTTGTATTTCTTTCCTGTATTTCACTTCAAGTTACGACGGATGTAACTTAAGTATAACAATCTTTCTACTGTATCGAAAAATCTCCATTGTAATATTTCCATAATAATGATAATCTAAGTTAATTTTAATTTCTGTCTCATTTACCAAATGACAATATACAATAATTACTCCATAAATTTCTGATTTATAATATGAACCCTAAAATTTTCCACTTTATTTAAAAAAAAAAGAAAAAAAAGAAAGAAAAAGAATTACATGTTATATTATAAAAACAACACGTTGAACACCATCTAAAACAATTTATATAAATATATGATTGAACCAACATCACATCATTTGGTCCTCAATTATACATAGCCTGATCAACTATGTCTAATTTAGGAAGAATTATGTTATGAAAGGAACAATAATATTTTCAAATATTTAAATAACAATCTTCATTTCAAAGCAAGATATAAATCTAAAATAAACTGTTCATAAACAATACATTTGAACAACCCACAACAAATACCTATCTTATCTCATCACCATTTTGATAAGAAGTCAACAAAAGTGCAAGCAAGAAAAACACAAATAATTCACAAAAACTGATAAAAGAAATCAATAGCGAAAATTTTATTAAAATACATAAAAATTAATACATAAACAAATAATTAGCATCGGAAGTGCTATCGTTACAATTATTACAATACAAACAAAGGAATCTTCAATAGGTTGATCCGCTATGACAAATAAGACTCCCACCAACAAAACAATAGCAAGAGCCACCACATGATGAATCACTTTAATTATGCTGAAAAAATAATAATAATAATAAATATAAACAAAATATCAAAAACAATAATGAGACAAATTCTTAAACATAAAAACAAAACGAGTTTTATTCCTTATTCGTTACAAATACATAGAAATATAACAAGAACTTGATTCAAAACAACCCTAGCTCAAGATTTTACCCCCAAATCTTGTCGACGGTAATAGCAAGGATAGTAAGGGGTACGACGAACATCAAGATCGCGACCAAGAATCCAAAGTCTTCATCCGGAACATACGCTAAGTAGATAGCGGCAAGGACGACATACACAATCGCTAAGATGGTTATGAGATGCGGCATTTTGATGGAAAATGAGAGGAAAATGGTTGATGGAAGGAGTGGAAATTGGAAGTGGTATATATAGGCTAGAATATAGCCGTTGGGGGTACTATTCTCGACCGTTGGACACTATACACTAGCCGTTATTTCACTATTCATGACCACTATTTTCAATATTCACAACCCTTAAATATGTCAGTTACCTTGTCTTGTTTGGTACAAGTAAATCTAATTGAATCACGTTTCCGTAATTTTAGGAATAAAAATCTCTCGACAACCTCTGTTCAAAAATTCTTTACTCAAGTAATCACATTAAATTTGAATTTCGGGACAAAATTCAGAATGACATGTGGGTACTGTAAAACCTCGCAAAAATTCGTATAATTAACTTCGGTTAATTAAATAAATAATCTCTGTCATTATTGTAATTACCATTTTTACGGGGAAATTTAAAATTTTCTTAGTATATTAAAATGGTCACGATTACGATATTGCAAAATTCGTCAAACGACAAAACAATTTCTCGACACAATTAACAAAATATTAATAATTCGCTAATCCTAATTAATATAACTAATTACAAAACTAACGGGCCTATGATTTCTTAAGCCCAACCGGCCCAAAAATACTTAACCCATTTTCATTAATAATAATTCATACAAGTCGACCAAACAAGCTTCGAAACACCTCGTTTATTCTCAATTCGTACACACGACACCTATATATTTGTGCACCATCTCGTTCACCACCTAGCCAAATATTAATGTGTCAAATCCCAAGTTTATTGGACGACGTTTGATACGTTTTTAAGTGGCAAAGTGATCGAACAAAAATCAATTCAATCGATTTACATATTATTCAAAACTTAACCATTTTTATCCCGGTTTGTTTCTAAATGATCCTAATAATATTTCATGCATGTTTTCATGTTTAAATATTATCTATGATCAACCATAATCGAGTAGTACGAGATTAAACAAATCGTTTATGGATAAAAATTGATGTCGACATATATATGTGAATCACCAAGACAATCCGCTAAATTCTAGCTCTCACATCCTATATTATAATCATATAATTCGTAGTAGGAGTCCAAGTAATACTGACATGCATAGTTTATGTGTTCCTTGAGTGAATTTAGAACCATATGATTCATTCAAATGGTACCATATATACGTTTCATGCATGCATTTGTTTTTCTTCATTCTCAAACTCTCTTACATATACGTTTCTTCCTAAAAATCACCCTTACAAGCCAGGAGTCGATTACTATATGGTTTGGAAGCAAGAAAAGTGATATCGGGTTTAATATATAAGTATAACGTTTGGGTTATACGATTAGACAAGATTTTCTTGTGTTTCACTCGTTCCTACTCGACTCTCTACCACCTTTAAGGTGTTGTAAGTCCTTTACAACTCATATGAATTCATTTCACACGTTAAAAGTTTACATGCATCTTTGTTATAATTAGTATCGATAGTATATAGTTTCATATATATATATATATATATATATATATATATATATATATATATATATATATATATATATATATATATATATATATATTACGTACGTATATATTTTTAGTAACACAAACGTGACTAGCCTCTATCTTGGAAGGCCTAGGAGCCACGTAACACACACACTTCACGTTTATTTTCACTTTACATGCATCAAATAAATCATTTTCGAACCATACTCCATCGTATGAAATTTAGTGAAACACTTAGTAAATTTTTCCATATTTTCAAATATATAAACGAGCCATGTAGCCAAGAAAACGCACGCATACCTTGAAATTTAACTTAACGAGCACCATATATTATTACTCGACCTAATAGACCACCTAGAAGACTATTATTTTCGTTTAGATAACATGTAAAAATAATCACGTTTCGACACATAAAATGAGCCAAATTGAATCGGCATTCACAAGTTTTCAAAACCAAAATTTGTTAATAAAAATTCATTTTGTCGAGTGGGCTTAACCAAGGCCCAACAAGAAATCATGAACCGTAAGCCCACTGGGCCCATATGAAATATTTTTGGAATCACAAAAGAAGCCCAAGTTTAAGCCCAAAACAATTTTCATGCCCTCGCCTCTAAATTTTAAAATAAATAAGCTTTTCATAAAATAAGCTGTTGAAATAAGCTTAGAATTAATAAAATAAGCTACGGAAATTTTTATAAAATTTTTATAATCATTTTTTTATATTTGGACTAAAAATGTAACGCGACGACACCTAAAAGGACTAAAACTGCCAAACATTGAAAACTTGGACTAAAACTGTAATAACAGAAAGTTTAGGATAAAAATTGATATTATATGATGTTCCAAGTTTAGATTGTTATTTTGGACAAGTAGTGGACTATAAATGTAATTTAGATACGAAAAGGACTAACGGTGTAACGCTAACACCGTTAGTATAAAAAGTGTAAAAACTGGAAAAGGACAATGACTAAACATAATCTATTTGACATTCTTATTTTATTTTCTATTTTACGCCAACCATAACGTCATATGCATTTTTACTACGTTTTATTTATATATTATTTATTTTTACGTTAATAATATATATAACGATATTTCATAAGTTAATATTTTTACTTACGTTTAAAAAGGTAAAACTTCGATGGATAATTTAAATAAAGTATTTTATCATATCATGCATGGCATAATAATTACACTGCACATCATCTATTCGTCATAACGAATAAATATTATTCGTTTTTCGTTCGTATGTACCAAATAGTATTTGGTTATATTCTCAGATAAATTTATTTATCAGGTTCGGTGTCAAAGACGTTTCCATAATCGTTCCCATAAATCTCGTCCTACTTTACTTTTCATCATTTCCAAATCAATCCAGGTGAGTCATAGCCCCATTTCCAATAATTGTTTTAAACTCATTAGGGGAGATACATGCTTACATATACTTTGATAAATTGATAAGTATATGAATAAAATACATTATTCAAATCAATTTCCTAATTGATATTAAATTAATATGGTTTGTAATTTAAGATTGTGATATATACGATACTTGACAAAATACTTAATTGAAATACTGATACTCATATAATAATGCTTCCAAATTGATTATTGTGGTATGTGATATATATATTTTACTGATGAATTACTTGACTGAAATACTGATACTCTGATGATAATGTTTCCAATTCGATTATTGTGGTATGTGATATATATATATGTTACTGGCGAAATACTTAAACTGAATTTCTGATACTCAAACGATAATATTTTCAAACTAATTTCTGTGGTATGATACTTGATTACATGATATTATTCTGAATGATCCCATTATTACCTTGATATTGCCTAAGTTACCTTATCGCCATAAAGTCCCTCAATCATGAGCCAATAATCACATTTAAAGTGGGCGCGAATATAGTGAACAGCTTCGAAACCTGTTAAGGACTGACCTCCTGTCCCACTAATACTTGACGGAATGCCATTTGCAAATGGTTAGTCGTATTAGTCGTGATACACTATATTTGTAGACAAATATGAATTGGCAAATCACCTATTATTAGAGGGCAAAATTTATCATTGATTTGATAAAACACGTCTTTTGGTTAAGCTTGTGCGTCATGAGGCTTGGTGCAATATC
The DNA here is from genome assembly GCA_030686995.1 of Artemisia argyi. NCBI lineage: Eukaryota > Viridiplantae > Streptophyta > Magnoliopsida > Asterales > Asteraceae > Artemisia > Artemisia argyi. Next base: position 91,948,654 of record CM060699.1, read on the forward strand.
TATAAAGGAAATGTATGTTTTCAACATATATTTAGATACAGCTGTATAGGAATTTGACCATATGTGAATTGTATATGTTATTAAATTAGCATCATGAGTTTCCAACTCATGATAGGATTATTTATTTCTTATCTGAATGTGATTGAATATTTTTATGATTTATTTGTAATTATAGTCAATATACTCAATACTTGTTTCATTACTGTTTGTATTTTATCAATACCAAATATTCATGAAATCTAACAAAATAAAGGGTTTTCCATAAAACTCTATGAACTCACCAACCTTTGTGTTGACACTTTTAAGCATGTGTATCTCAGGTAATTTAACGGAGCAGGATAAGACACGGAGTGGGCATTTATTACTCTGATAAATTAAAATGGTGTAAAAATCAAATTTGTCCTTTTTACAAGTCGTTATATATTTTATTAAGATTTTAAATCAAATGGTTTATATTTTTATCAAAAATATTATTTAAATGACAAATAACTTTCAAAACGTTTCTTTTAAGCCGTTTTATGAGATTAAAACTTCGATCCTCCCCGTAACACCCAAACTACTTTTCCGCTGCGACAAACTTAAATTTGGGGGTGTTACACTTTCCGTTACATTTTGTTTTTAGCACTAGGACATAATCGTCATTTCACATTGACGCTATACCAATTCTGTATTATTTTCACATGTCTTATCCCTCTTCCCGCCCCATAAACACCTAGACTGCCTCTTTTATTCGTCCCAAAACTTTCTTTACAAGAATTTTCAGAATTCACAAACCCTCATTGCATGTCACAAAACCAGTTTCATATTATTCAGAATTCGAAAACATGAATTTTACTTTATGAAAAGTAAGAAGAGATCCAGGTTATCCATTTGATGATACCGTTTTGTACAACTCTGTTAAGAAAAAATACGGTACATTTTGTTGTTATAATCGTTGGGATATCTAATAGTGGTATATTTTAATTTGCTATTAAGGTTTGATAATGTACTTTGGTCTATTGTTATGTTTCAGGTGGTAGATCTAATATGTTTAGCATGAGGGTTCATCATAATGGTGTTTTTAAATATTGGTCTAGTAGAATATATGATGGAGGTATGGAAACTTTAGTTGATTTGGTTGATGGTGATAGTGTGTCAGTTAAAGAGTTGGTTGTTCTTATGTATGAATTAGGTTACGACCTATGTCAAAAAAATTACTATTACTTTGTTAAGCTTGGTAGTAATTTAGATGATGGTTTGTATAGCTTAAGTGAGGTTGCAAATTTAGAAATATTGAAAGATCTTGTTGATGACTAATAGAAGTTTATGTTGAAAATGGTAAGACAAGATTGGATGTTGATGAAATGTCACCAAAGTCAATTAGGACAGTTATTGCTGATGTGGATGCGTCAAAGAAGATGAAGCTCTTGTTGTTGTCCATATTGCACGCAAAATTTGTTCCTAGAAAACATTATTAAAAAGCCTGTGGTAGAGGCTTTAAGTCAAGTCAGACACCACCTTTGGAAGTCAATACTTTGGTAGAATCTAGTGAGTTTCTAGAAATTGAACCCTTAATGACCATAGATACACCTGTTGAGCATATGCAAAAAGATAGCCCTGTTAGTGTTACTATAGCCAAAAAGATAGACCTGTTATTGTTGACCATAGCCAAAAAGATAGTCCAGTTAGTGTTGACCATAGCAAAAAAGGTAGTCCTGTTAGTGTTGACCATAGCCAAAAAGATAGTCCGGTTAGTGTTGACCATAGCCAAAAAGGTAGTCCTGTAGAGGTATGTGAAACTGAACAAGAGTTTGGTCATCAATACGAAGAAATGGATACACCTGTTGAGCGTATGCAAAAAGGTAAATTTGTAGAGTTCTATGAGACTGATGAAGAGTTAGGTGATGACACTGTGAGTGAAACATATAGTTCTGAGAGTGATTTCGATGTTAATAAGAACATTCAAGATGGAAACATAGTTGTTGATGATGAGAATACTTTTGAGGAGCCTGATGTTGATGTTGCTTTGTTCAAATTGATTAAGACTACAGAGTTACCCACTATAGGTTGCTCTAGCCAGATACCAGATGATTTTTTTTAAGAAAACTGAGATACAAGAACTCGTAGATGATAATGAGTTTGCAAGTGGTTCTGAGAATAAGGTTGAGTATGTAATTAGGAAGAAAAAGATGAGGGCATACAAGAAACAAAGGTTAACTGAGGCACAACAAGTAGACAAAGAAGTATTTTTTTTTTCTGTGGTCAAACTCTTGTAACTGCAAAAGAAGTGAAATAAAAGATCAACTTGCATTCAATACAAACTAGGAGGAAATTGCAACTCATTAAGAATGATAAAAAAAAGTTAGGGCTAGGTGTGTCGGAACAATACCAGTATGTGGTACAAGTGGAGGTATTGGACTGGGAACAACCCCAACGACGAAAACTGGTCCGTTAACTAGAGGCTGCGGAAGGGATGTATATTTGCGATCATAAAAAAAAGGAACCAAAAGATTTCCCATGGTTGTTGTATGTAGCAAAAGATACATCTAAAGATTTATTGAGTGTTAGAACTTTCAAGGATGAACACAAATGTTTGCAATCAGGAGAGATCAAAGCTTATGAGTACAAGTTTTTCTCAAAGCAAATACTTGACCAAGTTCAAGTCAATCTAGATATTCCAATCAGGGTTGTTCAAGATCAACTCACTAAACAGTTTGAAGCCCAAGTGTCTATGCAAAAGGCATTAAGGGCAAAAAAATAAAGGTAGAAATTGAGATTAGGGGTGATCATAAGCAACAATATACCATTTTGAGGGACTATGTTGAAGAGTTGCAGAAAACAAATCCTAATACAACAGTTAGGATAAGTGTGCAAACTGCAACAGATCCACCAAGCCCAATGAGAGTTTTCAAGATAATGTAAGTTTGCTTAGGTGCTTTGAAGGAAGGATATAAAGCTTGTCAAAGAGAGTTGTTGGGGTTAGATGGTGCTTTTATGAGGGGTCCTTTTCTTGATCAGCTTCTTACAGCTGTTGGTATTGACAGAAATAATGGAATATACCCTTTAGCCTATACTTTTGTAGAAGCTGAAAACAAAGATTCATGGATTTGGTTTCTTCATTGTCTAGCAGACGATCTTGACTTGCAACCAAATTCAAACTACACTTTTATCAGCAACAGATAAAAGGTGATGTTAATGTATAGTTGATTATATTTAGTTATATAATTCATAAATGACACTTTTATTAGTAATGAATTGATGTTCTTTTGTGCAGGATATTATTCCAGCTTTAGCTATAGTATTCCCTAGTGTGTAACACAAATTCTGTTTGAGGCACATCCATGAGAATATGAAATTGCAATGGAGTTCTAGAGCTTACAAGAAACATTTGTGAAGATGTGTAGCATCAACAACCATCCAACAAGTTGAGGCAGTCTTGCTTGCATTCAAGAGTTTTAGTGAACCTGCCCATGCTTGGTTAAGTAAGATACCACCAGTCCATTGGTCAAGGTCACATTTTTTAGGTACTAACCAAATCTGTGTCTAAGTGTCCAAATTTTGTTGTTTAACATTGTTCAACATTGTTTTCTGTATTACTAAAACATGTTCTATACATATGTAAGGAAGCTCATTCTGATGTGTTACTTAATAAATGTGTGAAGTGTTTAATGGGAAACTAGTGGGAGGTAGGCACCAACCCATCATTATTGTTTTAGAATACATTATAGAATATTGTATGCAAAGAATAGTGAATGTTGTGCCTACAATTAACAAGTGTTCCGGACTATTAACATCAAAGGCAACACACAAGTTAGACTTCCTTAAGCAATAGGCTTATAAATACACCGTTTTACGAACTGAAGGAGATAAGTATCAGGTTAGTAGATGGGGAGATAAGTGTATGGTGAATGTTGAAACTAGGCTTGTTCTTGTAGAAGATAAGAGCTTACAGGTATGCCATGTAAACATGTTGTTGCTACCAACCGGTATATGAGGTTCAATGGAATGTAAGTAGGATCAGTAGAATCATGGGTGCATCCATGTTACTGGCTTAAGACTTGGAAGGAAACTTACAAACACCACGTCCAACCCATCAAAGGTTATCAACATTGGAAAAAGTAAAATGTACATACAACCATTCTTCCACCTAAAAATCATAAACCATTGTGCACGAAAGAAAAGAACTAGGGCTTTTACAGAAAATGATGATACTGATAAAGATAGTAAGTAGTTGACAGTCTAGTAGGAGTGTGGTTTGTGGTATTTGTGGCAATGCTAGACACAAAAAGAAAACATATCTTGGGGAAGGAGGTGTAACAGGAAGTAAAGGTATCACATCCAAAAGTTCCATCAAAGAAGAAGACAAAGGTTAAAGGTAACAACTTTAAAGCAACTGAACAAGGTCAATGTCAAACTGATGCTCAATCTCAAAGTCATGTGCATGAAACATGTGGTCAGTCTGAAAGTCAATCTAAAGCAAGTGTGGTCTAGCCTCAATCTGGAAGTCAAGTTGATGCTGCTTCTGTTGTGGCTCAAAAATAATTGTAGACTAGGAAGAAGATTATAGCAGCAAAGATGGCTTCACCACAAAAAAATGTTGGCTAAGTATTTTAAAGACAATAGTTTTTATCGAATATGTAATTCCTATGACAATATTTTCTATCTTTTAACAATTTGTGTTTCTGAACTATGTAGACTACAAAATTTTATGCATTTGGAAATATATCCAACTTTCATTATATATGAAATCATCTCATGTTAGTCTATGGGATTAATTAAGGTTTAAATGGCCACTTTATCCAGTTTCTACCTATTGTTGCAAGTTCATATAGATACGTATAAGTGTTGACTTTAAGAAAGCCAATTACTTTCATTACACATAAATATTGACTACTGGATAGTCATTACCAGCTTGAGTTCTTACTTGGATGATGTTTCTCTATTTTGACAAAGAGCAAACAAGAACCAACAATTGATGAACAACACCAGAGCAAGTTTATGTTCATACTTGAAAGTGGTGTTTGTTCATCCATCGTTGATACTTCTTCCATCTTTGATACTTGGATCTATCTTGAATCTGTGTTTATGAGTTGGTTCATGTTTTTCTATTGTCACAAAGATCGATGAAGAATCATAAATGTATGAGGGAGAATCTGTGTTTGTGAGTTGGATAATGCTTGTGTGGCTAACCTACTAGTAAACCAATAAAGGCATGAATAACATATTTATAGTCATAGCCAAGGACCAAAGTTGATGAAGTCAATGCTTTCTATTAGTCAACCTACATTGAAGCTTCGTAAACAAACTAAACAAACTACTTTACATGACTTCTACTTTCTAGAAAGCTTTCCAAAACACAAAAAACTAGTGACTTTCTAAAGACACTAAATAAACCATATGCAAACTACAAAGATAACTATCCAGGAGAACACACAAAAGTTTTTCAAATGGCAAACTTTCTCCTTCTCAAGAAGAGCTTAGCTAGGGATGCTTGGTGAGCAGTCTCTAGCTCTATTGCCCTGCCTTCCGCATTAACAGCCTCCAATGTCTCAGCCATGAGGCCGGCTTGGCATTCTGTAATATTGCCTCGTTACAGTGAAGGTGCCTCCTCATGTAGAGGATCACCTCCCTTGCTCTTGGTTGCATTGGTGGATCGTACCACCCATTGAAGGGACATGCGGATCCCTAAAAAGCAAAAATCAAGACATTGACGCTTAAACTCATAACTTGAAAATAAACTTTTAATCTAAAACAACCATTAGACTTAAACCATGATTAAACTAAAAGTGACATTTTAACTTAAAGCAACCCAACCATTAATGCACCTCAATCGGACAACTATAGTAACGCCTTCAGGCGTTCACATTGTTCCAACAGGTTCTTACGACTGCCCGCCTGCCACATCCGCATCGCACCATTGTTAAGATTTGATCAAAAATATTTAGGATAAGATTTTATGAGAGAGAGGAAATTTTATGGGTGAGTGGTGAACAACTTTAGCTTTTATTAACATACAATTACTGTAGCAACTGCAGAAGCCGCATGGTACTTACTCACACGTCAATGCAAAATGACGATTATGCCCTAGTGCTAAAAACAAAATGTAACGGAAATGAGTGGCGTTGACCAGCGGATTACGGGTCAAAGGATGCAGTCGGCCTAAAAAACGTGGAAAAGGGACGCACGGCGACGATTTTCCCTACTTTGGGGCCCCTGCGATGCTTTTGGGAAAGTTCAGGGACCAACGGTGTATTTTTGTCTACTAATAATGATAGTGACATCCCAGAGGATTATGATAGGGATTCAGCCACGTTAATTGGCTATTATATTTCATCTTAACTAACTTGTTAGGGTTTTGTCCGTATAATAGCTGTCTACTTTCCCAAATGTCCCGATATGGCACGTGTACTATTTTTCGTGCCAATATGGTACGTCTACATTTGGTTTCGTATTAATATGGCCACTTTTTTACCTGCTACCGGTTGACAACCTGTAAAATGGTTACAAGTTTTTTTTAATGACTTTTTGTACAAAAATGGTGCCTTGTGATTTGTTTCTTTTGCAAAATAGGTCCTTTCTAATTTTTTTCAAAAATGGTCCCTTGTGATTTGTTTCATTTGCAAAATCGGTCATTTGCGATTTTTTCAAAAATGGTCCCTTGTGATTTGTTTCTTTTGCAAAATAGGTCCCATTCGTTTTCTTCAGCTCTTATACGTTTTCATCAGTTTTCATTCGTTTTTGTCCTTTTTATCCGTTTTTATCCATTTTTATCTGCTTTCTTCTGTTTTCAATTGTTTTCGGCCGTTTTTATACGTTTTCATCCGTTTTAATTATTTTTCATCCGTTTTCATTCGTCTTCGTCTGTGTTTATCCGCTTGTATCTGTTTTCATCCGTTTTCGTATGTTTTTCTATGTTTTCTTTCGTTTTCATCCGTTTTTATTCATTTTTACTCGTTTTCATCCGTTTTTATCCGTTTTTGTACGTTTTCATCCGTTTCTATACTTTTTCCATCGTTTTCATCCGTTTTTATCCACTTTTATTCGTTTTCATTAGTTTTCATTCGTTTTCATCCGTTTTAATACGCTTTCATTCGTTTTCATCCGTTTGAATACGTTTTCATCCGTTTTAATATGTTTTCATCCGTGTTTATACATTTATTCGTTTTTATCCGTCGTTTTATACGTATAAAAATGAATGAAGACGGATAAAAACGGATGAAAACGAATAAAAACGGATGAAAACATATAAAAACGAATAAAAACGGATGAAAACGATTGAAAGCGTATAAAAACGGATGAAAACGAATGAATACGTATAAAAACGGATGAAAACGAATGAAAACGGAAAGAAACGAATAAAAGCGAATTAAAACGGATGAAAACGTACAAAAATTGATTAAAAACCAACAAAAACGGATGAAAACGTATAAAAGTGGATGAAAACGGACAAAAAAGTACACATACCATATCGGAACATTTGAGAAAGTAGGTGTCTATTGTACGGATAAAACCCACGGTAATATATGCTGACTGTGTATGCCACGTCAGCAAAAACATTAGTAACAGGTAAAAAATTTAAAAAGTGGCCATATTAACACGAAACCGAAAGTAAACGTACCATATTGACACGAAAAATAGTACACGTACTATATCGGGACATTTGGGAAAGTAGACAACTATTATTACAGGGACAAAACCAAACTTGTTATAATCATATTTGTAATTTGTATGCAAAGAAAGTGACTGTTTTTTTGGCTTACAAGTATCTGCCCTTAGCGTTTTCTTTCCGTAATAATAATTCAAATATTCAATCAAAGAGAGTCAAGTTTTAGCATCCATGAACACCCAAAATGGAATTGAGTCTGAGGCATTGTTGAGAGGCCAAGCACAAATATTGCAATATATATACGGAGTTCTTGATGGCATGGCTATACGATGTTGTGTTGAGCTTCGTATTGCGGACATAATAAACAATTATGGCCGCCCTACAACACTGTCGGAAATCGTGACTTCTATCGATTCTAAATCGATAAATGTAGATGGCCTCGGACGGCTCATGAAGTTCTTGGCTCGAAAACAAGTGTTTGATGAGATGCCACGACGAGAAGATAAGGAGGGAGAAGGTGAAATGACTTACTCTATGAACCATTGTTCTAAATGGTTGTTGTGTGACGCTGATGTGACATTGGCACCAATGGTTATGATGCGGACGGACCCTGTTATGGTCTCGCCTCTACATGTTCTTAGTCAATCGATTAAAGAAGGTGGGACGACGTTTAGAAAGACTCATGGGGAAGAGTTGTTTGATTTTTGTTTGCTTAACTCCGAGTTCAACATGATTTTCAACAAGGGTATGGCTTGCACGGCTAAGATAACTATGGATGCCATCATTTCAAGTTATAGAAGCGGATTTCTTGGGTCAGAAGGAAGCGTAGTTGATGTCGGAGGTGGTACTGGGGTGGCTATATCGGAGATTGTGAAGGCATATCCGCATATTAAAGGGATCAACTTTGATCTGCCACATGTTATTTCGACTGCGCCAATCTATGATGGGGTTACACATGTATCCGGAGACATGTTTAAGGCCATTCCTCATGCAGACACGATCTTCATGAAGGTAAAAATTATTGTTTTATCTAAGAGTTGTAATGGCAATATATAGATATTTGTTTCTAGAGTTTCATTAATGTGCATTTTGAATTAAGCGTGTACATAATAAACGAACTCGACGGTGTAGGTTAATCACATAATAAATTAAACGAATTCGACGGTGTAGGTTAATCACATTGATCTCGACTAAACCACATATTGGTTGTATGATTTGTTTCTTCTTTAGAGCAAGAGGTTAGTTTTACCTCCTCATTTGAGGGCCACGGGTGCCACATGATCCCAACACTTCTTCACAACTAACCCCTCCCCACTCATAACTAACCACAATTTACTCATTTGAGGCCCACCACTTACACCTTTAGTTTTTTTATTTATTTCACTAAATAAATTAAATAAATTCATGACACAAAAATTAAAAATAACACACCAAACTAAATTTATTTCTTCAAGTTAAAAAAGTTACAATACGAGAAAAAAATAATGATACGAAAATTAAATAAAAAAAAAAAAACAATATGAAAATATAAAAAACGACACTACATGCATATTAAACATTTTATTCATCGGCATCCTCATCGAGTTGTTGGTATTTCTTCGTTATTTTCGCTTGTCTCCTGCGAATGATTTCGGCTCTGACCGGGTCAGTAACCAAGCCAGGATCTAGCATGAGCATCTGCATTTCCTGCATTTCCAAGGCCCTTTCTTCCCTCCTCCTCCTCGCCTCGTAACAAGCCGTCTGAGCGTTTTTTGCTTGCGTATACTTTTCGGATAATTGTCCTGAAAAAGTACTCGTTTGACTCCCATCGGAGCTCGCAGCGCTCGACGTATCCGTCGACTTTTGTTTATTTCCAGCTCGTTTGCTGGCTCTTTCGGGACGAGGTCGTGTGACCGGCCCGAATATATCCTCGAGACAAGAAACGTCCAACGGATCCTCAGCATTCCATTTCGGGTAATTTCTCAAAAACTCTCAAACATGCTACCCCTCGCACCAAAGCGTTCTGCGAAACTCGCCTTGGCATTCTTGATTTGATCATGCTCATTCTCACCACTTCGACGCCCCAAATGCTTATATATAGCGTTGAACTTTTGGCAGTCGCCGTTCATCCTCGTCCATTTCCCAGTAAGCATATTCTTGCCTCTAGGGTCATCCACAGTTTGCTGATTGAACGTTTCTGTAATTTTGTTCCAAAAGAATTCGTCGGATTTGTCGTTCCCCAGTTCTTTGTCTTGCGAAAATTCTATCCAAGTTTCCGCAAGAAGCTTTTCTTTGGCCTTGGACCATTTCCGATTCACACGCGTTTGACCTGCAAGTTCCAAGTCGTCGTCATCCTCGACATCTAAATTTACGACTTTTTTTCCTTTGACGGCCTTGGTTTTCTTGCCTCTACATTTGGCTGGTGACCGTGGTTGTGGAACTTTAAACTGAGGTTCGATATGAGGTTGTGGTTCGACTTGCGGTTGTGATTGATGAGCTGGGAACGAGGATGGTTGAGACGGGTTAAAAAATTGTGGTGGCAACATTCGTTGAGAATGACTTACAAACCCCGCTTGTTGCAACGCAATTTGTTGATTAGTATAAACGTCCATCGGATTGAAAGGTTGTGACCCATATGGCGATGAAGGTTGTGGGGAATTTTGCGACGAGGGAGTAGAAGTGTTTGACGATCCCCGTATCGTTGGTTTGAGGTTAGGAGGGTTGTGAAATAACCGGGTTCGTTCGGGTTTTGAGACATAGTGATGAAACTTATATATTTGTTAAGTTGAGAAGATATATATTGTTGAATTGTAGTGATGAAAGTATGTGAAAATGGTTTAGTATTTATAGGGGTTGTAAAAGTTTTTAAAATCAAAAAAAAAAAAAAAAAAAAAAAGAAGGACCGTTTGTTAATTTAATATGCATGTTACTCTCTTTTTTGTACATGGTGTCAGGGTTTTTGCTTCGTCGTCTGCACGAGGAGGAAGGCTCCAACGAGCCATCGCCGGTGTCGTGGCGAGCTACGGTGAGCTCCACGTCGGACGACGAGGACGAACAGCGAGACCATACCTCTTGCTCTTATGCTAACCGTGAAGTGTGTTTTAAATATATAAACAATGATACATTAATACTCTTTTTTGTATTTCAGTGGATTTTGCATGATTGGAGTGATGATGATTGTATTAAGATACTTAAAAACTGTCGAAAAGCAATCTCTAAGGAAACTGGAAGGCTTATTATTGTAGAAATTGTTCGAGATCCAAAAGGAGAAGATTTCTTCGATGACATGCGCCTTACATATGATCTAGTTATGTTTTCACACTTTTCCAACGGAAGAGAACGAACCGAACCGGAATGGAAGAAGTTGCTTATTGAGGGAGGCTTTTCGCGTTACAATATTGTAAAGATTCCTGCACTTCAGTCAATTATTGAAGCATTTCCATAAAAAATATTATTAGAACGAAGTTCAAATAAACGTTGAAGAGTTGGTTTACTAGATGAACTTTGAACAAATGTCACTTCACTGGTTACTTCTTCGTTATTAGCTTTTAATAAGATGGATTATTGTATTACTAAATATTGAAATATACTACTACTAAATTAATAAGTTTACGAGATTGAGTAAAGCTAATAGTAAAAGCTTATCAGGTTATAGATGATGTAAAATGGAATCAGCTTAAATTACAAATTTGAAACTTTCTGAAGATTAATGCAGGTCGATCTGCAAGTCAGTGCAATACATTATTGTTTGTCCACGGGAGTTTTGAATGGGCTTGGGCCAAGTAATAAAGACCCAATTCGACATTGAAGTTAAAATTATGCTTTACTTTGTCGATCACGGAGCTAGGATTTTTGAGTCGGGTGGGCCAAAACAAATAAAGAAGAAACGTGAAAAGAACGTATATTTTTTACAGTAAAAGATATTCATTTTGACCGCACACATGCAACACCCTTTTGCGTCATAAAATTGTCCAGAATGTTATCTAAAATCTAAATTGTGAGAACTTATGAACAAGTAAGAATGAATGAATGATCCGTTTAAAATGATAAAAGAAAATTGTGAAACAAAAACAAGACGATTAATTATTTTACCTTAAAACTAAAGACATAAAGATATAACTTTTATTGAAGAGCAAAAACAAAACACTCAAAATAACCAATATGATGATGAAAAACGATTTTTTAACGTAACTTCTCATCAGTAACAAGATCAATAACCGATATAATACTTCCAAATATCAAGTTGGATAGGCCTTGCTTTTCAATTTGGGTAGGAATTTGGATGGGCCAAGATAACTTAGTGAGATATAAGTTACAAAATACACATATAATGGTTTTAACAAATTGCACATAAAGTGGAAAAAGAAATATCAAATCTAGCTTTAGATAAAATGGTTTTAACAAATTGCACATAAAATAGAAGAAAGAGTACTCCAATCTATCTTATCTAAAATATGTTCACACTACAACAATACCCACTTTTGGCAGGGACAAAACCTCACCTTTCTGCAGGGACTTCTCCCCACTAAAGACTTTCCGCGAGGACATGTTCTCGTCGAAAGTTTCCCGCCAAAACCCCCTAGCTGTTAATTTTCGGCGGGGACAGATTAGCTTTTTGGCGGGGACACGTGGGACCCACAGTGCCAGCGTGGACATTTTGGTCTGGTCAAATGTAGCCAGCAAGGCACACCTTTTAGCGGGGACATGTCCCCGCCGAAAGGGGTTTACACTGATATAATTAGTGTCTTAATCACTAATTTTATTAATAAAAAGCACCCTTTTGGCGGGGACATGTCCCCGCTAAAAAGTGTGGCACTATTACTCTGGCCACTCTTTTGGTGGGGGCATGTCCCCACTAAATACTGTGACACTAGCATTCTGATCAGGTTTTTGGCGGGGACATGTCCCCGCTAAAAAGTGTGACACTAGTTGTATGGCCATACTTTTGGCGGGAACATGTCCCCGCTAAAAGAATCTGACCCATTTGGCAGCATATTGCTGCAAAATGGGTAATTTCTAGATTTTTTCCGGAAAAAATCCACAACATTACAACCTGTATATAATCATGCTACAACACCACAAAAGACACTCACATCACAAATTCGCCAAACATAATATTATACATATCCAAATTCGCTAAAAGTTTACATAATCATGCATTTGTATCCAAATTCGCCAAAAACGGTTCAAAAACCGTTATCACATGATCATGTACAAAACTATACCTAAGTTAGCTATCCGCCATATGCTACAAAACTATACGCGGGAACAATGTAGCGGGAATCCTAACATGTTAAACTACATAAACACATAATAATCCATGAAACTATCCAAACATTTGTCCATAACCCCTAAACAAATATAAATCAACCCAAACAACCCATATGCTACTCCTAAGTCCCCCCCCCCCCCCCCCCACTCCCCCCACTAGCCCCATTCCCCTCCTGTGTATCTCTAGACTCACCTTCTGTAGCCTCGTGGGATCCCGATGTTGTCGCAAGCGTCGCTAGCTCCTGAGGGAAACCCGGCTGTGTCTTAGCCCACCCCACCAACATATCAAGGATGGTCCTTTGCTGGGACACCTCCTGGGACTGCTTTTGAACAGTTTCGTGGACCGAGGACGCTGAGGCTTCTTCACGAGCTCGTTCGGCGCTGAGGGGCGTCTGACGACTACCGCCGGGTAAGATTGGACCTACGCCAGGAATGTGACCTCGTTGCTTGCCACTGATCACGTGGCGCATAATGTCAAGGTCAGACATGGTCGTCCCCCCGGAGGTGCTCTCTGTCCGCATCCATATCATCCGATTATGTTAAGTTACAAAAAAGCAAGAAAAGTAATATATAAGTCGTGATTTATTATATTGCATTAATATGAGTGAGTTTTTGAAAATAAATTATACTTACATATCTAGCCTCGGACACTGAAGACTCAAAGACGCCATCTCTCGTATGGTTGTGTCTGTAAAGCTCGATCAAGTCTCTACCATCCACGGAGTCGGTGGGGGTCCTCAACTGTTTAATAATAAAATCAATAACGACTCACCAAACACTATATATAAAAATGAAATGATTAAAAAGTGTCTTACGAAGTTATCACGTATAACAACTAGCGAATGCGACCCATGAAGGCTAACACTCGTATTCGCGAGCCGGTTCTGCCCGTTGGTCGCCGCTCTCAAATTGTTCGGGTCTGACCAGTTGTTCACCTGCTTATTATAAATAATATAAAATGTTATATAAATGAAGAATTATTATTATTATTATTATTATTATTATTATTAGTATTATTATTATTATTATAAGTGTGGATCCAGAAATTTACATATTTTTCCCACACATTCTCCGCCATGTTCTCCAGATGATTATCCTTGATCTCCTCGAGTTTCTCAACCCCACCTTGCTCAGTGAAATTATTCTTTTTGCATTTGTACTTGTTGTCGTCGTATCGCTTTTGGAGATAAGCTTCGATACTATCGACAATATCCCTTCCATTAGGACCGGCAAGGTGCTCGCCAAGATCAAAGAAATACTGCAATAAAATATAATTAAAATAAATATTCAAATTTAAATAAACAATCAAATTTAAATAAATAACACACTTAAAATAAATAAACACAATAATTAAAAAAATAAAAGATAATATAAACTTACATGCAGCTGGTTGTCGATGTGGGCCTTCGCAGTAGCGGGAACATCTCTCCAGGAATTGAAATGCATGGGAATTGATGTCCGTAACAACTCCCCGACCAAGTTGGAGAACCATGATTTCCCACATGCTCGTACATCCCTTCATCATTCTTCTCGAATCTGTTGTTACCGGACGACCCACTTCAGTCCTCGCAGTGCGGAGCTTCGTGTTCTTTGTGGGGCCACGCACCCCCTTCCCGCCTTTCCCAATTTTGGCATTGGGCTTGGGAGGTTTGGGAGGTCTGGATCTAGAGCCTACAAGTAATCAAATTCAAGTGATGATGACATAAAATAACAAGTTATCAATTTCAAATAATGATCAAGTTTAATTAAAATAATCGAGAAATCCTTACGCTGACAGTTAGTGCCTAGCCTCCTCGGAGGTTGGGGTGGCTCATTGCCTCCATCGCCACCGTGGCTCCTAGAAACAACATCTGCCATCTGTAAACGTATTAGCACAAGAACATATAATTAGTGAAGAAACACATATACGCATATACACACATTCAAATAAATAACAATTTATACAAGAATAATAATAATAATAATAAATAATTAAATAAATAAACACATTTAACCACTCAATAACAATTTCATTCAAATAAGTTCGTTTAACAAATTACAATTTGAGATCAATCTCCCTCATCACTAAGATAAAAACCCTGATTATTAGTGTCAGCTTCATCTTCACGATCGACATGGTCTTCACAATCAGATGCTAAATCATGAGGAACGTGGTCATCATAATCAATATCATCGTCGTCGTCGTCGACATTAGTGATAATTGGTTGTGGTGGTGCCTCAACTTCCGCTGGCTCAACATCTCTATTTATGGTGTCATAATTCAACGTATCCAATTCAGCAGAGAGTGTGACATGTGATGAGGTGTTGTCATGTACAACATCCTGATTGTCTTCTACTACGATGATATCCGGGTTCCAAATCTTTCGATGATAAGAATCTTGGACGGCCTTTGACATTACCACGTTTACCCGGGTTTTCTTTGGGATGATTAACTTCGGACGGGGACTTTCCGAAATTAATCACTAAAGTCCTAAAATCATTTACAATAGTCTAACACAATCAAATATCATACAATAATATGAGCTTATTTGTTTAATCTTATTTGTAGCTTATGAGCTTATTTGATTTTCGGCTTATATATATCACAAGACTTAATTTTCCGGCTTATATAAGTTTATTATATCATAATATACTTATATAAGCCCACAAATCTCCAAATAAGTCGGAAAATTGAAGCTTATGAAATATAAGCCGAAATCAAATAAGCTCATAAGCCTACGTATAAGCTTTTATAAGCTCATAATTATCAAATTATAAAAAAAAAATAAATAAATAAATAACAACAATCATAAAACACATTGCAAAAGTTAATAAAAAATTAACAAATTAAAACAATAACGAAAATAAAAAATTAACAAATTAATCACCCTTGTGGGCTGCTGTTAACCAAACGCACTCTGTCGGGTTGTTATCACAACCAAGTCTATTCACAAACTCACCAACTGTCAACTACTTATGTGTCAACTACAACGCATTCTAACAAACATCCCTAATATAAAATAAACTAGTGCCAATTACTTTTTTTCTGTGAATTGCTCTATTTATTTTTTCTTTTTATGAACAAATGAATTGCCTTTTATAATAATTCTTTCTTTATAATTGTGTCATAACAAGCTTAAGCCAAAAAGTTTCAAAATAAGCCATAAAATGCAAGCTTATGAAATATAAACCCGAAAATCACATAAACCATAAGCCCGCTATATAAGCCTAAACAAACACCCCTGCTATATTCCCCTATAACTTATGCCACCATGTTCATGTTGAATAAACTGGTTATGTATCTGAGACTGCCCCTTGGCGTTGTCGTTAACCCAATAGCAAGTCTCCACGACACTACTTGTGTCGTGGTACACATCACGAGCACACCCCATGGTGTGTCGTGTTCCCTAATCCCTTAAGAAGCAATCCTAGCAGCTTAAGAAGCAATCCTACTGATATAAGCCGAAACCATATTAACAAAGAAATTAATTAACCAAACACAAACGTAAACAAAAAACATACTGCAAATATCAGGTCAAAACGTTTGGCGGCCTGGGTTGGTCTAGACAGCAAGCACGTTGTCCTGGCGGCTTTGTCTCGGCTCGGTCTCGGCTCTCAACAGCAAACTGTATGAAAAAAAAAACCCTTTCGGGTCAGAACCAAACGCACTCTTATGGAAATTCATTAATGTAAGGTTCATTAATCTCAACTTATTTAGGTTTTGTTCATGCTTATTTCCTTTCTCAATTATGTCTGCAACCCCCCCCCCCCCCCCCCCCCATCCACCTGTTATGCAGGCCTGCTGCAACAGTCCTCTTTTTAGCTCGTGTATCTCATCACAACTTAAGTATTCTCTAAAAGCTTACGACCCATTTAGCATACCACTTAGAAAAATGTTATAGTAGCGCAAATTAGTCAATATAAACTTTTGGCGGCAACATGTCCGCGCTAACACTTAAACAAAAAATTATAATAATTATTATTATTATACCTCTTGGGCTCTCGTCTGTGGTCTCAGCTTGGTCTCGACTTGGTCTTGACTGAACTGTGGTCTTGGCTGTAATGTGGTCTCCAAAGGAAAAAAATCAAAAAAATTAATAAAAATCAAAAACGAAAAACAATTCACACAAATTAACAACAATCAACAAAATTCACACAAATTAACAACAATTAACAAAAATTGAAAAAAAAAATTAACCTGGGTTTTTATGTTATCACTGTCGAGAGTAAGAAAGGAGATGAGAATAGAGAGAATCAAACAATGAGAGGGGTTTTTATGTTACCACTGCATCGTGCACAGTGATGCGAGTGTGGGTGTATTGTAGTGGAGATGGTCGTGCTGTGGTAGTGGTGGGGATGGTGGTGCTGTGGTGGTAGTGGAGATGGTGGTGCTGTGGTTGTGGTGTAGATGGTGGGAAGAAGAAGAGGGTTGCAGCGCTGAGGGATTTTTTTTTTTTTTTTTTTTTTTTTTTTTTTTTTTTTTTTCCTCTCTCTCTAAATGTAATCTTAGATCCTTAATAATAGAGGTGTGTTTGGTGCACACTTTCGGCGAGGACATGTCCCCGCTAAAAGAGTGATTTGTCTTTTAGCAACTTTTAGCGGCGACAAGTCCCCGCTATAAGTTTTTATAATTCACCAAAAACTTTGGCTGGATAAAGTAAATGCTTAGAGGGAAAAACAAAATTATTAGTGAAATCTTTTAGCAGGGACATGTACCCGCTAAAAGGTTTGCTAAAAGACAAATCACTCTTTTAGCGGGGACATCTCCCCACCGAAAGTGTGCACCAAAACACATTTATAATTAAGTTAAATCATTTATAATTAACTTAAATCATTTAAAATTATCTTTAAATCATTTTAATTAAGTAAAATCATTTATAATTAATTTAAATCATTTAAAATTATTTTTAAATCATTTTAATTAAGTTAAATCATTTATAATTAATTTAAATCATTTAAAATTATTTTTAAATCTTTTTAATTAAGTGAAATCATTTAAAATTATTTTTAAATCATTTTAATTAAGTTAAATCATTTATAATTAATTTAAACGAACGACTCGAGATGATGTGGTATTACACGAGATGTTAAACGAATGAGTCGAGATGATATGGTTATACACGGGATGTTAATCGAACGAGTCGAGATGCTATGGTTATACACGAGATGTGAAACGAACGAGTCGAGATGCTATGGTTATACATGAGATGTTAAACGAATGAGTCGAGATGATACGGTTATACACGAGATGTTAAACGAACAAGTCGAGATGCTATGGTTTTACACGAGATGTAAAACAAACGAGTCGAGATGCTATGGTTATACACGAGATGTTAAACGAACGAGTGAAGATGATGCGGTTATATACGAGATGTTAAACGAACGAGTCGAGATGCTATGGTTATACACGAGATGTTAAATGAACGAGTCGAGATGATATGGTTATACACGAGATGTTAAACGAACGAGTCGAGATGCTATGGTTATACACGAGATGTTAAACCAATGAGTCGAGATGATATGGTTATACACGAGATGTTAAACGAACGAGTCGAGATGCTATGGTTATACACGAGATGTTAAACGAACGAGTCGAGATGCTATGGTTATACACGAGATGTTAAACGAATGAGTCGAGATTATACACGAGATGTTAAACGAACAAGTCGAGATGTTAAACGAATGAGTCGAAATGCTATCGTTATACACGAGATGTTAAACGAATGAGTCGAGATGATACGGTTATACACGAGATGTTAAACGAACAAGTCGAGATGATACGGTTATACACGAGATGTTAAACGAACAAGTCGAGATGCTATGGTTATACATGAGATGTTAAACGAACGAGTCGAGATGCTATGGTTATACACGAGATGTTAAACGAAGGAGTCGAGATGATACGGTTATACATGAGATGTTAAACGAACGAGTCGAGATGCTTTGGTTATACACGAGATGTTAAATGAAGGAGTCGAGATGATACGGTTATACATGAGATGTTAAACGAACGAGTAGAGATGATACGGTTATACACGAGATGTTGAACGAACGAGTCGAGATGCTATAGTTATACACGAGATGTTAAACGAACGAGTCGAGATGATACGGTTATACACGAGATGTTAAACGAATGAGTCGAGATGATACGGTTATACACGAGATATTAAACGAATGAGTCGAGATGATATGGTTATACACGAGATGTTAAACGAACGGGTCGAGATGCTATGGTTATACACGAGATGTTAAACGAACTAGTCGAGATGCTATGGTTATACACGAGATGTTAAACGAATGAGTTGAGATTATACGGTTATACACGAGATGTTAAACGAACGAGTCGAGAATATGTCAAAGAACTACTTGCAAGAACTGTTTGGTAGTTTTCCTTACAATAGAGGCAGCCAAGAAAATGCTGAAAACAACGATGGAGAATATCAGATATTTGATCACGACAGTGATGGGAACGTCTCCAATGATGATGAATAATTTCCTTTCTTCTATCAAAGAATCTCCTCAAGAGGTCTAGCTAGATAGTCTCATTTCTTTTAACTTTTATGTGTTTTTATGAACTTCATATTTTCAAATGCATATATGTCTAGATCATGTTTTTAAGAGAGACAAATGTAACATGGGCGATCTTAGATTGTAGGTAAAAGTTCGATCGATTAGGAAACCTGACGGCAATCAGCAGGTTTTAAATTTGTAGGTCTAGTAAGGACCAACGGTTCCTGTTTTGCTTAGTGCTTTAGTAGTTGTGATAGTTACGTGCTCCTTTCATCTAATCCGATTTCCTCGTTAAATGTCACCAAAGCTTGGAGATACTTTTGGCATCATCATATATCTCTTTCTGTTGTTAATAACTGATTTTTATTTAAATAAACAACAAAAAATACATTAAAAAAATGTTAAAAACAAAAAATGAAAATAAAACATTCTAACTTACCGTGTATACTAACACTACATAATTTTTAAAAAAACCAAACTAATCATTCCAAAACCACAAATAAATAAATAAATAAAAAGCCCATAAATACAAAACAAATAAATACATATCATCTCTCAAAAGCGCATATATCAAAGCCAAAAAGCTCCACCGCAACGTGCGGGGCAAAAATAATTTCCGGTATCATGAACAAAAATAATTTATATTGAGTTATTCTATTTAGAGTTTAACCTTTGCTTCCTATCATGTTGGTTTGAGAAAAGGTAATATTGGCTTAACTTTTACCATGGGCTAAAGATAGACAATAAGTCCCGGCTTCCTTATTGTAGGTACAGTGAACGAATTAAACTGAAACGGGTCCTTTTTATTTATTTATTTTTGTTTTATTTTTTTTTTCATTTTGAGTAAACTACATTTTTGGTCCTTATTGCTGTATCAAAATTGCACTTTCAGTCAAATTTTAAAAAAGTGAGACATTTCAGTCCAAAAGTCCACGTGGACTTCACTTTTGGTCCAATTTTCTAACCTAGTTAGTTTAGTCGTTAAGTCAGTTGCAACATTAGTCCTCTAACCTAACGGTCGTTTGCAATGGTTGCACCGTTAGTCCTTTCAGTTAGTTAGTCTTTTTTAAAAAAATCTAAAAAAATTAGAAACAAATTCTAAAAAAATGATGTTTTTTTTGAAAATTTTTTTTTCCAAAAAAAATAATTTGAAAAATTTGAAAAAAATTCTAAAAAAAATTTTTTTGACAAAACTTTTTTTCAAAAAAAAATAATTTGAAAAAAAAATTATAATAAAATTTTTTCTTAAAAAATTCGAAAAAAAATAAAAAACAAATTTGGCAAATTTTTTTTTTCCAAAAAAATAATTTGAAAAAAAATTTCTAATAAATTTTTTCTTAAAAAATTCAAAAAAAAATTTTTGACGAAATTTTTTTTTTTCCAAAAAAAAACAATTTGAAAAAAAAAATTCTAATAAAAATTTTTGTAAAGATTTTTTTTTTAGAATTTCTAAGAAAATTTTCTAATAAAAATTTTTTAAAGAAAATTTTTTTGAATTTTTTTAATAAATTTTTTTTAAGAAAATTTTTTAAGAAAAAATTTGTTAGAATTTTTTTTTAAATTTTAAGAAAATTTCAAAGAATTTTTTTTTTGAGAATTTTTTAAGAAAATTTTTATCAGAATTTTTTTTTTCAAATTATTTTTTTTGGAATAAAAATTTTTCTTCAATTTTTTTTAGAATTTTTTCGAATTTTTTTAAAAAAATTTTATTAGAATTTTTTTTTTCAAATTATTTTTTTTGTAATAAAAAATTTTTGTCAAATTTTTTTTTAGAATTCTTTCCGATTTTTTTTTAAAATTTTATTAGAAGTTTTTTTTTTCAAATTATATTTTTTTTGGGAATAAAATTTTTGTCAAAAAATTTTTTTTTAGAATTTTTTTTGAAAAATAAATTCGAAAAAAATATCATTTTTTTAGAATTTTTTTCGATTTTTTTTTTTTATTTTCTTTTTTGAAAAGACTAACTAACTGAAAGGACTAACGGTGCAAACATTGCAAACGATCTTTGGTATAAAGGACGAACGTTGCAAACGACTGTTAGGTTAAAGGACTAATGTTGCAACTAACTTAACGACTAAACTAACTAGGTTAGACAATTGGACCAAAAGTGAAGTCCACGTGGACTTTTGGACTGAAATGTCTCACTTTTTAAAAATTGGACTGAAAGTGCAATTTTGAAACAACCACAAGGACCAAAAATGTAGTTTACTATTTTTTTTGGGTAAATTGCAAAAATGGTCCTTAACGTTCCACAAAATTGCAAAAACGGGACCGAGAAAAAAAGTAGCGCAAAAAAGATACCAACGTTCCACATTTTCGCAAAATCGCCACCAAGAGGCCTTTTCCGTTAATTTTTCCGTTATGTGCCACGTAGTTTAGGGTAGTATCGTCATTTTACTGTTCACCGGGTACTAAGCTAGTGACACTGTAGCTTGAGGGACTAAATTTGCAAGCGATTGTTTGCCTTTTTTACAAACGGTACACTATCCAGTCCCAGTTAAATATGAACGTTGTAGTACATTAAAGTTTCACACTTTCCGAAATCCGGCAAAAAATATGGTCTTGATTTGTGACTGTGGGAAACAAGCAACAATCAAAACAAGCTGGACAAACAGGAACCCATGACGACGATTCTACTGTTGTCCTTCATGTGGGTTTATTGGATGGACAGATCCTCCAATGTGTTGCCGAGTAGTTGCTGTGATTCCTGGCCTGTTGAGGGCGAGGAATGAGCTTGAAGAAGAGTTGGAGGAGCAGTTGAGGTTGATGAGGGAGAAGGATCAGCGGATTAAGAAGCTCATCAAGTTTCTTATTTTTAGTTGGCTCTTTTTTTCATTGCCATTAAGTTGCTTTAGGTTGGTCGTTGGTATGTAGGTGTGTTGACATCTTTCTGGGTTGTATCATCACATGGTATAAGGTCATCCCTGGTTTGTATTGACCTTCATGTTAATAAAAAGTGTTTGATTTTAGCAGTATAGTGGGATCATCGTTGTTTTGGTTGTCCTTGTTATTATAAGAAGACAAATGTAGTCAATATTACAGAATCAATATGCAGTAAACTTGGTTTCTGGTTCCTTATCAACTTTGACTTACAAAAGTCAAAACAAGTTTGGGTCATTCGGTATACTTATGTAGTGGGCATGTTGGGTCATTCAATATACGTAAGTATATGATTATGGCAAACCACAAATTGTGCACAACA
The DNA here is from genome assembly GCA_030686995.1 of Artemisia argyi. Classification (NCBI taxonomy): domain Eukaryota; kingdom Viridiplantae; phylum Streptophyta; class Magnoliopsida; order Asterales; family Asteraceae; genus Artemisia; species Artemisia argyi. The sequence goes on from CM060699.1 coordinate 91,971,180, forward strand.
TTATACAACAAATTAGTATATGATGATGGCAAACCACAAATTGTGCACAGCATTATGCAGCAAATAATGATGGAAAACCAAAATGAAAACAAATACCATTCCTAATTAATCAAGTCTAAAAAACAAACCACGTACAAATTATTGTCTAGAAGACAGAAACTCAGTTACACAATCCATACACTCATTGTGTTAAAACACATAAACAAATAACCAACCCAAGGTTATTGCACCATCACAATTGTGTTGACTCACTTGGCGATTTTGGGTTTTCTCTTGATCCTATTCTTCCTTTGACCTCCACCATTCCCAGTAGATTGTGATACGTGACTTGCTTGTGTTCCAACTTGATGACTTGGCCCTCCTGCTACCTCACTTGCTTGTGTTCCAACTGGCTGACTTGGCCCTGCTCCCACCTCTATTGCAGAAGATCCCACTGGCTGAGTTGATCTTTCTAGTACCTCATCTGGTACTCCTTCCCTTCTTATTGTCCCTTGGTTGCCTCTTCGTCCCGTACAAGCTCTCTTATTATGACCCTGCCCACCACATGCACCACATTTGACAGTTTTGCCCCTTTTTGACAGCTTCCCATTCTTCACCATTGCTTTTTTCATAACCTGTTCAGCAATCTCATCCCTTGACACTCTTCTCTTCTTCTGTGGTCTCCCAATTAGAACATGGTAGTGAGGTGGCTTTAGTTCACTAGGGATAGGGCATTTGGGCCAAAAGTGTCAACCAGTAATTCCTTCAATCTTGTGTTAATACATCGCCCTCCATGTGGTTAACCAATAACATTGGTGCACATAATCCTTTGAGATCACAACCATGTTGTCAGTTGATTCCTTGATGTGTTTAGCCATGTCGTTGATAGCCGCAACAACATGCTTACAAGGAATACCAGTGAGTTCCTATCTCCTACATGTGCATTCCATTTTTGGCATATTCACAACACATTGGTCACCCCAACCTCCCACACACTGGTATGTATCCCCCCCACTCCATAAAACCTTATACTCATTTGCTTCCTCCTTGATGGTTTCTAAAATTTTAGTTGCTGTTGGGGTTAAGAGACCTTCACATCTGTCTATTACATGCTGCACACTAGCACTTCTCTTCACAAGATACTGCCTGATGTACTCCAAACAACCAATGATTGGTTGATCTCTACCGCCCACCAACTTGCTATTGAACGATTCACATAAGTTGTTAAGAAGGATGTCACATTTAGCTCTCCCTGTAACTAATATATCAATATCAACATCACTTTTAATCTTATTAATATTACAGATGACAGTCATAATATCAAAATCATATTCAATATTATTAATAGTACAGATGAAAGTCATAATATGTGTATAGTGTACCTGAAAAATGTGACCTTGACCATGATGATGCTGGTATCTTCCTTAACCAGTCATAAACTTTAGAGTCAATTGATTTTAGCTCTTCCATTTCTTTATTAAACTCAGGGATTGTTGATGCTCTATCACACCTCCAAACAAGCTCCTTGATACTCTCCCCCTTAAATAACTACTTCATGTTGTCATATATGTGTCGCACACAGAAGCGATGTTCAGCAGCAGGAAACAGTTCTGCAATGGCTGGTAATATTCCCTGTAGATTGGTACAAAACTTAATATGTGAATGAGGATTGAATTGGATTGGAAATCAACTAATTGAATTTACACAATGTTTATACCTTTTGTCTGTCGGATATAAAGGTGAAGTTTGAATTTGGTTGCAAATCAAGGTCATCTCCAAGATTGCTAAGGAACCATAACCATGAACTCTTTGACTCAGCTTCAACCACTGCGTAAGCAACTGGATAGAGGCCATTATTGCTATCGACACCAACAACAGTTAAGACTTGACCAGTGTGATGTCCTTTGATAAATGCCCCATCCAGCCCTAGTATGTCCTTTCTGCCTGCTTTGTAACCTTTTTTCAATGCACCAATACAAACATAGATCCATCTGAAAACCCTTGAAGAAACACTTGAATCAGGGTTTGCTTCAACTTAAATCTTCACAGTTGTATCAGGGTTTCTATTCTTCAATTCCAAAGCGTAATCCCTAAGATTGGCATACTGTTCTTGTAACACCCCAACCCGATAAGGGTAGAAGAATTACATTACAGTGACATATCAGAACAAACACAAGCATATAATTCATACATACAAAGAAATTCAGGGTTTACAAATGAAAAATCTGAAACTACAAGGTTGCAAAAATAAATACTAATTCTAATAAAGAGAAACTTCTTCTAATCATCTCTAGTCCAGCATAAATATCAAGGCATAGTCTTCTAAGTCCAGTCACACTCTCATCCCATAACTCAGCTTCCTACTAAAACCTGCCGCAGGAAAAGGAAATGCGGCTGAGCTTAAAAAGCCCAGTGAACAGATACATATACAAAGCAATGATAATGAAACAAAACTGAAATATAGTGCATTGGGGAAATAGAATAAGGAATAGATAAAAGAGTAATAGAATATAAAGAAGAAAGGATAGTCATCTACCACGAGCCCAGAAACATATCATATCATATAAGCCGTCAATACCATAATTCTTCATAATCATACAGAGGGGAGTCCTCTCAGATAATCAGATAATATGAGGGGTGTCCTCATTCTTCAAATGGGTGGAGTAGCGAACCCCCAGAAATTGTGAAAGGCATGTATAGCACACAGTACCAGTCACCAGACATGTATCATAATCATAATCATAGTTAAATCCACTAAACAGAACAGATCTAGGATGCATCCATACGCCCCCGCAGAAATCATAGTGGCCATAACAAATCATATCATAAAGCGTGCATATCATATAACAGAAAGGGGACGGTGTAGCCAAATCACTAGGGCCACACACTAGTCATGCCAGTGGTGCATCACAGACACGCCTATGGTACCTCCATAGGTAGGGAAACAGAAATGGCTCGGGTATCAAACTAAGAGTCAGATCTCATATCATACAAAAGGTCATATAGCAAAGGTGTATCTCAGAATCATATCAAAGGTTCATAATAGCAGTTCATAACAAAGGGTTCATATCAGAAATAGTATTCAAGGTCCAATCAGAGTTTATCAGGTCAAGGTTCATATTCAAAAATCAATTCATGGTTCAGTTCAAAAGTCCGTTTCAAAAGTTTCTATTAAAAGTCCAATTTAAATAATCTTTTAAAACAGTTTTCATAAAAATAGTCTTTCAAAATATAGTGTTCATGAAAGTTAAATAACCTTTCTTTTAAAAAGAAATTTAGCATCATTTATAAACATCTTTTCAAATCGGTTCTTCTCAAAACATTTCCATGGTATCATTAAGAAGGTTTTCATAGCATAGGTTCATAACGGAGGTCATATCAAGTGGGATCAACAGAGAAGGTTCAAGTAAAGGGGATCATAGCAATGGCATCAATTCGGGAACTAACGGATCAGAATATGAAAGAGATCATGAGAAACCTTTTGAGAAAGGTCAGAATATCTGTACCTTAATCGCCATCGAAAATCATAACATACGTAAGCATAAGGAGACACCCCTTCTTCGACGAATCTACACGAATTAACGATCGGCTTATTGTTAATAACTTATTCAATTTAGATTTCTTATTTTAGTCGGCTTTCCAGTTTTAGGAACTTTCCATTTAAAGTGACTTTCCACTTTTAGCAAGTTTCCATATTTAGAAGGTTTCCATTTTTAGAAAGTTTCCATAATTAGAAAGTTGAGTCATTATTAATGAAATCAAAGTATCTTTTAACATATTTACACATCTGGTCCTTAGGGTTTCATAACTTTACCTTTTACACCCTTATATTTCCAAAATTACACTTTAAACCTTTTTGTATTCAAAGTTACACTTTAAACCCTTAACTTATCCATTTTACATAATGATCCCTTATTTTATCATGTTATACGAATATACCTTCAAGTATTCACAATTTACACTTTAAGTCCTTCAAGTTATCAAAGTTACATATTTAACCCTTTAATTTACAATTTCAACTTTTAATTATTAATAGTTACATATTAAGCCATTTATTTACCAATTTATCACAAAACCCCTTGAATACTTTTAAATACTCAAAACAGCTCCAAGTTTCTGAAAATTTACATTTTTAGTCCCTCTCTTTTAATTATTTTCAAAACAAACCCTAATTCATCATTAAACACATTTTAATCCATTTAAATGCAAAACTTACACTTAGCACCCTTAGGTTATATTTTTCCCATATTCCTACTGATTTATATGACATTACAAAAATATCCCAGAAGTTTCAAAGTTGGCAAAACACACCCTTATACTATTAATTTTCCAATCGGTTTATATTAAAAATTAACCAAAACTATAACAACCCTAAAATCAAATGCTAATCATTACCCCATGATTATAACAACCTTAAACCATCATTAATTACCAGATCTCATGCCTCAAACCCTAACCCTAATCGATTTAGGGTTTTCTTTTATTTTCTTTCTTTTCTTTATTTTTCGTAAATCCGGTTTTACAAATAATTCCACCACGACTTTTACAGGCCATCTAAATTTGAATGGGCATTTTTACCAGGTTATATGGATTATATAGAGCTCAGAAAAATTTAGTCTTGCACCCAGAAAATTCGTACATGATTATTTAGTATTTTATCACGTTTTTAAGGTTTAATTCGCAAATAATTCATAGAGCATGCATGGATCGAACCAAACATTTTATATGGGTCTTATATGATGTAAGAGACGTGAGAAAAATACCAGACCAGATCTGGGACGAGTAGAATAGGCTGGGCGAAAATACTTCTCTCGGATTGAATAAAACAACACCAAAATTCCCACGACCACAAACGCGACCAACAACCCTTGGAATCAATTTTCCCAGATCATATATGATGTAAGAAACTCAGGAAAAATAGAAAACGAATTTTACAAGGGTCGCGGGGATCAGAATGAATTTTTACCTCACTTGAGAACAAAACTCGACAATGAAAGATTCAGGCTTTTATTAATCGAGTGGCTATTTTTCTTGGCTTCCTAGCACGACAATGAACTCAGGAAAATTAGTCTTGGACCTCCATAAATTCGTATGAATGAAAGTCGAATTATTTTGTGTTTAGGGTTTACTCGGTTTCAAAAATAAAAGGATTTGGCTAAATAAAAGGATAATGCCGAGTTTAGGGGAGGGAATGGGCAAGATTTTTGGCTCAATGGAAGACTCAATCAATTTGGATTGATTTGATTTAAATTTACCATGTATAACACCCTTTTTAAATAATTACCTAATTTAAATTGTATTTTTAATATATAATTCGGCTCTAGTAACTTTTAAGGTGCCAAAATAACATTTTTAATGTGTCACAATATTATTTAGGTGCTTTAGTGTTGTATTGTTTCATAGATTATTTGTTTACAAGGATTTGGGATCAATTTGGAGCTTCAAGGACTTATTAATTTAAAATTTTAGATTGTAGGGGCATTTTGGTCATTTCACATGCTTTTAGATTTTAGGTGTTACAACTTCTTCCCCTCTAAAAAGAGAAATTTCGTCCTCGAAATTTGAAGTCGCAAAGTTAGACGAAGTCGTAGTACACCGAAAAAGGTCGTCACAAACATTTTCACGCCGGGGAAGGTTCTTCCAAAAAGATCTTCAGACCAAAAAGTTTCTCATGACTCGTAATTATTGTCAAAATAGTTTCAGATTTCTCAGAAAGGCGTATCATACTGAATTTGAATCAAAAGGATAATGTACCAAACATAACGGATGATAATCGAATTTTCCAGGAAGAGGTATAAAAATACATAGGATTTTCATCGAATTGATTAGGCGAATCAGATGAGAATACATTGAATTGTAGCAAACATGGGGTGATATAAGGTTTACTTCTTCAACTTCTCGAATAGTCTCGACTTTCAGATAACCTTCCAAAGGTATTCTCATAAACGAACAGATCTCATTTCCTCAAAGTCCACAATCACATATCTTACTCATGGCAGATCATAATGAACAACTTCAACGAATGCGAAACGTATACGGGCAGAAAGCATATGGTTAGATATCGTCAACGGCAGAAATTTCATAATGGAACCTAAGATTCTTATCAGAAGTTGCAAGATCAGCAAAACACGTGTCGAGAGTCCAAACGTATCGAATCGTATATCAAGGGTAGCAGATCAAACGTATAGGTAGAATGAACCTAAAGTCTCACTAAACTCAGATGATCTTGATCAGATGCCAGAATTCTAAAGCTTCTAAGGCACTCCTCGAAATATCACATGCCCACCATAAGTGCACGTTATATGATGTAAGTATTATCACGTTGGCCAGGCGTCATAATACTTGCATCATATACACATGCCCTCATGATGGTCATACTTTATCTCAAGTCGTGAACAACACAAACTTATCTAAATCCACCTAGTCCACCTACAGTCTCAGAGGTCACCAAAATCAAACAACATAACTAAGAGAACGAAATTACTCGAAGAGTAACGGAGATCCGAGAATGTCATTCAGAATTAAGGTACGTCATCAGTAACGTCAATTCTTTACTGCATCATCTCGTCTAAACACAATGTCCGCTTCAAAATCCGTCCACTCATTTACAATTTTCAAAATTTCTTCCAAGTTGGAGTAGTCTGTTTATTCTTGTCCGTCTTACCTCATGTTTAAGAGAATTTAAAATTCGAGTCTGGTTCCTCAAGTCTTCAGCAACTCTTCTTGGTACTGTGGCGTCGTAACGGCAGCCTCTGACGCGATCACTGTGGATTCCTACATCCGCAGGTCTGCTTCTGCTCTCAATTCATCTTAGTACAACTAAAATGAATAGAGAAACAAGACTGCGTGTCTTCGACAGGTCTTCTAACATAGCTCCAGGTCTTAAGGTACATGCTGTTGTTGTCGACTCCAGGTTGTGTGTTGAATGGTTCGTCTTCTTTGGTCTGGTTGTCTTGATACCCAAACTGAAATCTTCACGTGTTGCATGATGCATGATTGAGCACTATCCTAGTTCCTCACTTCTTCTTGTATGCTTCTTCCATGGAAATGCTTGTGTCAACCATCTTCTACTACTCTTCCACCCGGTTTCAAACTCCGATAACGGTCTTCAATCTTGGTCCCTCTTGTGAAAGCTCTGTCTTTACATTATACAGGGTAGGGTTGTCTACTATGCTTTCTGAACGTCAATCAAAATTTTCTTCCAGAACAAAGGGTCGTCTCACCAATTAATCTCTATGTTCTTCTTTCGTTTTAGAACACAACACAATGTCATACTATGACAAATTGTCCAAAACATGCGAAAAACATAATTATTCTAGCCAACACCATTGGCATCATTCAAACTCACAAATGTGATAACGAGTGCAAAGGCAACTTCAGAAATCATCTCAGGGAATTTTTCACATCGCCTTCTTTCCTCTTCAAGAACTGATATACTTCACAAAGGTTACTCTCGGTTAGTTAACCCCATTCTTAGAAGTTTTTGTGGTTGCTTCTTCAGCCTTCAACTCTAAAGTGATGCAATCAGATGCGGAGTTTCAAAGGAAGACCAAATTAAATATTGGTACTCGGGAACAGATAATGATTACTGATAGTGGTACGTTTAAATTCACGATAGTCGATACGTCATCGCATACTTCTCTCGTTCTTCTTCATAAACAAACAAGAGCATCCAAAGAGAATCACAAAGGGTTAACACAGATCATATCCCATCAGCTCCTTCAATCTCTCAACTTCTATGGAACCATGGTTTCTTCACTGATATCAGTTCAAAGGAGTACCAAAAAGGTTCATCAGAGAATACCGGAAAATCTTCGTACAACAAAATATCTCCCAATAGCCGAACTTTCTAAGGGTTGATAATAATGGTTTTCAGGGAAACTTGATAATCACATGAGTTCGGAGTTGGTGTTTCCATAGTGATAGGAATTTTTGCAAATGTAGAGAGTCATCAAAATGAAATAGGGTGAAACAGATTGTTAAGGTCACATTTCAGATACGGTAGTCTATGGTATCTTTACGAATAGCCATCCAGTCCAAAAGACCGTACAATCAGACATCTCAAAGTCAAAGGATTCATAGAGTGGATACAGTCGTCAAATTATACAGATAGTTCATATCTCAGAGTCAAGTACATGATTCAACAAAAATGTTGGGATGGATAAACGAACAGTTCAATGTGTGGGAATTCCGTTTAGCTTCTTAGCAATAGTATCAGGGAGGATACGAACATCGCATAATTGTCAATTGTAAGATGTACAGAATATCAGTTATCAGCATCCTCACGCTTAGTTAACAATTCCATACAGAGATAGTATTTACATCGTACCCTTCCAAAGGAAATGGTTGGCAGAACAAGGTTCATCATTCAAAGAGAGGAAACAAAACTTCTCATATTCGTGGTTCATAATTACCAGAATTCTCATAGGAGTAGTAATGGATCATACAGAGTTAAGTAGTATCGGGTGATACATTCATACCTAACATAAGTAATGAATTCACAGAATGTGTCGAACACATTGTGGTTGAATGACCTACGATATGGTCGAAAAGTTGTCAAACAGTTTATCAAACAAATAGGAGGCGGAGATCAAAATCTGAAGGTGGAACTTAAATGTGTAAGGTATCCAGGTAGCTTTCCGAGGTATTCCCAACTTACTTGGTTACTAAGCTTAAGTTGCAAAACTTCTAACTTCTGAAGCAAGGGTCCTTATAAGGCTTATGTCTAAGAACAAAGGCACGATCAGATTGATGCGGAAGCAAATGATACTTACATAAATGTCTTAGTCTACCCATTCCTCACTGGTAATAACTTAGGTTCCTATGGGGAATCCTAATGTAAAGTTTCAAAGGTTGTCTTATGAGCGCCTACAGTGGAAACTTAGGGGTCCAAACTTCACAGGTCAAGGGTAAATGTATTACGAATCGCAGCCTGGGCTCTGATACCATAATTGTAACACCCCAACCCGATAAGGGTAGAAGAATTACATTACAATGACATATCAGAACAAACACAAGCATATAATTCATACATACAAAGAAATTCAGGGTTTACAAATGAAAAATCTGAAACTACAAGGTTGCAAAAATAAATACTAATTCTAATAAAGAGAAACTTCTTCTAATCATCTCTAGTCCAGCATAAATATCAAGGCATAGTCTTCTAAGTCCAGTCACACTCTCATCCCATAACTCAACTTCCTACTAAAACCTGCCGCAGGAAAAGGAAATGCGGCTGAGCTTAAAAAGCCCAGTGAACAGATACATATACAAAGCAATGATAATGAAACAAAACTGAAATATAGTGCATTGGGGAAATAGAATAAGGAATAGATAAAAGAGTAATAGAATATAAAGAAGAAAGGATAGTCATCTACCACGAGCCCAGAAACATATCATATCATATAAGCCGTCAATACCATAATTCTTCATAATCATACAGAGGGGAGTCCTCTCAGATAATCAGATAATATGAGGGGTGTCCTCATTCTTCAAATGGGTGGAGTATCGAACCCCCAGAAATTGTGAAAGGCATGTATAGCACACAGTACCAGTCACCAGACATATATCATAATCATAATCATAATCATAGTTAAATCCACTAAACAGAACAGATCTAGGATGCATCCATACGCCCCCGCAGAAATCATAGTGGCCATAACAAATCATATCATAAAGCGCGCATATCATATAACAGAAAGGGGACGGTGTAGCCAAATCACTAGGGCCACACACTAGTCATGCCAGTGGTGCATCACAGACACGCCTATGGTACCTCCATAGGTAGGGAAACAGAAATGGCTCGGGTATCAAACTAAGAGTCAGATCTCATATCATACAAAAGGTCATATAGCAAAGGTGTATCTCAGAATCATATCAAAGGTTCATAATAGCAGTTCATAACAAAGGGTTCATATCAGAAATAGTATTCAAGGTCCAATCAGAGTTTACCAGGTCAAGGTTCATATTCAAAAATCAATTCATGGTTCAGTTCAAAAGTCCGTTTCAAAAGTTTCTATTAAAAGTCCAATTTAAATAATCTTTTAAAACAGTTTTCATAAAAATAGTCTTTCAAAATATAGTGTTCATGAAAGTTAAATAACCTTTCTTTTAAAAAGAAATTTAGCATCATTTATAAACATCTTTTCAAATCGGTTTTTCTCAAAACATTTCCATGGTATCATTAAGAAGGTTTTCATAGCATAGGTTCATAACGGAGGTCATATCAAGTGGGATCAACAGAGAAGGTTCAAGTAAAGGGGATCATAGCAATGGCATCAATTCGGGAACTAACGGATCAGAATATGAAAGAGATCATGAGAAACCTTTTGAGAAAGGTCAGAATATCTGTACCTTAATCGCCATCGAAAATCATAACATACGTAAGCATAAGGAGACACCCCTTCTTCGACGAATCTACACGAATTAACGATCGGCTTATTGTTAATAACTTATTCAATTTAGATTTCTTATTTTAGTCGGCTTTCCAGTTTTAGGAACTTTCCATTTAAAGTGACTTTCCACTTTTAGCAAGTTTCCATATTTAGAAGGTTTTCATTTTTAGAAAGTTTCCATAATTAGAAAGTTGAGTCATTATTAATGAAATCAAAGTATCTTTTAACATATTTACACATCTGGTCCTTAGGGTTTCATAACTTTACCTTTTACACCCTTATATTTTCAAAATTACACTTTAAACCTTTTTGTATTCAAAGTTACACTTTAAACCCTTAACTTATCCATTTTACATAATGATCCCTTATTTTATCATGTTATACGAATATACCTTCAAGTATTCACAATTTACACTTTAAGTCCTTCAAGTTATCAAAGTTACATATTTAACCCTTTAATTTACAATTTCAACTTTTAATTATTAATAGTTACATATTAAGCCATTTATTTACCAATTTATCACAAAACCCCTTGAATACTTTTAAATACTCAAAACAGCTCCAAGTTTCTGAAAATTTACATTTTTAGTCCCTCTCTTTTAATTATTTTCAAAACAAACCCTAATTCATCATTAAACACATTTTAATCCATTTAAATGCAAAACTTACACTTAGCACCCTTAGGTTATATTTTTCCCATATTCCTACTGATTTATATGACATTACAAAAATATCCCAGAAGTTTCAAAGTTGGCAAAACACACCCTTATACTATTAATTTTCCAATCGGTTTATATTAAAAATTAACCAAAACTATAACAACCCTAAAATCAAATGCTAATCATTACCCCATGATTCTAACAACCTTAAACCATCATTAATTACCAGATCTCATGCCTCAAACCCTAACCCTAATCGATTTAGGGTTTTCTTTTATTTTCTTTCTTTTCTTTATTTTTCGTAAATCCGGTTTTACAAATAATTCCACCACGACTTTTACAGGCCATGTAAATTTGAATGGGAATTTTTACCAGGTTATATGGATTATATAGAGCTCAGAAAAATTTAGTCTTGCACCCAGAAAATTCGTACATGATTATTTAGTATTTTATCACGTTTTTAAGGTTTAATTCGCAAATAATTCATAGAGCATGCATGGATCGAACCAAACATTTTATATGGGTCTTATATGATGTAAGAGACGTGAGAAAAATACCAGACCAGATCTGGGACGAGTAGAATAGGCTGGGCGAAAATACTTCTCTCGGATTGAATAAAACAACACCAAAATTCCCACGACCACAAACGCGACCAACAACCCTTGGAATCAATTTTCCCAGATCATATATGATGTAAGAAACTCAGGAAAAATAGAAAACGAATTTTACAAGGGTCGCGGGGATCAGAATGAATTTTTACCTCACTTGAGAACAAAACTCGACAATGAAAGATTCAGGCTTTTATTAATCGAGTGGCTATTTTTCTTGGCTTCCTAGCACGACAATGAACTCAGGAAAATTAGTCTTGGACCTCCATAAATTCGTATGAATGAAAGTCGAATTATTTTGTGTTTAGGGTTTACTCGGTTTCAAAAATAAAAGGATTTGGCTAAATAAAAGGATAATGCCGAGTTTAGGGGAGGGAATGGGCAAGATTTTTGGCTCAATGGAAGACTCAATCAATTTGGATTGATTTGATTTAAATTTACCATGTATAACACCCTTTTTAAATAATTACCTAATTTAAATTGTATTTTTAATATATAATTCGGCTCTAGTAACTTTTAAGGTGCCAAAATAACATTTTTAATGTGTCACAATATTATTTAGGTGCTTTAGTGTTGTATTGTTTCATAGATTATTTGTTTACAAGGATTTGGGATCAATTTGGAGCTTCAAGGACTTATTAATTTAAAATTTTAGATTGTAGGGGCATTTTGGTCATTTCACATGCTTTTAGATTTTAGGTGTTACAGTTCTTCATGGTCGCCGTCAATTTGTTTCTGAGCAAATTCCCTTGCTCTTGATATCTTTGTGGTAGGGACATCAAGCTGCAATTTTTCATTTATTTCCATTGCTATTGCAGCTGTCGGGGCTGTCCGGTCCCTAACAAGAATTTTAGCAACCTCGGATGAAAGGAATCGTGCAGTCAACAATTTAATTTTTCTTGTTTGTAGGCATTTATGTTCATCATTTAATGTTTTGACACTCCAACTCCTTTCATAACCCACTTTTGACACATGTAGGGACCATTCGCACATGGCCTTGCTATTTTTTTTGTAGGTTTTGGAACTTGCAAATTTGCCCTTTGACTGCGAAGAAGAAGCTGATGGTTGACAACTTCCTGTATCATTTCTGCCATTACCCACAACAGTCCCTCTACACATCGCTCGAATCCTTTCTTTGTCACACTTTTCAATCCTAATATCTCTTCGGGACTCCAACGCATAGATTCTGAGCTTATCTTTGATATCCTTAGGTTGTTTAAATGTTTCTGTTACAAAAAACTCTCCCTTCTTGACATTCGCCCTACCCTCATACTCATTCCTTATTTCTTTTAACCTTATCTTGCGTAGGGTGACAAATTTGTTATTATTGGCTTCTTCATCACTATGAAAATCATCATCAAAGTCATAGCCACTATCATGATCCGTATAATCTGCCATACACTCATCAGCTAACTTTGATACATTCTCAAAGTTGTGATCAAAATCAAACTTAAAGTCCGTCATTTCCACTTGTGGCTCAATAGGGGCTCTCACATCATCCTCTTCATCTTCAAACTCATACACATGTACAACATGTTCTTCCTCGTTTACCTGCTGTGTTGAGGTGCCCACATCATCCCTTTCAACATCATCGCTTTCAACATCATCCCTTTCCACATCATCCCTTTTCACTACTTCTTCTAAATCAACATAGTTTTTGTTGAGCTCTAAAACCATATCCTCACTCTGGTCAAGTTCTGCAACCATGTCTGTAATCAAGTCGTCTCCCACACCAACATTATCTCCAGGACTGGCAAACTGGTACAAGTCGTCATCCGTAAGTTGAGATTGTTGCTCAACTTGTTCTAGGCCATCAACTTGTCCTGGGCCATCAATGCCACTTACAGGTTGTTGCGCAGCATGAGTGTCTGTGTCACCAACAACTCGGCTTACACGTGGTTGCGCAGAAGGAGTGTCTGTAATCAAGTCGTCTCCCACACCAACATTATCTTCAGCTTGTTGTTCTTGACCAACAATCATAGGTACAGGTGATTGACCATTGGTACCATCAATTGAAGTCTCAGCTTGTTCTAGATCGATGGTAGGATCATTTGAAGCCTCCACCCGTACTTCATCCGTTATTTTACATTTTCGGCCTCTTTTGGGTCTTCTGCGTTTCAACTCAACATACACCTCAATCTCTCTATGCGTTGGAATCAAATCCAACATTTTCATCACATCCTCATCAGACTTCAACGGGTACAACCCAACATCCAACGTCTCGCCTGGTATCCTATAATAATAGCCTGCAACCCCACCTTTCACACCTATGTCATCTACCAACTCTTCAAAGGCGTAAAAGCTAAACAGTTCATAATCCACACAATCATACCACGCAATAACTGGATCAACATACATCCTTCCTGGTGGTGGCGTAAATTTTCCACCGTGGGTTACTTTCAGAGTGAAGTAGGTCGGCTTTGATTCTGTATGCAAACAATAAACATCAACACACACACACACACACACTAACAACATGAAAAATCAACTTAATGTATAATCCACATCCTATTCGTACTGTTCATTACAATCACATATCACTGTAGATAAAAAAATCGATACAATTAACAATGCCCAAAACATATCGTAAAGTTGATGAAGATTAGGGATCGGGGAAGATCGTTCGTGGTTTTTTCCAAATAAACTAGCCATCTTCTTCAATTTTTTCCGGTTCGGAAATCGTAATTGGAAACTTTAGGGCAAAAAATGCGATTGACTTTTGGCAAGGGAGTGTTTGGATCAGGGGATTAATGTGCTTGTTCGGTAGGTCTAATATTGGTTTAGGCGGGAACTGTGAAATGACGATACTACCCTCAACTACGTGGCACTTAACGGGAAAATTAACGGAAAATGACTCTCAGTGGCGATTTTGCGAAAATGTGAAACGTGGGTGTCTTTTTTGCGCTACTTTTTGTCTCGGTCCCGTTTTTGCAAATTCGTGGAACGTTAACGACCATTTTTGCAATTTACCTTTTTTCTTTTTTTTTTTTTTTTTTTTTTTTTTTTTTTTACTTCATGAATGAATTGCAACATGTTTGTGTTAAATATATAGGCTTACAGCCACGGTGTTCCAAAGTGAACAATAAGGAACCAGTTGATTTTGTGTGTCGGTAATGGCAAGTTAAATATTTGCAAATTAAAAAGTTGGTCAAACTTGCCGTTTCTTGAGAAGTTGCAGTTGGTTTAATTAGGATTATATTATGAGTTGTGGTGATATATTAAACAAGTTTACTGAACATTGCATAGCAATTTTTTTTTTTTTTTTTTACTGAACATTGGGATTGTGGTTCATTGATTTATACTGGTTCGAATTTGAGCCCCCTTCAATCCAATGGGAACTTTTCGCACAAAGGAAGATGAGGTTGCTAAGATTTCGATATCGATATATGTTTCTAATTTTCCGGAGTCCTTTTCTGCTAAAGATCTGTTCCACGCTTGTAAGCAATATGGCCATGTGGTTGACTCTTTCATTCCAACTAAGCGGGCTAAGGATGGTAAGCGTTTTGGATTTGTTCGATTCATCAATGTTTTTAGCATCGAGAGATTGGTTAATAACTTATGTACGATCTGGGTGGGTCAATTGAAACTTAATGCTAATGTCGCGCGGTTCAATAGAGAGAATTTGAAGAAGACCAGTAATGTTGATAATACGACAAAGACGTTCAAAAGTAATCTTAATGCTTTTCCTAAAACCGATGGAAATAAGGGTATTGGTAATTCGTTTGTGAATGTGGTTAAGGGTAGTGGTACTCATGGGGAGTCGGATTCAACTCCCTCGATTGTGCTTGATGATGAATGTCTGAATACGAAGGACCTCTCATGTTCTTTGATGTGTAGAGTCAAAGAATTTGCTTCCCTTGCTAATCTTAAGAAGGTTTTAAGTAATGAAGGATTTGATGTCTTAAAGATCAGCTACTTAGGTGAATTATGGGTTCTTCTTGAATTCGAAAGTACTAAGGTCAAAGAACTTTTTAAGGAAAACGGTGAAGTGAATTCATGGTTCTCGGATCTTAATCAAGCGTCTGAGGATTTTGCTCCGGAAGGGAGAATTGCTTGGGTGGATGTTGAAGGAATTCCTTTTAAACTTTGGTCAGATAAAACATTCAATCGAATTGCTTTGAAATGGGGAAAAATTTTAGAGATTGAAGATGAAAAATACTATCATTCCAAAAGAATTTGCATCCTCACTAAGATACATCAGAATATATTGGAAAAGTTTAAAGTTGTTTTTCATGGCAAAATTTATTGGTTGCGAGCAATAGAAGTACCTGGGTGGAATCCGGAGTTCAATGAAGAGGAGGAAGAAGATGATGTGTCGGATGATAATAATCATGACGAGTTACATAGCGACCAGGAAGAAGAAGATGATGTGGATGAGGTACCTGACACTGTTTTCGATGGTCCTGAAAGACAGAAAGATAATAGTTCAGAAGACCCATTTGGAATATACCCTTTATTGAATAAAGATAAGAATATTAAGGAAGTTAAGATTAATGAAAAGGATCCCAGCTTGGAATTCCCCCCGGGATTCACCCCAGAAGGAAACTTAAAGGAGCAGAATTTAGAAGAGGTTCGGGCAAAGGTGGTTAATGAAGAGGATGAGGGAGATGATAACTCGTTCGTGCATACTGATGGGGATAAAGAAAATTCAGGTTCGGTTAATATGAAGGCAGATTCAAAGGGTTCGTGCCGTTTCACGAAACCAGGTACTCCGCGTACGGGTGGTTCTATTTTAAGTCTCATGGAGGAAGTTGTGAAGGTAGGTCAAACCATGGGCTACAATATGGAAGGGTGTGTTAACGATATTACACAGATGATTAAATCCCAAGGAGAGTGCGGGGTTTTCAGATGAATTTTCTGTCCTTAAATGTTCAAGGCCTCGCCCAAAAGGCTAAAAAAGATTGGGTCAAGGAGTTGTGTACTAAAAATAAAGTTAATTTCGTGGGTCTTCAAGAAACTAAGATGGAATCAATTGATATTCAGGCTGTCCGATCGTGTTGGGGTAATTTAACTTTCGAGTATGAGCATAGTGATTCCGTTGGTAACTCGGGTGGAATCCTTTGCATGTGGGATCCTAATTCTTTTTGCAAGTCAAGTGTTACGAGATCGGATTACTTTGTTATTATTCGTGGGCTATGGTTAAAATCAGGGATGGATTTAATGATTGTGGTGATTTATGCTCCTCAAGAGGCGAGTGAAAAACGTATGTTATGGGACTATTTAACTCAGATTTCGGATCAATGGAACGGTGAAATTGTTATGATGGGAGACTTTAATGAAGTGAGATATAAAGAAGAAAGATTTGGTTCGATCTTTAAACCTCACGATGCGGATATTTTTAATTCTTTTATTCACAACGCGGGCTTGACTGAGGTTCATCTAGGCGGTAGTGCTTTTACTTGGTGTCACAAATCTGCCACAAAGATGAGTAAGTTGGACAGATTTCTTGTGTCCGAAAATTTATTGCAATCGTGTCCAAACATGAATGCTATTGCTCTATATCGTTATATATCAGACCATCGTCCAATTTTTTTACGAGAAGCCGTTCTTGACTACGGTCCAATTCCTTTCCGATTCTTCAATTATTGGATTGAAATAGATGGGTTTGATGAGATGGTTAGAGACGTTTGGTATATTGCTCCTGGAAATAAGAAGAATGCAATCCGCAACTTTATGTATAAACTGAAGTTTACTAAAGAGAAAATTCGAGGTTGGATTTCTAATTATAGATCGAAGTCAAGATATGAGATTTCTAAACTTAAAGAAAATCTCAGAGTGTTTGATGAGGCTATCGATAAGGGCAATAATTCGGTTGAGATGGGTCATAAACGGTTGGAGACTCTTAATAAGATTCAGCAGGTTAATAACACTCATATGTCGGAAACTGCTCAAAAGGCTAAAGTTAAATGGATTGTCGAGGGAGATGAGAACTCGAAATTCTTTCATGGTATGTTAAACAAGAAGCGTAACCAAATGAGTATTCGAGGTATTTTGGTAAATGGTACATGGATCGAGGATCCAGTGAAAGTAAAACAAGAATTTCTTGACCACTTTCGTAACAGATTTAATAAGCCCTCATCGAATCGTGCATGGATTGATATATGCTTCCCGAATGTTTTATCGAATGATCAGCGTGATGAATTGGAACATATGGTTACCAAAGAAGAAGTAAAAAAGGCCGTTTGGGATTGCGGATGCGATAAATCTCCTGGTCCAGACGGGTTCTCGTTTAGTTTTTTTCGTCACTTCTGGTCAACGATTGAAAAAGATTTTTATGAGGCTGTTGACTGTTTCTTTAAGAATGGAGATATGCCGAATGGGTGTAATTCTAACTTTATTGCGTTGATTCCCAAAATTATCGACGCAAATAAGGTTAAAGACTTTCGTCCTATTAGTTTGATTGGGAGCTTATATAAGGTTATTGCTAAAATTTTGACTAATCGGCTTGTTCATGTGATTGGAGATCTTGTTCATGAGGTCCAGTCGGCGTTTGTGTCGGATCGTCAAATTTTAGATGGGCCGTTTATTCTTAACGAGGTTATTCAATGGTGTCGCAAAAAGAAAAAACAATCTCTTATTTTTAAAGTGGATTTTGAAAAAGCTTACGACTCGGTTCGTTGGGATTTCCTTGACGACATCTTAAATAAATTCGGATTCGGTAGTAAATGGAGAATGTGGATTCAGAGCTGTCTTCGTTCGTCTAGAGGGTCCATCCTTGTTAACGGGAGTACTACGGAGGAATTTCAATTCTATAAAGGGCTTAAACAAGGAGATCCGTTATCTCCCTTTTTATTTATCCTCATTATGGAGAGCTTGCATATATCCTTTCAACGCGTGGTGGACGGGGGTTTATATACGGGTATCAATCTAAATTCCAAGGTATGTTTGTCTCATTTGTTTTATGCGGATGATGCTATTTTTATTGGATAATGGAGTGATATCAATATTGATACTCTTGTGAAAGTATTGGATTGTTTTTATCGGGCTTCTGGTTTAAGAATTAATATGTGCAAGAGTAAGATTATGGGTATTAATGTGGAGAATGGGAAGATTCAAAATGTGGCTTCTAAACTTAGATGCCTTGTCCTCAAGACTCCATTTACATATCTTGGTACGAAGGTTGGTGAAAACATGTCTAGGAAGGTAGCTTGGAAAGAGGTGATAGATAAGGTGATGTCGCGCTTGTCTAAATGGAAGATAAAAGTTCTTTCCATTGGAGGTAGGTTCACTCTTTTAAAATCCGTCCTTGGATCGATGCCGATTTTTCATATGTCGATATTTAAAGCCCCTTCGTATGTTCTCAAATCTCTTGAATCCATCCGTAGTCGATTTTTTAATGGTCAAGATAATAATAGTTGTAAAGCTTCATGGGTGAAGTGGGATAATGTTCTAACTTCTAAGGATAAAGGGGGTTTAGGGGTCTCAAGTTTATATGCACTAAATAGAGGTCTCATGTTTAAATGGATTTGGCGATTTTATTCCCAAAAGTCTTCTTTATGGACTAGAGTAATCAAAGCTATCCATGGTGATGATGGTAAGCTTGTTGGGGATGTGACAGTTGGGGGACAAACTTGTTGGACGACGATTGTTAAGGAGGCAAAACGCTTGAAAGAAAAGGGTATCAACGTGGAGGATTTAATCCGCTTAAAGTTGGGGAATGGAGATTCTACGTTGTTTTGGGAAGACAAATGGCATACAGGTGGCAGAATTAAAGACCTTTTCCCTCGGTTATATGCCCTTGAGACGCATAAAAATGCGACTGTCCGAATGAAGCTGTTGGGTCCAAGTCTTGATGACTCTTTCCGAAGGAAAGTAAGAAGCGGAGCTGAAGAATCACAACTTAACTCTTTACTGGATATTTTGCAGGATATTAATTTGCTGCCTAGGGAAGACAGATATCACTGGTCGCTTGAGAACGACGGGGAATACTCAGTCTCTTCTATCCGCAAGCTAATTGATGGAAAGCGTTTTCAGGAGGTAGGTAGTTATACCAGGTGGGTCAAATCCGTTCCAAGTAAGGTGAACATCACAGCTTGGAAGATAAAAACTGACGCGATGCCTTCGAGATTTAATCTCTCTCGTCGAGGAATGGACATTGATTCTCTGATGTGTCCAGTGTGTAACGAAGGTGTGGAGACTACGAGTCATTTGTTTTTCCAATGCGTTATGGCTAAACAAATCATGCGCAAGGTAACTTCTTGGTGGAACGTTGACTATGAGAATGTGAGATCTTATGAGGAATGGCGCACGTGGCTGGTGTCTATTCGGCTCCCAAATAAGCTGAAAGGTATGATGGAAGGTGTTTTCTATGGTTTATGGTGGTCAATCTGGAATTTCAGAAACAAACTCCTGTTCGATAACAAGATCCCCAAGAAGGCGTTAATTTTCGATAATTTAGTTTCCTTGTCTTTTAATTGGTGTAAGTATAGATGTAAAGCATCGCTCAAATGGGACGATTGGCTTAAGAACCCTTATCTTATTTCTGTTTGATCTAGCTCCTTGCTAGCTTAATAAAATGCCGTTCCAAAAAAAAAAAAAAAATCTGACCGAGAAAATACCATCAAAAATAAATTTCATTTGAATGTTACTCCGCAGAGGGATGGAGTGAAGTTTAAAAATAGGAAAGTGCTGATCCTATATTCTACTGTAGTCGATGAAATACAAATGGAGCAATTTCATGTGGAACAAGAAAACGTTTATGACTAGACGTGCCTAATATAATTGAGATTAAGTATGACCAAGTATGCTTCTATCAAAGACATGACAAACTTTACGAAACGCATGATCCTAATACTTGATGAAAGTTAAATAAGCCAATATATCGGGGTGAAAGCATATTAGCATGATAGGTACGAGAGTGCAAAGCCGATGAAGGAATATTGACATTTTGTCTCTAGTGGCTAATGTAATTGATATCAACTTGACATTTTTTTTTTGAACGATGATTATGATTAAGAGTAAAGGGAGTGGTAACGCCCACCTGGCGTTATTACACACATGGCAGCCAAAATGTCTTACATGTACAAGTTTCAACGCCGTTAAGGCGTTATCACCATTTCCAGCTCCTCGGCGTTGGTAACGCGTTTCCATCTACGTTGCCCCAGTAACGTACGTTGCAACGCCCCAAGTTTACAAAACACCCCCCAACGGCTAGTTGATTCAAACAATAAAAACGCCCCAAGTTTACAAAACACCCCCCAACGAGACCATCATAGACCAGAACTGTGAACAAAAAAAAAAAGAGGACGAGACCAGACCAAGAACAAGACCAGAATTGTGAACAAAAACGAGACCATCATAGATCTTTAGAAGATAAACTTCCTTCTAATATTCGAACCATTTCAAAGAAAGAACAAAACCATAACAGTTTCACTCTCTCTTTTTGTTCGGTTAAATCAAAACACAACAAACCATACCTTAGATCTATAAAAGACCTTGAACAAGCGTACTTCAATTGGAACAAGAAATATTCTTGGTGTGTACGTGGTTTGTATAAGAAAAGAGAGGATTGTGAGATTTAGGTGGCTGTGGTTTGTATAAGTAAATGGAGTGATATTAGGGTAGTGACGTTAAGTGGATTTCTTTTGGGCTTATTATTTCATTCATAAATTAAAAGTGCAACAATATCTTTTGGGCTGTTGAGCTGCTAGTTTAAAAAGGGACGAATTTTGGCTAATTTTAGTTAGAATTTGATACATTTTAGGTAGTATTATTGTGGTATCATAATGTTTAAGTTTTATTAATAAAATGTTTGAATGTTTAATAAATGAATTTATTGATGGAAAAATTTTTAAATTTGTAAAAAGTGGTGTTATTTGATGTTATGATTTCTTGGTGTTTTTTGGTGTTATGTTATTTGGTGCTGAGATGATGTGGCGCTGACGTGGCATGGTGTTATTTCATAACTTGTGTTATGACTCCCCATACTCTAAAACAAACTCTCTAGCAAGGAGCTAGAAGAGGATTACAAAGGCTTAATTAACCAAGAGTTCCAACATTGAACTTTCCGACCTCTACATTTAAGCCAAGAAAAAGAAAACATATGAATGCAATCAAGTAAGTCACTTTTCCTTATAGGACGAGAATTAAAAATGACACTATTTCGATACCGTCACAAGATCCATAAAGTCGCCGCAGATATTACGAGAACATGATCCTTGTAATCCTAAGAAGCTCCCCAGTCGTCGAGCCATTGAAGCCAATCGTAACATGAAACAAAAGAAGGCATAGAAACATCGATCCAAACACGAATACGCCGCCATAAGCTAGAAGCCGTATCACACTCGAAGAAAATGTGGTCATTCGACTCTAAACTCACATTACAAAAAGGACACGAAATAAACTGAATCTCTAAACTCCGCAAAGATAAACTAAAACGATTTGGTAATTTATCCAAGATAAGATAAGATGCCAAATAAAGATATTTAGCTTACGGGACACTTTATATGTCTTTACATAAGATTCTCTTAATTTTATTTTCATGTATTTCCATGTTAATTGGCTCATATGGTACAAAATTTCATGCCCACTCTGTTAGGCCTTCATATTTTATTAGAGCATCTACAATGGTAAAACCAACAAAAGCTTTTTACTATTCTACAAAGCTTTTGAAAGAGGTTTTTATGCATTGCATCTAAAGCTTTTTGAATAGCTTTTTACAAAGACTTGTTAAACCTCAAGTCTTTGATAAAAGCTTTCTACCTTTATGCCTCAAGTCATTAATTGCATTAAATGTAAAAAGTCTTTCAAAAACCAACCATTGCATATGCTCTTAGTTCATATGTTTAAAGCATCATTATATTTTATCTGCACAGAAAGTGTGTCAGAAATCAACAAGAAGATATCAACAGGGAGTATAATGCATCTAATTTCAAATCTAATTCTTAACTAAAAATTAAGATAAGGAGCTTCAATTATGAGGTGACATGTGTCACTTCTCAACTAACTCCAAGCCTAACTCCTAACCAAAAACTAAGATAAAGAGCTCCAATTATGAAATGGCATGTGTCACTTCCGAACTTAAAATTCACTTTTATTTTCAAATTGAAATACTATCTTTTTATCTATTTATTTCTTTTATAATCTAATTTCACCATATTTTTTAAAATTTTGTGCTTTTTAATTTAACATCCATTTTGATATATTTTTATAAGTTTTTAATTTTTACATTTTTAGTAGGTTTATTTTTATTAATTCAAATTTTTACCACTTTTATTTCAATCAATACAATTTTGATTCGACAAAATCATATACTTTTGGGAGGAGTGTTTGACGGGTAAGAGATTGCGAGAGCCTTTTTATATGCGGGAATAATAATGTCACGGAAAAGCAACATGAAACCCAAGCAAATAAAGACAACTAACATATACATTCGGAGTGTTGTGAAATGTTTAGATACAAAGAAAAGGTTACTTTAGTAACTAGGATATATGTTAATACACTATACACAAGAGAAAATGTTACTTTAGTAACTAGGATATATGTTAATACACTATACACTAAGCCCGGGTGTTTTGGTGGTAGTCACGCACCTGCTGATGGTTGTACCACGTGTGAATGCGTGATCCTCGTAACACCAAGACACCCACCGTGTGCGGTTGGGTTGTTTTAATAAAATGTTTAGATGTAAAATACAAAATTTAAAAAATTAAGATACGTTATAAAAAAATTAGAATTGGTGATGCGTTTGGTGGTAATAATTACCGGAAGTGATTGGCAATATTCATAAATTTGATTTCAACACTTACTATACAAACAATTAAAGCCGTTTATGTTTACAGTACAACTGTTTATTACACATTTTTAGTGTCCTAATCAAATACGAAAGTGTGCATTTATTGATTTGCTGAATGGTGATATAACGCTAATGTGGAGGTTTTTAGTGGCTATAAGACTGCCGACAGTAAGCCGGTCGTCAAGTTGGCCGATCGACTCCTAACTAGATCGCCATAGCTGTGGCATGTTGGTTGAATTTTTTTTTTTTTTTTTTTTTTTTTTTTAATCTCAGGCACGATCGATTAACACAAAACAACAAAACTATGTCCTATAAAATGATCAAAACCCATCAAGAAATTGGCGGGAAATTAATATGGATCTCATTCGGAAAAATATTTGGAGATCGGAGGTTATGGTGTTGATGATTGTTGGAAAGCATACATGTTTGGATATGTGTTTTTTGTGTGTGTTTTAGTGTGTAGTGTGTATGTTTTCAGTGCGTGTTTAAGGTTGAAGATGAAGTCTAAATTTTTGTGGTAAATGTGTGTTATATTGGGTTATGAGGTGACTGGTACGGTTTTTTATTTATTTATTATTTTTTTTAATAGTTAGTTTTTAGTTTTTAGTTTTGTAATTCTTTTTAGATATTATTTGTAAAGTCTTTTATAAAAGAAAAAGAAAAAAAATGTAATGAAATTAAAATTTATTAGTTGAAAAAAACATGAAGGTCGCTCTTAGTATGGTAAAAAGTTGTTTGTAAGTTGCCGAAAATAGAAAGCTGATGTGGCAGACAAAATGAAGGTCGATGGAGGTCTTTACTGTGGGGCGCGCTGTAGGCAGTCACCTACTCTAATAATGACAGTGATATCCGAGAAGATTATGACAGGTATTTAGCCACGTTAATTGGCTATTATTTCCGACGCAACTAACATATAATAATCATATAATCATATTAAGAAAGCTAGCGACTGTTTTTTGCCTTATAAGTATACGCCCTTAACGTTTTCTTTCCATAATAACAATTCAAATATTCAATCAAAGAGAGTCAAGTTTTAATTAGCATCCATGAACACCCAAAATGGAATTGAGTATGAGGCATTGTTGAAAGGCCAAGCACAAATATTGCAATATATATACGGTGTTCTCGACGGCATGGCTATACGATGTTGTGTTGAGCTTCGTATTGCTGACATAATAAACAAGTATGGCCGCCCTACAACACTGTCGGAAATCGTGACTTCTCTCGATTCTAAATCGATAAATGTAGATGGCCTCGGACGGGTCATGAAGTTCTTGACTCAAAAAAAAGTGTTTGATGAGATGCCACTACGAGAAGATAAGGAGAGAGAGGGTGAAAGTGAAATGACTTACTCTATAAACCATTGTTCTAAATGGTTGTTGTGTAACGCTGATGTGACATTGGCACCAATGGTTATGATGCGGACGAACCCTGTTGTGGTTTCACCTCTACATGTTCTTAGTCAATCGATTAAAGAAGGTGGGACGACGTTTAAGAAGACACACGGAGAAGAGTTGTTTGATTTTTTGCTTGCTTAACGCCGAGTTCAATATGATTTTCAACAAGGGTATGGCTAGCACGGCTAAGATCACTATGGATGCGATCATTTCAAGTTACAAAAACGGATTTCTTGTGTCAGAAGGAAACGTAGTTGATGTCGGAGGTGGTACTGGGGTGGCTATATCGGAGATTGTGAAGGCATATCCGCATATTAAAGGGATCAACTTTGATTTGCCACATGTCATTTCGACTGCACCAATGTATGATGGGGTTACACATGTATCCGGAGACATGTTTAAGGCCATTCCTCATGCAGAAACGATCTTCGTGAAGGTAAAAATTATTGTTTATATAAGAGTTACAGATATTTGTTGTTAGAGTTTCACTAATGTGCATTTTGAATTAAGCGTGTACATAATAAACGAACTCGACTGGGGTAGGTTAATTAACACATTGATCTCGACTAAACCACATATTGGTTGTATGATTTGTTTCTTCTTTATGCTAACCGTGAAGTAACCATACTTTAATACTCTTGTTAATTTGTATTTCAGTGGATTTTGCATGATTGGAGCGATGATGATTGTATTAAGATACTTAAAAACTGTCGTAAAGCAATCTCTAAGGAAACTGGAAAGCTTATTATTGTAGAGATTGTTCGAGATCCAAAAGGAGAAGATTTCTTCAATGACATGCGCCTTACATATGATCTAGTTATGTTTTCACACTTTTCCAACGGAAGAGAACGAACCGAACCGGAATGGAAGAAGTTGCTTATTGAGGGAGGCTTTTCGCGTTACAATATTGTAAAGATTCCTGCACTTCAGTCGATTATTGAAGCATTTCCATAAAAAATAAAATTAGAACGAAGTTCAAATAAACGTTGAAGAGTTGGGTTACCAGATGAACTTTGAAGAATGTAACTTCACATTTTTTTTTTTTTAAGAAATGTCACTTCACTGGTTACTTCTTCGTTATAAGCTTTTAATAAGATGGATTATTGCATCTCTTACTGGGTTGTGTTATTAGGACCCCTTAATTACCCAACTTTTTTATCAGTTTGTGTTTCGTATTTTTAACAGTTTAATACTTTTGACTTTTTAAACTTTATATTTTCTGTTCCGTACTTTTAATTTCACAGTTTTATAACGAAAACACAGTGGAAAAATTTTAACAAATAAAAAAAATAGTAAAAAAAAACAAGAGGGGTATTGGTGGTGTTCTAGGGGGTTACTAATAACCCATCCCTTACTAAAATTGAAATATACTACTACTAAGAGGCTTGGCAATGGTCACGGTAAGGGAAGCACGGTACCGTGCTATCGTGCGGGAACACCGCCGCCTTGCCCACGGTACCGCACGGTTAGAGCTGGCAATTTTGACACGAAACCTGTTAACACGACACGACACGACCTGTTCTTAACAGGTTTCGTGTCACCCCTTAACAGGTTTCGTGTCTTAACAGGTCCGGACCTGTTAAGACACGAATAAAATTAACAGGTTTCGTGTCTTAACAGGTCCGGACCTGTTAAGACACGAATAAAATTAACAGGTTTCGTGTCTTAACAGGTCCGGACCTGTTAAGACACGTTAAGAGACCTGTTAAGAGGTTGTATATATATGTTAAAAAATAAACCCTAGATTAGAAAACACTTTCCTCTTTCCTATCTTTTTATCTCAGCCTCCATAACTCCATTCCTCCGAATCCAACCTTAATCGATACACAATCCTTAATCGATCTACAATCCGATCTCAACATGGAAAAAATTTTAACTGATCGATCCACAATCCTTAATCGATCTACTATTATTTTGTTACCCCATCTTTGTAGACCACCAAGAAAAAGTATCGTAACTCGATATGTTGGTGAGTGGGAGAAGGTGGTGAAGAGATGTGGGAGATGGGTTGATTTTGATAACGGGTATAAGACGATGGATTTGAAGTTTATGGAGAGCGTTTGGTGGGTGTTTGCGGAGTTGTATAAGAAGGGCCTTGTTTATAAAGGATTTCAGGTTCGTTTTTTTTCACTTTATATATGATCGACGATGCATTTGTTAAATTTTTTGATAAGTTTAGGATTAATGTTATTGTATTGTGTGTTTTTGTTCACTTAGGTTACTCTATTGTTATATTTTGGTTACTTGACTTACAAAAATTGTATATTTAGATCACTCCGTTAAATAGTCGATTTTAGGAATTATGGATAGTGTTTGTGGGTGTTTAGGGTCTTTTTTATGGAGGATTTAAGATTTTATATGTTGTTCAAGTTTAAAGTTTGTATGATTATGGAATTTGCTGTAACGTAGTTACATGTCGTTGCAGCTTAAATGATAATACAGAAGAAATATGCTATTGTGATTTGTCACTGAAAACCGACACAAGTCCAAAGACCCTTCAAGGCTTTCGTGGAATTTGTCACTGAAATATATATTTATACTTTAAGACTTTAAGTAGTATATGTTCTTGAGTAGAACAATCAGCAAAAGAACGAAACTTATACATACATGTTGTTTGTGAAGTGTGGTATCTCAAACGTGTAATAACTCTTTGTGGTGTTGAATTTCATTTGACAGGTGATGAATTACAGTACTGGTTGGTTGCAGGACTCCGCTGTCCAATTTCGAGGCAAAACTAAATGAGAAGGTTAGAGATTCAAGCTTCTTGTGTGTCATTTGGAATAGAACTTGCTTGGTAGTTTTGTTTTCTATTCTTGATAGTTTTTTTAAGTGCAATATACTCTGGTGTATTATGATGCATGTCACTTTAGGATGCCAGTTCAAGGTATTATCGCCAGTTAATGGCACTATTTAACGTTTTGCTTCGCCCAATACTAGAACCACAGAAGTCTCTCTTTTTCACTTGACAAACCTTCATTCTGTAGTTAATGTTATTGTTTGGATCAAAAGAGGAATTGACAGAATATAAGAAGATATATTCTATCTTTGAATGAAATATATAGTACAGATTACAATCTATTTATACTGTATGAAAAGGTGTGATGAACCGTTGTGATGGTTCACCAAAAGTCATGCCTTTTCCTACATAACTTTATATAACTGTAAAACCTATTAACTGCCATATGGGTCGAATTTTATACATATGACCCATACTTAGAATCCTGCAGACCCATTATTTACATATACATAGCTCTGCAACTTTAATGCTTAGAACCATTTTACTCAATTTTTACTTGAATACCTCCCTTCATTTTGCTAATTATTGCAGTTTCAATATGTGGAAGTGTTTGGTTGTGGCTTACCATTTTGTCTTCTGTTATATCAATACTAATTAACTTTTATATTCAATTGTAAACAGGATTTAAGAAAATGTATCCAGCCTTATTTCCTTCGCCGTCTAAACAATGAGGTGTTTCGTGAAGATGGTGGTTCAAATACAGCTAAGCTTTCTAAAAGAACGCATACGGGTGAAGAGTGAAGACATTATAATTGTTTACTTTTGTTTCGTTATGTATTAGTTATAAGGATTTATTAAGGACTTTTTGTTTCGTTATGTATTAGTTAAAAATATTATTAGGAACTCTCGTTAATTTGTGAACTCGTTTTGTTTCGGTATGTATTTTTGTTAACAGATCCCTTAACAGGTTCCTTATCGTGTAACATGTTAATTTTCGTGTCGTGTTTGTGTTCGAAAAAAGTGACACGATTTTTTTTCGTGTCGTGTTCGTGTCTTATCGTGTTCGTGTCTTATCGTGTCGTGTCAGACACGATATGCCAGCTCTACGCACGGTAAGGGCCACGCACGGGAAGTCTTCACGCACGAGAACGAGTGAAATTTCGAACGTTGGATTCCATTTTTGACCGTTTGATTCGACCGTTTGCATGCAACGGTTAGATTTTCTTTTTCTTTTTTTTTTCTTTTGTATATATACCCATCAGCTACCAACAATCAAGACACAAAAAAAAACATAGCTACCAAATCACAATTAAATCCGATCCAAAAAAAAAAAAAAAAACAAAAAAACAAAACAAAAAAACAAAAAAACTCAACCCTATGGAATTTAAAAGAATTGGTTCGACTCTATTGTTAGATGAGCCGTTTCAGTGGTCTAACGATAGTAGTCTCGAGGTTTTTGCTAACGCGATTCACAAAGATGAGGTAGCTGATACGGCAAGGTCGAAACGAAAATCAGTAAAACGCAATCGGATCAAAGCTGCAGAAAGATTGCATCTTGATTATTTTTGTGAAGATCCCAAATTCGACGATGAGTTTTTTGAAGATATGTATCGTATGCCTAAAAGTTTATTTTTGAAAATCACACATGATATTGAGGCTAGATTCGAGTATTTTCAAGTAGGTTATGATGCTAGATCGAAAAAAAGTTTCACAGCCATACAAAAAATGTTTGTCTGCCATTAAACAACTCGCAACCGGTAATCCACCGGATGAATTTGACGAATATTTGGAAATGGCACAAAGAACGTCACGTGAATGCCTTCAATTTTTTTGTGATGCTATTATTCAATTGTACGCTCGAGATTTCCTACGTAGGCCAACAAGCCATGATGTTGCACGTTTGTACGAAGCACACGAAGAGAGACATCACATTCCGGGTATGATCGGTAGATTGGATTGCACACATTTTGTTTGGAGGAATTGTCCAATGCAATTGAGGTGTCAATATAAAAGGGGTTATTATCAATACCCCACGATTATGATGGAGGCAGTGGCGTCTCAGGATTTGTGGATATGGCACGCGTTCTTTGGACCGCCGGGTTCAAACAATGATGTGAATGTTGTGATGCAATCTCCGCTATTCACCACCGAGCGTAATGGTACGGCACCTAAGTGCCGATTTGTTGTGAATGGCCGTATGTACAAGCGTGGCTACTATCTAACCGATGGCATATATCCGACGTGGTCTACTTTTGTTAAAGCGTTCAAATATCCAACCGACCCGAAAGAGAAAAAGTTCAAAAAAGTACAAGAGTCGGCTCAAAAGGATGTTGAACGGGTATTTGGTGTTCTCAAAGGTAAATGGGGTATACTGAATCGACCCTTACGGCCACACACAGTAGAAAGAATTAGCAAACTAGTGTATGCGTGTGTGATATTGCACAACATGATTATACATAACGCCGGTAACGCAATCTCGCCAGTTCATATTCGGGATCCTCCGATCCAACCGGTGTTTGAAGAAGCAGCCTTAGCCGAGATACGACATGAGGACACACATTTTCATCTTCGATTTGATCTTATGGAGCATATTAACGCTCAACAATTACCATACCTCCAGGTGGACGATTTCGACGATGAAGTTTAGTTTTTTAGTATTATGAAATTTAGTATTTTAGTATTATGTAATGTTATTTTATGTTTTTTTAGGAATATTATGTAATGTTTTATGAAATTTAATGGAATTTTAGTTTTTTTATTTTATTTTAAAGGAATTTAAAAAAAATGAAGTGAGGGATGGTGGTATGGTGCCACAAGTGATGCCAACAAAAAAAGGGTGAGGGATGAGAAAAATGGGTGAATGATGTGACATAAGGAGATTGGTTGGGAGTGAGGGATGGTGGTATGGTGCCAAAAGTGTTGCCAACCCCCTAAGGGGGCGTTTCTTTTTTCCTTTAGTAAAGGGATTGGACCCACTTGCTATTTAATATTATTACTTTTTAAGATGAGGCTCATAAAAATCCCTTATTCCCTTTATATCCACAAGAGATAAAAATTATGTTAAAAAAAAACACAAGAGATAAAAATTGAGACTCTCCCCATTAAGAGGTATTAACAGACGAGGGACCCACTAAACCCTTAGCTAAGGAGAGGGAAAAAAAAAAAAAAAAAAAAAAAAAAAAAAAAGTTAATAAGTTTACGAGATTGGTTCAGTAAAGGCTTATTGGTTATAGATAAGGTAAAAATGAAATCAACTTAAAACTTTGTGAAGATTAATGCCAGGTCGATCTGCAAGTCAGTGCATTATTGTTTGTCCACTGGAGTTCTAAATGGGCTTGGGCCAAGTGATAAAGAACCAATTCGAGATTGAAGTTAAAAATATGCTTTACTTTGTCGATCAGTACGTCATTTGCACATAAAGTCGAAAAACAAATATCAAAAGTAGCTTTAGATAAATGGTTTTAACAAATTGCACATAAAATAGAAGAAAGAATACTGCAACATATATGTCTGTAATTTAAAATATGTTCATGACCGGTCCAATTTGTGACTTTATGTGTGTATTAAATTCGTTTGAAAGGATCTTAACTTTACATATATCTTAACTATACTTACAATGCATCATAGCTAAAAAAAAACCTTAACTGAAACTCTTAAAAGTTATAAACCAACACAGTTTAACCCATAGCTGTTAAGATCTCGATTTAGCTCTTAAGATCTTCCGATTTTACGATCCCATTAAGCAAAAACGAGTCGATTCTTCGTAGAATCTTAAAAGGCATAGGATCTTAAGTAGGATCTTGATCTTACCGTTGGATCGTAAGATCTGGACCCAATTCGATCCTACTTTCCTTAAGTTAACTAACTAAAAAACTATAAATGAATGCATTTTGTCAATGTAAAACATTAAATGAAGCACATGGATTATTATAAATGTTTTATAAGAGCAAAATTTGTAGATTTTAGATTAAAAAATCATCGTCCTTAATCAATGATTAGATATTTTAGATTTTAAAACATTAAACGTTGCATTATCGTATTAGTATAACTTTCAGAACTCTTCTTTCTTCAAAAATTTGGTATACAATCAACTTTGAATACAAATTACTCGACAAATAAGATTTTTAAATATTTAAGTAGGATCTTCCAATCTCGATCTGATCTTATGATTACGATCTTACAAAGACAAAAACGATCCATAGTAAGATCTTGATCTTAACAGCCTTGAACTTTAACCACAAACACAAATGATTATATATTCAACAAATCATCCCTTTTATTTTTTATAATTGCATCACTTTTACATGATCAGAGAGATGTTTTAAGTTCAAACATACAAAAGAAAATCAAAACCTAAACTTATTATAAAGAGAAACCCTAACGCACACTAAACACCTTTTTCTCACACACAAGTTATGAGAAAATAAAAGATAAAAAAACAATTATATAGCCAAGGACCAAGCTGATCTATCTCTTCAACAATTTGCACTTCCAGTCCTCCAACTTTAGACGTGCATACTATTAGGTACTAATCTTCCAAAACTTTTTCAATCTTCACCCTTCATCAGATTGAGACCTGCTAAGCACAAAACACAATACAAAATAAATTTCCAAATGTACAGCCCCTTAGCATATGTAATCTCAATATCCCCGCTTAAGTTAAGCCTGGAACATATTATTTAATTTAAGCATATCATAAAACTTTTTATGTTCAACCACACTTAAACCCTTAGTAAATAGATCTGTCACATTTTTCTCTGATTTAACCTTCACAGTTTTAATGACACCATCATTTATTTTATCTCTGAGGAAAAACAAATCTATCTAAAAGTGTTTAGTTCTCTCATAAAAAATTGGATTAGCACCAATTTGTATAGCACTGCTATTATCACAGCTCATTTCAACATGTATAGAAACTTGCACTTTTAGGTATGGACACACTTTTAGGATCCATATTACTTTACAAGTTACACCACACATAGCTCTGGATTCTGCTTTAGTAGAAGACCTAGCTATAACATATTGCTTTTTGCTCTTTTAGGAAACCACATTGTCCCGGATATAGATAATACGCATACCTTGTTACTGACTTTCTTGTTATTTTACATTTAGCCCAGTCAGAATCAACAAAAACTTTCAAGTTGAATGTATCACTTTTACTAAAAGTTATCCCATTACCTACGGATATCTTTAAGTACATTAATACTCTAAAAGCTAGTTTTAAATAGGATTTCATATGTGCATGCATAACTTGATTAAGACAGTGTACGACATAGCACAAGTCTGGTCTAGTCAAAGTTAAGTAAATTAATTATAACGATCAACAAACTGTATTTTTAAAGTTTTCCCGACTTATTCTTGCTTGAAGTATTAACGGATTCAAGTGGAGTATTAGATGGTTTACAAGCAAGTAAACCAAACTCAGGAAGCAGTTCTAAACAATATTTTCTTTGAGTTAAGCCGATACTAGTTTCATTTTCAAAAACTTCTATCCCAAAATATATTTTAATTTTCCTATGTCTTTAAGAAATTCAAAACTTACTTCTATCTCAGATATGTCATTACCAGTAATAACAATGTCATCTACATATAACAAGAATACAACAAAAACATCATCTTTTGATTGAGTAAACAATGAAAAATCATTTTTTTCTACACAAAACCAAATTCTTTTAAAAATGTTAACTTCTCATTCCATTTTTCTTGATGCTTGTTTTAAACCATGCAAAGACTTAGGGTGCGTTTGGTATAGTGCCATGAATGACAATGGGTATGAGTTTGATAGTAGTGGTGGGTCCCTCACCTATGAAAGATCTATTCCTAGCACTTTTGATCTATATAGAGTATGGATTATATCTATCATTCATTACCATAGTGGCGGGCCCTCTCATCGTAAACAAACACGTTTAATCACTTTCATAGTCATAGTTCCATTCCCATAGTGGAATACCAAACGCACCCTTAGTCAACTTACAAACTCTAGTGTCATTTTTATCAAAATAACCCTCAAATCATCCCATATATACATCTTCTACCAATTCACCATACAATAAGGCATTATTAATTATATCAAGCCGAAATATTGGCCATCTATGATTAACAGAAATACTAAGAATGCATCTGACAATAACAATTTTCAAAACTGGTGAAAATGTTTCTTCATACGCTATACGTTCCTTTTTATTATACAATTTGGCAACAAGTCACATTAAACCTTTCTACACTTCCATAAACCTCATATTTAACTTTATAGACCTACTGACAACCTATTGGCTTTCTGCCAATAGTCAGATCAAGTAATTCCTATGTTTTGTCCTTATATAATGCTTCCATTTGTAGATTCTATGCCTCTACCTACCTATTTTAAACCATAATCGCCCTCACTGCACTTTTTGCATCAATTTATCCATCTTTATTACTTACTTTCCAGTGAAGCATCATGGATGAAGTCACTCGTTTATAAAGAAGATGCTTCAACTATGATCGTTTCTACATGAATGCTAATTAAAAGATGACATAAATGCAATAGTGCAGTGTCGTACATGGGGTCATGTGTCTCCGCAAAAAATTTCAACTTTTTAATACAAACATTGTTTTTATCCGAATTTTTTATGCAAGCACCTATATAATGTGTTTGATTTGGGTCTTGTGTTCATCAACCGAGTTTTTTCAACTTTTCAAAGCAAGCAACCAATCATCTCATTCATTATCTCTAAGATGCTTCAACTACAATTACATGAATCATATAAGTTAATCTATACGTTATTATGTAATATAATGTAATAACTTGTAAAGTAATATTTATCGAGTTTACAGAATGTATTTGTTATGGTAATGTAATGATGTTAACATAAGTGATGATAACTTTTATTAGCAACAAACACTAGGTAATAAAATAATACATTAATTTAAAATGCTTTTAAAAAAAATACATTAATTTAAAATAAAAACAATTGAAACAAACAACATCAAATATCTTTAGCTATGTAATACTCAATTTATTTTTTTTCTTTCTCCAAAGCTCTTTGCATTCGTTGAATATCATGGTGTAGTATAAAAATTCTTTTTTCAACTTTTCCTACCTTTTTCATCAGTAACGCTACATACCTCTTCTCAGCAAGACGATTCTTTTCGTAATTGGGTCTTTTTTCAACTTTTCCTACCAAAAATGGGTCTTTCCGTAATTCCCTTATGAACTGATTCTTGATTTCGAATTGCATGTCATCTCCAATAGCCGGCCTAACCAAACCAGACCCTTGTTCTTCTCTAGCAAGAGCCAAATATTCCTCGAGAGTGAGGGTTTCAATGTCACCATCTGCCATGGTACCTGAAACTTAAAATTGATCGTGAGAAACTAAAAATAAAAATAAAAATTGCAAAACTTAAATAAAATCCTAATAGCTCCCCGGCAGCGGCGCCAAAAACTTGATACAGGTTTTACCGACCAGGTTTTAATATTTATAAGTTGTTCGTTTACCTAAGGTTTACCTAATGCACTATCGGGCAGTGTACCCGGTCGTGTGAGGTATAGCTAGTTGGTAAAGCCGAGGTAGTCCCAAGAGCTATGCATGTGGAGTCTATCTAAGTTTAGTGTCACGTTTAAAAGGGGTTTTTATAAAAAAAAAGTAAAGTAAAGTAACTCCCAATACCGTCTTCCACGGGTTATGGGTCCCAATACCGTCTTCCACGGTGTATGGGGGAGGTTGAGATGTAGACAGCCTTACCCCTACCCAAGGTAGAGAGGCTGCTTCCGGTTCTACCTAAGGTAGAAAAGGACCTCCAGCCTTTTGTAGGGAGTGAGGATCGAACCCTTGACCTCTAGGTTGAGAGGCAAGGGGTTTTCCAACTGATCCAATATTATGCTTATAAAAGTAAATAACAAAGCAAGTAAATAAATAGAAGGAAATCAGTAGGGAGAAGCAGTGTTAACCTAATTACTACTCTTATTATTATCATGATTAGTTTTCTAGCAAGTGCATCCTATCGTTTCGTTTGCGGGTTATATACATTTAGGATCAGAGGGTTAAATCACCTAAATCTATCTTACACCTTGTCCTATTCTCACATATTGTAAATGTAAGAGTTCATCGGTCGGCGTGAACCTACGAAGATGCAAGAGTCATTAAGTACCTCTACTAACGTGGACAAGTCTAGTGGGATGCGGGTATTGGTCACATCTTACACCCCCTCTAACTTCTTCAAGCATATTGGATTGATGGGTGGTAATAGGGTTAATTCGCACATGTATGGTGATATTTCTATCACCAAGTCACATCCTCATTGGCTTGGGTCCTAGGGTTAATTCACCAAGCCTCCAAGGAACTACCAATCCTCAACACTACCAAAACTAGAGTGTCATAAGACTCGCCAAGAAAGTATACAAACAAAACGATAATAAATGCGGAGAAAACTACATCATAATAATAACAATTCCATAACAAGGCTAACACCAAGAGGTGTTTAGCCACTCATATTCATAAATGCAGTAAATCAAGTGTTTGATATCACAAATTTAAATATGAATCTAATACAAATCAAAGGAATGAATAAACTTATTCTTGGTGTGTGAATTCTCTCTTGGAAATGACTTGTATGCAGATTGAACTTCGTTCCTCCTGCTCCCTGAATTTCTCCCAGCTTCTATGTGGTGAAAAGTGAATGAATAAACTCGGAATTAGGGCTGGTATTTATAGGCCCGACTTTGCTACGGCGTAGCTGTATGAGTTGCTACATTGTAGCCTTTGTTAATTTCATCTACGCCGTAGCTTGATCAAGTGCTACGAGCGTAGTTTCATCATTGGTTGCTTCTACGGCGTAGTTATTTGGGAAACTATGTCGTAACTTCTTCTTTGGCCACGTGAGTTCTTTACTGCTTGATTTTGGGGTCTACGCTGTAGGTCGAGAGTAGCTACTCCGTAGAGCCTTATGATAAGTTACTACACCATAGACATGGATGAGCTACGCCGTAGTCTTCGTTAGTAGTTGCTACGGCGTAGGTAGATAGAGTCTCTACGCCGTAGTTGGTGCAGAATCCGCATACTTTACATATTTTCTCATTAGTTCTTCCATTTCCGTGCTTCTTTGTTCCTTTACTCATCTTTGCCCTGAAAACAGAATATAAATGAATAAGAGTATATATCCTACATATTAATACAAAAGATGAGTAATTAAAGGGGAAATTAACACTTAAATCACAGAACTATTTGATGTTATCATATTATTCCTTACACAATAAGGTAACACATATTTGACAACAACTTTGCTACTTTTCTTCTGCATCTTATGGTAGATGACTTCTTTTTGGAAAAATAAGGACAAGGAAAATATGAAGTATGTTTCATGCTTAGCATAATAGCATTTTCTTTTCTCTTTTATTTGGCTACGAAGAGGAGAAAGTAGTGAAACACAACAATGAACCACACCATGAAAACTTCATATTTTATAGCAATTTTAACACTAGTCAATGAAGCACAACACGAGAAAAGAAACATAAAACCGAAGTCTCTAAAGCACGACACAAAAGTAGCCAAAGTCTATGATTCTTGGATATTCCGTTATATTTTCTTTTTCTAAAGTGATTGTTGTAAAATTCAATATAATATAATTATGTTTTATGTTACGATTGTCATTGCCAATTTCAATACATTTACGTTACGCTTTACATAGTTTGTACAACTTTAATTGTTACAACGACATAAATCTATCATAGAGAAATTGTCACACGATATAGATTTATCATGGGGAAATGGATGAAGTAGATTGGATATGTATAGAAACTATCAAGATGTTAAGTCACAAATAAGTATTCCGAACATGTAGTTCACAATTATATTTTATTCCCAAAGCCGCGTCTTGTTCTCACTAGATGAATCATGTTGGATTTAAACACAACATACTGTTGATTATTGCGAGAAAATCTTTATACTAACCATAGTGTATTGACGAACTCTGAGTTTTAAGCTCTTGTAGTGACCAAGGCT
The DNA here is from genome assembly GCA_030686995.1 of Artemisia argyi. Classification (NCBI taxonomy): domain Eukaryota; kingdom Viridiplantae; phylum Streptophyta; class Magnoliopsida; order Asterales; family Asteraceae; genus Artemisia; species Artemisia argyi. The sequence continues at coordinate 92,008,668 of CM060699.1, forward strand.
TGCTTTAAAATCTTTTCAAGAACTGTCGGTTTAACATTTAAGATGAGTTTTCTAGTAGATTTGGATTGGGTTAATACGGAACACAGAAATTTCCTGTCACCATAAACAGGGAAAATGAAACCGTAATACATCGTATTTCAATCGAAATTATGTCATAGCGTATTGGCTGATCTGTCATATGCGTACGTCATACATATTGAATTCGCATTGGTTCGCAACACGATCGTAGTTGACCGCACTTGTTGCGCTTTGAAATAATAACTTTGGCTAGCTGGTGAAGCTACAAACGTAGCTCAAGTTAGGCGACATACATTCAACAGACAAAACAAACGTATTCAATATATTAAAGTAAATAATGTCAGAGGTAATTTTGTCATTTAGAAAAAAAAAATCCTAATTTTATTAAGAGTAAATTACATGGATGGTTCTTGTGATTTGCCAAAACTAACAACCTTTTTCTCTCGAAGTTTGAAGTTGTTTTGCAAAGTTGAGTAACGTGGAAAATAAGTAGTTGTAATCTATGCAATTAACACCATGTGTTAATGGGTGGTAGATGATCTTTATCCTATGTATTTCCATTCAATTCTTTTATGTTGGTGTTTGACTTAATGTTGCAAATGGTTAGTGGTTATCCTCTTGTATGTTTGACTTTTGTTTTCTTGATGACCCATGTACTTTGCAATCTCTGAAGTGGAGTGTTAGTTGGCTTGACCTTCTTAATGGATTAGTATGCTTATAATAATTGTGGGGTGTAAACATTGAGTCAAGAAATTAAATCAAGATTAATTATGTAGCAGGTATACTTAAGTAGTTAAGTTTATGATACAGAATAAATGTTGGATGCTTCAAACTTGTATACAATTTTCTCTTGAGGAAGACACATGTTTAGTAAAAGCCCAGACCGAGGACCAAACAGATTAGAAGAACCAAAAATAAAAACACCGCCTAGTAGGCTAGCACACAGAAAAGCTCAACAAAAAACGTACAAAATGTTACACAAAATGATAGATTAGAGAACTTTTTTTCTTTTTGAACAAAGAATAGAGAAATTACACGGTCTGTGATCCCAAAAATCCAGTTTATACGTAAGGACATGGTTTATTACAAGCATATTTGATAAGGCGATGATGGGTATGTCAGGGAGAAATAGTAGCAGGAAACAATAGCAGTTATCAGTAATGACAAATCGTAGCAAAAAGCAGTAGCAAGAACAATAGCTGTTTGTTTTGATAAAACATTTGATAACACTTTTGTATACTTGTAATTATCAAATGTAAATGCTAGTTGCGAGTAAGTGTTCCTTCAAGTAACATTTTGATTTGAAGCGTTTAAAAAAATTAAGAATGCTAATTGCTTGTTGACAAACAAACATTATGTACAAAATACTAAACATTATTTATTAGTTGCTTCAAAATACTCTTTAATACTCGCTGTTAAATATAAGGCAATAAAAAGGTATCGAACTTAAATTCAATTTTAATTTAAGGTACTAATCTATTTTTTTCTCAATTTTATATATCCAAGTTTTTTTGTGTTGCAATGTTGGGAAATTTTTACCCACACAAAAGGTTGTAGGTCACCACCTACTTGCTTCATCTTCTCCAACCATCTTTTCGGCAAAACAACTTACTTTTTTCGCTTTGTTTCCTTCAACATACAATCATGTTTCTTACCTAAATTAACATAAATGTTGATATCTATCTTCTCACATTAAAACATGTTTCTCAAGAACCCATATACAAGTTGTCTTATAATTTTTTTTTTTTTTTTTTTTTTTTTTTTTTTTTCTCTTTCTCATAAACACTCCAACAAACATCACTACAAAACCCATATATAAAAGATGACGATGTTGTCTTTATTTCTATTTACCCAGTACGCCAATAGTCCAACAAACATACAAAACTCTATGTTAAAGCTTTTATATTATAAACAAATCAAAGAAACTTAAATATTGTTAGAAGCGTTTGTTGGTTTTGATTCTCATGTAATGTTTCTTAATGGCTTCTGTCAAAAGGGTTATCACTAATCGAATCCTACCTGGATTTGGAAGTTTGAACCATATTCTAGTTTTTTGTACTGCATATGATACATTCTGATGCACATGAAATGCAAATCAAGGTTGGGGGAAAAGTAAGCAGGTTACCCGCTGAACGTATATATGTGACCGGGTAACTTATAAATTGTCCAACATTGCAACACAGAAAGAAAAAAAATTACTACCTTAGATTGATATTGAACATAAGTTCGGTACCTTTTCATGTAATTTGCCCTTAAATATACTATACACTATTTTCTTTTCATGCACATAGTTTATACTTTATTACATTCAAAATGGCTCGACATTTTTCAATCAAAATGAATATTTAGATTTTTGTTATCTTTATTGTAGAATATATGTTCGAAAAGTAACCAAAATGACTAAATTAGAGTTTTATTTGTCTATAACTAGTTTTTAGCCCCGTGCATATTGGAAGTTTATTAAATAAGTTGTTTTATAATATTTTATATTTATATAATTACAATATCAGTACATGTGCGGGTTATTACATACTCATAATTTTTTTCATTATTTATTAAAATCGATTAATATTTTGAATATATTTTTGTTTGACGAATTATTTGACTTTTTTTAACTGACATGATGTTAACGTTGATATTGTTTAAATTTAACTATTAATATCAGGTTTTAGACATTATGCGTGTTTACTAGTACGTGATGACCCTTGAATAAATGTTTTTGGGTATCTTTATTTATATTTTTAAAAAGGAATTACATGTGTAGTTGGTATATGTACAATCTCGTGTATTTATTTTCATCTCACAATAATATATGGGGTCGTGACTTTATTTTAATATTTAAATTTGTGTTAATAATGATTTTAGCTGTATTTAACTTTTAAATCCGTATACGCGTCGGTTAAATGTATATAGAGGAATAACATAATGATTTTAGCTGGTGGGAGACAATTCGCCAAACTTTAGGGACGAAATATGCAAATTCATCAAACTTTAGGAACAATATATGCTCCAAAGGTTTGCCACAAGGACGGTCTTTGCAGTTTCAAAATGTTTGGGACGAAACATGCAAATTCGCTAAACTTTAGAGAAGATTTATGCAATTTACTCTTTAATTTATTTATAAAGTTATAAAAAAATATAAAAATTAATAAGATTATTTAACTCTTTATAATTTATTAATAAGTTTTTATTAGTTATTTTTTATTTTTAGTTTGTTTTATAAAATCGATACATCTGTTTTACAGATATTTATATTGTTTGATGAAATTAAGTAGTTTGACAAAATAAATATTTTTTTATTTTTATTGACTAATAAAAAACTCGATTTCAAAATTAAACGCTACGATTGATCCTAAAAATCAAGTTTTCCATTTTATATCTTAAGACGGAGATGAGAATTATAGAGTGGTTGTTCTTCAAGTCAAGAAACATGTGCTTGATATTATTTTACCACACTAGTGACTAGTAGTGTGACAAATAGACAAATTTACATTATTACAAGAATTTAGTACGTAGTAGTAGCTTGTAGGTTTAACTTTTATAGATTCGTTTGTAGTTAATTGATTTTGGTAGTTATGCATGTTGTGTTTCTTTTGTTCTAATAGGATACTCATTTTTGTCCGGGCAAATGGCACAAAAATTTACCTCATTTATGGTCTGTTTTACTTTTTTTTCTTGCACAAAAAGGCGTTCAACTTTATTTTTTGGCGGATTTAGGTTTTTTACCAACTTCGGTTATCCACTTCGTTAGAAACTTACACGTTTGGTCTTTGAATATGTATAGCATTTCATGCACAGTCCATCACCACAAAAAAAATTCAAAAAAAAATATTTTCAAAAAAAAGTATAGAAAATCTTATTAAAAAAATTAGAAAATATAAAAAATTAATAAAAATTTAAAAAATAGAAAAAATCAAAAATCAAAAATACTTTTTGAAAAAAAAATTCAAATTTATTTTAAAAAAAAATTAGAAAAATATTAGAAAATTAAAAAAAATAAAAATATTAATTTTTTTTTAATTTAAAAAAATATAGAAAATAAAAAACTTCAAAAAAATTAAAAAAATAATAAAAAAAATTATTAAAAAAAATCGAAAATATTTTTTTGAAAAACAAAAATTAGAAAGAAAAAAAATTTCGAAAAAAAAAATTAAAAAAAAATTAAAAATTTTTTTTTTAAATAATTATCGTAAAAAAAATTTTGGAAAAAATTTTCAAATTTAGAAAAAATTATTTTTTGTCGATAATTTTTTCTAAATTTTGAAAATTTTGGAAAAAAATTTAGAAAAATTTTTGGAAAAAAACTTTTAAAAACAATTTATTTGAAAAAAATTTCCAAAGTTTTTTTACGATAATTATTTTTAAAAATAAATTTGCAAAAAAAAAATTTTTGAAAATTTTTTTTTGAAATTTTTTTATTTTCTAATTTTTGTTTTTCAAGAAAATGTTTTCGAAAAAAAAATTTTGAATTTTTTTTTTTTATTTTTTCGAAATTTTTTGTTTTCAATATTTTTTTAAATTTAAGAAATTTTTTTTTTAATTTTTTTATTTTCTAATATATTTTTAAAAATTTTTTAAAAAAACTTTTGATTTTTTTTTTCAAAATTGATTTTTGATTTTTTTTATTTTCTATTTTTTTAAAATTTTTATATAATTTTTTTATTTTCTAATTTTAAAAAAAATCTATATATTTTTTTTGGTGATGGATTGTGCATGAAATGCCTATACATATTCAAGGACCAAACGTGTAATTATCTAACGAAGTGGATAACGGAAGTTAGTAAACAGACCCTAAGTTTAGTACCTTTTTATGCCATTAGCACTTTTAGTCCCGATAAGTGGTAAGTGATAGTTCTTTAATTAGTCAAACTTGATATGATATTCTGGATAAAGCTTATGGTACAAAATAGATTATTCAAAAATGTGTAACTAGTGTCATATTCATGGTGTTTGTCAAGTTAGATTAAACCAAAGTTGACAGATTATTTGACCGAAAATTATAACAACCCACTAACTTCCTTTAGGTTAGAAATGTCTTACTAACTTAACTTAGGCCCTCACTAAGCACAACCTAGGTTAGAAATGCCTATACCTATTTCCCGAGAAATTTTTTTGCTTTACTATACTACTATTGCCTAACTAACCTCTAGACAAGCTCACGTATCCACCTATGCCAACCAACCACCACTATGTTTACTTGATGTAAACATCCAGGTATGTCAAGTCAATGTTACAAACACATTTTCACTAAGTAAACTATCACTCTAATACACAATACTCATCACAAAACCCTAATTGCACATTTGTGTTCCCGGTTAGCTTTAAAACCCTAATTGCTTATCTGAACTAACTTAAAAGTGTTCAAAGCTTAGGTATGAGTTACATTAGTATATTTAGAGTATATTAGACTCCCTAGATCATAGTACAACACTCTAGAACCTAGGTACAAGTCCCTTAAGCACAAAACCCTAATTAGGTCATAACTTCCCGAAACTAGGTCTAAACTATCCCAAATCTTTACCATAAGTTACCACCACTTAGTATAAGCCTCCTAGGACTTAATATTAGTCACTAAACACCCTTAGGACCCTAATCTAGGTACTAAACCCTAGGCAAAACCCTAAACTCTAACTAGGCAAAACTAGGTTAAAATTTGACCTAACACCTAAACTAAGCTACTTAAGCACCTCAAATGAACCCAAGAAAGTAGGTGGATCACCTCCCTAATACTAATCTAGCACCCTAGCACCTCTAAGCACCCAAGCAAGTAGGTGGATCACCTACTTGTCACCTCCTTCAACCCCTCGACACACCACCACCACAACCGGCCTATACCAGCCCCCTACCTACCCATAGCTCGTCCTAGTCACCCTCTAGACCTCCCATATCACCCCTAGCTCAGCTTAGTCACCCCCTCCTCCTCGCCACCTCCTTCTTCTTTTTCTTGGTTGCTACTCTATACGCGACCTATAAATACCCCCTCCGCTCACTACTTCACTTCACACCTTCCCTCTCTTCTCTATCACATATATTCTGTAGTATAGAACCGTTAGAACACTTAGAAGTCGAGTAGTGAAGCCCTAGCCTTGTCGAGTTCTAGTTTTGAGTCGAACAAACCCTAGTTCCCTCGTTACCCTTCCTACGACCTAGGTAAGCCTCACCTTTGAATCTAGTAGCCTTAGTACTGACCTAGGACACTTAGAACATGCCTTAGAACCTTTAGAGTAGCTGATTGATGCTAAACCACCAACTTATATTGACCAAGGAATGGTCAACAAAGTCAAATAGCCTAGATCAATGCTCCGGGTAATATAAGGTATCACCAGGTCGTTAAATCCCTTTGAGATGTGAATTGTAACTTTAGCGTACTTGTGATCGGGTGATTATTCACAGAAAATGGTTGTGATAAGATTTATTTGGAAATTATTGACAAATATAGCTTAGGAAAGCTACGTGATTGATTACGGGAATTAAGATTATAAAGATTTGAGCTAAAACCTAAAAACGTACGTTTTAATTAAAAACGTGTACAGACGAACGAAACAAAACGTACAACTGATGGACGGAAAGGGTTACAAGTGTGAAATTATTATTTTTACAATCCTAATAAATAAAGAAAATTTTAAGAAAAAGAAAAACTATTTTTACACTATTTAATTATTTATTATTAATTAATTACTAATTATCTATTTATTAACTAATTAACTAATTAGAATTATTAAAAATACTAGAAAGACTTAAAAAATTAAGAAATTTTTTATAAATCTAATTAACCATCACTGGAATCCTAAAAAATTATAAAAGGTTGATTTTATGTATTTTTAAACTAATTTACTAATTATTAATCTAATTACTAATTAATTACCAATTAAACTAACTAAATTATAAAAAATGGAAAATGAACAGTACAAATTCTAGAAAAATGTATAAAAATATTTTAACTTAAATAAAAGCTAGAAAAATTATAAAAACTAGGTTGTACTTTATAAAATCTAATTATGCTATTTAATTACTTAATATTAATTACTAATTAATTAAACTAAAATTAATTCTAAAAACCACTAAAAGACAAAATTAAAATCTGGGAAAATTTCTAGAATTATTTTAACCTAAAAGAGAATTTATAAAAATATAAAAATGATATATTGCTTATAAATAATCTAAAAAGAAAATTAAAATGATAAATCCTATTAAATAGAAGCTATCACTATAATTAAAGTTGGTTTTTTTTGGTTTTTTCTTTTTTTCAAACTGATTAACTACTAAAAACTAGAACTTTTTGTGAAAACACTTTTTATATAACCCACTAATAAGCACTTGAGAGCTTATTGATCCACACAGTTGACTTTTGTTGACTGTGAAAGGATTTTAGCTCAAATGGAAGAAGGTGGGGTCCACATTGGTGAATTTTGGTTTCTCTGAGATGTTTGATCAATATTAAGCTAGTTTCAACCAAAGAAGTAGCTTAAATAAGCCACAACACACAAATAAGTAGTTGCTTATTGTATTTCTGAGTCAAATTGGGGACAAAGTTTGGGGCCTATTTCAGGTGGGGTCCAGTGGTCAAGAGGTCAAACAAAAGGTCAACAGATCAACTCTGATAGGAGGGGGTTGGGAGAACTCAAGGGTGAAGTGTGGGACCCACTGGGTTGACCACAAACCACTACCAAAGTTGGGTGGGTGGAACTGAGCTGCTGAGACAGGGCAAATGGTTGCCCTGCAACCAACTTCCAAGGCTATTTTGGTCACTTGAAAAAAATCACAAAAATGTAAACTTTGTAGAAACCTTAAGTTCAACTGGTAGAGTAATCACATAACAAATTTCAGGTCCCAACTCACAACACACAAATCATGAAAAATCACCAAAGTTTTGCAAAAATCTGAGACTTCACTTTTGACGTTTTCAATGAACTAGCTTATTTGACTTTGATGAATTTTAATTGACTTCTAGCAACTTATTATGATATAATAAGTTAAAGTGAGATGATATTGAGTGATATTAACTAATTATCTACTGTTTTAACACAAACTTGGACTAAAGTACCTAACAGTTAACAGATTATGAAATGGTTAAAGGAAATTTGACTTTTTATAAAAAGACTACTTGATTTTATACTATACCTAACATATTTATACCTATTGTGACTTATTAAAACAGAAACTAACCACAGACCCACCCTGGAACTCAGGGTAAAACCTTATCCCAAACACCCCTTTACTAGTGGTCTGTTTGTGTTTTGCACAAGAAACATGGATCTTTTAAGAGATCAGATGGCAAGTTAGGTTGAGACAAGTTTACAATCATGCAAGAAATACTAATCAACCAACAAAGATGTCATTACAGCTATAAAACTTCAAAAGGTACAATTATACTAGTTAGACAGTTCAAGATGGACTTTTGAGCAACTATCTAAACTAATTAACCAACTATTGATTCCACCTTATTTTATGACTTCCCAACTCAGAAATATTAATAGTAAACAAGCATGAGCATATTATAAGCTGTGACAAAGAGAATATTAAATTAAAACTACTCCAAAAACTAGATGTCTGCTCCCTGCTCTCTATCTCTTTTATATCTCCAATTTAGGGTTTCTTGGAGTGCCTTGGACTCTTCCCACCAGTAATTGCAACCATTGGATTAGAAGGAGTGATCTTGGTCGTTCAAATTCTTGGCGCCAAAAGGATTTTTGGCCGTTTCTTGAGTTATTGATGCCAGGGGTGATGTTTTTGGAGTTTAGCTATTGGTTTGGAGTGTAGGAGGGGGTGGGTTTTGAGTGTGGCAGAGGTGAAAGTAGTAGTGATGATGAGGGGGTTTTGGTTTGTAGCAGGGTTGAGTGGGGGTGAAGGTGAGGTGGAGGGTCAACGGGTCAAAGTTGGGGAGGAGTATTATTATTTATAAACGGGGTGAATTTTGGAGTGGGCTGAGGTGCATTGGGCCAAGGTGATATAAGGAGGTGGGCTGGATTGGATCACAAAAGGGAATGGATTGGTGTTGGGTTTAGTTTGGTTTTGGAATTATAACTTAAGGGTCCGGTTGTAATAATAGTCACAAGGACCAAATTTGAATTTTTACCAAAGCCAAGGGACCAGAAATGCCAACTTCCCAAAGTTATTCCAAGGATAAATCATGCCAAGTTTTATACCAAAACCCATTTTTGCAAATTTTTTTATTTTCAAAATTCCCAGGGACTGTTTTTGCAAAATTCCAAACTCCAGGGACCAATCCTGTAAATTTTCCAAACTTTTCACCCAATGTCCATTTTTGATAACTTTTGAATTTTTAAGGACTTGGGTTGACTTTTCTTTCAAAATGAATGCGTAGGGACTATTTTTGACAAATTTAGAAACTTGGGGGACTGAAACTGCCAATATTGCAAACTTTGATCGTTTTTCATTTGTTTTTGCTCGTTTTGCATTTAAAACACATAAAACACAATCACTGGGATAATTTAAGTATTTTGATTACTTTTCGATTGTTTTTGTATGTTTTGGCAGTTTTAATACGATAAAAATGATGAGTGTTTGCGCACTCATCAATCCCCCACACTAAACTATTGCTAGTCCCTAGCAATATTTTTGGAAAACTTGATGGATTTTAAGCTCTTTACCAAAAGCCATCACTTCTGGAGTAGCCAGGTGTAAGAACTGTGGCACACCTGATAACCGTGTGATTTTGAGCAAACCACCAGCTGTCAACGGATTTGATTTGTCTTTACCAAGAGCCGTTTGCTCCTGGACTAGCCAGCTCTTGATGGAATAGTCAACATCTTAGTGAGCTGATTACCAATTATGGTTTTTCCACAGCCTTTACCACAAGCCATAATCTTGCGGGCTAGCCAACTCATTCGCTTAATGGGATATGGGAAGTTGAGGAACCATACAATTTTGGGCAAATTGCAAGCCGTAAACGGATTTGAAATATCTTTACCAAGAGCCGTTTGCTCCTGGATTAGCCAATCCCTTTTGTCGTTTAGACACGGCGGACTGATTACCACAAAAATTTTTGAAATAAAGTGAAAAATTTTTTAAAATTTTGGGCCAAAATGGGGGTACTTGAAAGTATTTTGCGATAAAATTCGCTAGAATTTCCCACCCCCCCCCCCCCCCCCCCACACTTAGAAATGAATATTATCCTCAATATTCAAAGTCCCGGCTATTATGCCGACTCTTTGAACATAAAAAGCCAAGATTCGAAGCTAACTGTGGAAATAACGTTTTGCATTTTTCACTTTATTTTAGCTGTACATACAATCACACATTTTTTTTTACTTATATACATATATACATTTTCAAATTAGCGGGGGGGGGGGGGGGGGGGGGGGGGGTTGGCCATTCCCCCACACTAGGGTGGTAGAAAGTAGAAAGAAGTCAGAAATACGGGTGAAAACCCATATATGTTGCTAATTTTTGCTCACCGAGTCGCTAGCTTGACTCGATCCCTGAATTTAATTGTCCTTGGGGAAAGTTTGGAGATCCGGGACAACCATGGATGGTATGTCCTCTCCAAAGTAGTGCTTTAAACGATGTTCATTCACTTTGAAATTAGGGCCGGCATTTTGTGATAACTCGACGGTGCCATAAGGATAAACCTTAACGATAGTGAATGGACCAGTCCATCGGGTTTTGAGCTTTCCCGAGAAGATCTTGAGTCTAGAGTTGAAAAGAAGGACTCGATCACCAACGTTGAAAACGCGGTTTTTGATTTTTGAGTCATGCATCTTCTTTGTCTTTTCCTTATAGATCAAAGAGTTCTCGTAAGCTTGATCACGAAGTTTGTTTAATTCATTTAGTTGAACTTTTTGATGATCACCCGCCGTTTTGAGGTCAAAATTGGCATGCTTGAGGGCCCAATAGGCTTTATGCTCAAGCTCGATCGGTAGATGGCACGCTTTCCCGTACACAAGTTTGTAAGGCGTACACCCGATGGGTGTTTTGTAAGCCGTACGGAAAGCCCAAAGTGCATCGTCTAATTTATCCGACCAAGATGCACGATTTTCACCAACGGTTCTTTCCAATATTCTCTTGATGCCTCGATTGGAAACTTCTACTTGTCCACTTGTTTGAGGGTGGTACGCAGTAGAAAGTCGGTGAGGTACACCATACTTTTGCATGACTTTATCAAATTTGTCATTGCAAAAATGCGTACCACGATCACTAATTATAGCACGTGGAGTTCCAAATCGAGCAAAGAGAGCTTTCAAAAATTTCACTACTACTCGGGCATCATTTGTGGGTAAAGCTTTCGCTTCAACCCATTTTGACAAATAGTCAACAGCCACGAGTATATACTTGTTTCCATGAGAGGATGGAAATGGCCCCATAAAGTCAATGCCCCATACGTCAAATATTTCACAAACTTGGATTGCATTTTGTGGCATTTCATTCTTTTGTGAAATATTCCCGTGACGTTGACAAGCGTCACAGGATTTGACCAATTCATGGGCATCCTTGTAAATCGTGGGCCAAAAGAAACCGGAATCAAACACCTTTTTGGCGGTGTAGTTTGGATTGTGGTGGCCCCCCGTGGGACCAGCATGGCAAGCCTTGAGAATTTCAGTGGCTTTTTGTCCATATACACACCGCCGGATGACTTGATCCGCACAGATTTTGAAGAGGTTGGGGTCGTCCCAGAAATAATGGTTCACATCCTTAAAGAACTTGTTCTTTTGTTGGGACGACATCCCTTTCACAATAAACTTACCCGCGAGGTAGTTTGCAAAATCGGCAAACCATGGGGTAACAGAATCTCCACGAAAGGCAACCGCATTGAGTGTCTCGAGAGGGAAGGTTTCATTAATTTCCTTCTTCTCGAAGACATCCTGATGGGGGTTTTCCAAACGGGAGAGATGATCAGCAGCTAGGTTCTCAGCTCCTTTTTTATCACGAATTATGATATCAAATTCTTGCAGGAGGAGAACCCAACGAAGTAGTCTCGGCTTTGCATCTTGTTTTGCAGAAAGGTACTTCAAAGCCGAGTGATCCGTATACACTATGCTTTTGGTCAAGATCAAATATGACCGGAATTTTTCAAAGGCATACACCACAGCTAATAATTCTTTTTCAGTGGTGGTGTAATGACTTTGAGCCTCGGTCATCGTTTTGCTTGCATAGTGTATAGGCTGAAAGTGTTTAGACTTGCGTTGCCCCAAGACTGCCCCTATAGCATAATCGCTAGCATCACACATAAGTTCAAAGGGCAAGTCCCAATCGGGGGCAACGAGAATTGGTGCCTTAGTAAGATTTTTCTTTAGAGTTTCAAAAGCTTCTACGCACTCAGGTGAGAAGATAAAAGGAGCATCCTTTTCGAGGAGATGGGTCATAGGCCGGGCGATTTTAGAAAAATCTTGAATAAACCTACGATAGAAACCGACATGACCCAAAAAGCTCCTAATACCTTTGACGGTAGTGGGATGAGGTAATTTTGCAATGACATCAATTTTTGCTTTGTCAACCTCAATTCCATTCTTTGAAATTTTATGGCCAAGGACAATGCCCTCTTTGACCATAAAGTGACTCTTCTACCAGTTGAGACACAAGTTCGTGTCTTCACATCGTTTCAACATTTTTTCCAAGTGGGAGAGACAAGATTGGAACGAATCCCAAATGACCGAAAAGTCATCCATGAATACCTCCATTGTTTTTCCGATCATGTCGGAAAAGATTGACATCATGCACCTTTGGAAAGTGCCAGGAGCGTTGCATAAACCAAAAGGCATACGACGGTAGGCAAAGGTTCCGTAAGGGCATGTGAAGGTAGTTTTCTTTTGATCCTGTGGATCAATGGGGATTTGAAAGTATCCCGAGAAACCATCGAGGAAACAATAGTACTCATTCCCCGCTAATCTCTCGAGCATTTGGTCCATGAAGGGCAGAGGAAAATGGTCTTTACGGGTGGCTTCATTTAGTTTTCTATAATCTATACATACACGCCACCCCGTAACCAAACGAGTTGGAATTAACTCGTTATCGTCATTGGTAACCACAGTAATGCCACCCTTCTTAGGAACACAATGGATGGGACTCACCCAAGGACTATCAGAAATAGGATAAATCAATCCAGCATCAAGAAGTTTTAGAACTTCTTGTTTGATAACTTCGTGAATTTTTGGATTTACCCTCCTTTGATGTTGCACCGCGGGTTTGAAGTCATCCTCCATCAAGATTTTGTGTGAACAAAATTCAGGGTTAATACCCTTGATATCGGATAGTCTCCAAGCAATTGCTCGCTTGTGTGACTTCAAACCCTTTATGAGCGCGGTTTTCTCCTCATCTTTCAAGTCTTTAGCAATAATGACGGGTAATTTATCATCACCCTCCAAAAATGCATACTCAAGATGAGGAGGCAACTCTTTGAGCTCGACCTGAGGAGAATCATCAGTTTTCTCAACATTTTTGATCTCCTCTTTATGAAGTGTTGGTGGTAGAACAGGAAGAGGAGAGGGATCTTTGTTTAGTAATTTCTCAAGCAGGAGAATATCCCTCTCGGGGTCAATCTCTTGGTTATCGATTCCATCGGGAATCGAATCACTTTTGAGAAAGGCCTAAATTTCTTCTGAGATGAAGTCACTTCCCTCAAACGGAGTGAGGGAAGGAAAAGAATTGGCAATGATGGGGTAAGAAGATGGAGTGAAGTTTTCACTCGAAGAATTATCATTGAAACCTAGAACCTCTTGAGCGTACTCCTCAGATGCAACATCAATGACATCAATTCGGTTAACCGATTCAGTGTCATAATTGGAGGAGTACCTCGAAGTTTGTTCGAGGTTGAAGGTTACTGCTTCATTACCAACACGAAGAGTTATTTCCTCTTCGTGCACATCGATTAGAGCACGGCCCGTCCTCAGGAATCCTCTTCCAAGAATGAGAGGAACCCTTGGATCAGCATCGAACTTAACAACAACGAAGTCAGCGGGGAAATGGAACTTTCCTACTTTCACGAATACGTCTTCAGCAATGCCGAGTGGACGAGAGATCGAACGATCGGCAAGCTCAAGAGTCATGCACGTAGGAGTAAGTTCAGGAAGAGAGAGTTTCTCCCATACTGAGTGAGGCATCAGGTTGATGCTAGCGCCAAGATCGGCCAAGGCGAAGCATTCAACCATCCCAGGAAAAACACATGGAATGAGGAATCTCCCAGGGTCTCCAAGCTTCTTAGGAAGCTTCTTTAAGATCACTGCTGAGCAGTTTTCGTTCAATGGAGTTTTTGCCATTTCGTACAATTTTTCCTTGTTGCTTAACAAGTTCTTGATGATTGATGCAAATTTGGGCATCAGGATGATAGCATCCGCGAGGCTAACGTCAAAATGCAAATCTTGAAAGATTTGATAAAACTTATCCATTTGGTGACTAGCCTTTTCGCAGAGCTTTTGCTCATTAAGTCGAGATGGGTATGGTATTGAAGGTTTGGATTTAGGGTTCTCATCAGGAGTTATTGGTGGTTCAAATACAACTCCTGGTTTGGTCTTTGGAACAACCTGAGGGTGGACATGTGCGGTACTTCGTGGGCTAGTAGATTGCACCTTGTCCTTGGTTGCCTCAGGCTCAATTTCCACCACCTTGGGAAAAGGAGGAGGAGGAGGAGGTAGTGGCGGTTCAACATAAGCTTTACCACTACGTGTGGTAATAGCTTTGAGTTCACCCTTAGGGTTGACAACTGTATTACCAGGAAGACCTCCCGAAGTAGAGGGTGAAGCGATATGACTCATTAGACTAGCAAACATATTCTCAATCTTGTTTCGAGATTGATCAATTTTGTTGTTTGTTGCTATAAGCTCATTCTTCAGCTCATTACATTGCTTGGTTATTGAAGATTGAAATTCATTCTTCAAATTTGAGATTTGATTCTGCATTGCCCTCATTTTGGTCTCATTAACTTTAATATAGTTATTGAGCTCGTTAGGGAGAGGTTCTTGGTAATTATGAGCTGAATACCCTTGATTACCCCTTTGGGGTGGGTATTGATTCACAGGGGTATGAGTTTGATTTTGCATGTTATTACCCCTTGGTGGATTAGGATTAAACCTATTTGGATTTTGAGGAAACCCGGGTGGTCCACCTAGGTCGCTAGCGCGGTAGTTTGTTTCCACTTGAGGACGGTATTGGTTACCTCCTTGGTTGGAACTTCCGGCTATTATATTGACTTCAAATGGATTGCCTTCAGTGGCAGTGCAATTGTAATACGAGTGTGGACCACCACAAGTGACACAAACTTCTACCTTTTTGATTTCAGCTTGTGAGAAGGTTGAGGAAAAGAAACTTTCTTGCTTTTGGTGAGAGACAATGCATGAAATGCTTCCGTGAGTTTGTCAAGTCTAGCATCGGTACTAGACTGAGCCACGGGCGATGAGGTAGAAGGAACAACATTCCCTTGGGAAACAACCGGTTTGCTTCGTGGAATGCGGACCTTAGATTTATTCTCAATGATCGCTAAAGCATCCTTTGTGGTACGATTCAAGAAATTACCCCCAGCGGAGGAATTGAGAGAGTCTTGATCGCTTTGGCTCACACCATTGTAGAAAGTATCGAGTTGCATCAACTCGGAAAAGCCATGGTGAGGGCATTTGCGAAGCAATTCCTTATAGCGATCCCATGCCTCACTAAATGATTCATCAAATTTCTGCGTGAATTTCATGATCTCATTCTTAAGACTTGTGGTTTTGGAAGGAGGAAAGAATTCATTTACGAACTTTTTTACCAAATCCTCCCATGTTACAATCGATCGAGGGGTTTGTTTATCAAGCCAAATCCGGGCAGCCCCATCGATGGAAAATGGAAAGAGAAGAAGTTTAATCGCCTCTTCAGGGACATTTTTGCATTTGATGGTTGATGTAATTTTGTTAAACCATCAAATGTGATCTTGAGAATCGCCCCTCTCAAAACCGTAGAATTGACGCGAAGTGACCAGGTTTATCAACCCAGTTTTAAGCTCAAAATTCTCGGCCACGATGGCCGGAACAACGATAGCATCTCCGTAACCCTCGACGGGTGCTTGGAGAAGCTCGTTCATAGTTGGCTCAGCAGCCATGATAACGAAAGATGTGGGAACAGTACGGATCTCAGATCCGACTGTTGGTGCTGAACGTCGACGACGTCTTCTAGGTATTCTTACAAGCTCACGTAATGGGCTAGTAGACCTAGAAGAGCGAGTGCGCATGCACTAGGAACAAAAACCAATCAAAACAAAATCGAGGCAAATCTACAGTGAACTTAAACCAATAATCGCAAGCAAGTGGCTTCTTTAAGAAAGGTACACCACTCACAGGGATACAAAGGCAAGTTTTATATCTTTGGTTTGGGAATTTATTATGTCCACACCCCCAGTTGGTAGGTGTTCTGTCTTCGTTTGCGACGGTTTATTTTTATGTAGAATTATTATTCACAAGAAAAGACGGATGTTTTTGGGTTTTGTGTATGGGTTTAAAAACTTTTGAAAAATATTTTTGGTATCGTTTCGTTTACCAAATTCGTTTCTCTTTAAGAATCACCTTAAAAGAAAACCGAATCAGAAAATGTTACGATCTGTTTTGTTGTTTTTAATTTTTTTTTTGGTGTTTTAACACTTTAGGAAAAGTGTTAATGACTTTTTTGTATTTTGATTTAAAATTTACAAAAGTGGTGGTATTTGTACAGTGAATGAGGTGAAATAAGACTAATCTCAAATAACGCTATAGAAACGCGCACACCTCCCCGGTAGCGGCGCCAAAAATTGATTGATGCTAAACCACCAACTTATATTAACCAAGGAATGGTCAACAAAGTCAAATAGCCTAGATCAATGCTCCGGGTAGTATAAGGTATCACCAGGTCGTTAAATCCCGTTGAGATGTGAATTGTAACTTTAGCACCCCTAAACTCTCACTAGGCAAAACTAGGTTAAAATTTGACCTAACACCTAAACTAAGCTACTTAAGCACCTCAAATGAACTAAGCAAGCACCCTAGCACCTCCCTAATACTAATCTAGCACCCTAGCACCTCTAAGCACCCAAGCAAGTAGGTGGATCACCTACTTGTCACCTCCTTCAACCCCTCGGTACACCACCACCACAACCGGCCTATACCAGCCCCCTACCTACCCATAGCTCGTCCTAGTCACCCTCTAGACCTCCCATATCACCCCTAGCTCAGCTTAGTCACCCCCTCCTCCTCGCCACCTCCTTCTTCTTTTTCTTGGTTGCTACTCTATACGCGACCTACAAATACCCCTTCCCCTCACTACTTCACTTCACACCTTCCCTCTCTTCTCTATCACATATATTCTGTAGTATAGAACCGTTAGAACACTTAGAAGTCGAGTAGTGAAGCCCTAGCCTTGTCGAGTTCTAGTTTTGAGTCGAACAAACCCTAGTTCCCTCGTTACCCTTCCTACGACCTAGGTAAGCCTCACCTTTGAATCTAGTAGCCTTAGTACTGACCTAGGACACTTAGAACATGCCTTAGAACCTTTAGAGTAGCTGATTGATGCTAAACCACCAACTTATATTGACCAAGGAATGGTCAACAAAGTCAAATAGCCTAGATAAATGCTCCGGGTAATATAAGGTATCATCAGGTCGTTAAATCCCGTTGAGATGTGAATTGTAACTTTAGCGTACTTGTGATCGGGTGATTATTCACAGAAAAGGGTTGTGATAAGATTTATTTGGAAATTATTGACAAATATAGCTTAGGAAAGCTACGTGATTGATTACGGGAATTAAGATTATGAAGATTTGAGCTAAAACCTAAAAACGTACGTTTTAATTAAAAACGTGTACAGACGAACGAAACAAAACATACAACAGATGGACGGAAAGGGTTACAAGTGTGAAATTATTATTTTTACAATCCTAATAAATAAAGAAAATTTTAAGAAAAAGAAAAACTATTTTTACACTATTTAATTATTTATTATTAATTAATTACTAATTATCTATTTATTAACTAATTAACTAATTAGAATTATTAAAAATACTAGAAAGACTTAAAAAATTAAGAAAATTTTTATAAATCTAATTAACCATCACTGGAATCCTAAAAAATTATAAAAGGTTGATTTTATGTATTTTTAAACTAATTTACTAATTATTAATCTAATTACTAATTAATTACCAATTAAACTAACTAAATTATAAAAAATGGAAAATGAGCAGTACAAATTCTAGAAAAATGTATAAAAATGTTTTAACTTAAATAAAAGCTAGAAAAATTATAAAAACTAGGTTGTACTTTATAAATCTAATTATGCTATTTAATTACTTAATATTAATTACTAATTAATTAAACTAAAATTAGTTCTAAAAACCACTAAAAGACAAAATTAAAATCTGGGAAAATTTCTAGAATTATTTTAACCTAAAAGAGAATTTATAAAAATATAAAAATGATATATTTCTTATAAATAATCTAAAAAGAAAATTAAAATGATAAATCCTATTAAATAGAAGCTATCACTATAATTAAAGTTGGTTTTTTTGGTTTTTTCTTTTTTTCAAACTGATTAACTACTAAAAACTAGAACTTTTTGTGAAAACACTTTTTATATAACCCAATAATAAGCACTTGAGAGCTTATTGATCCACACAGTTGACTTTTGTTGACTGTGGAAGGATTTTAGCTCAAATGGAAGAAGGTGGGGTCCACATTGGTGAATTTTGGTTTCTCTGAGATGTTTGATCAATATTAAGCTAGTTTCAACCAAAGAAGTAGCTTAAATAAGCCACAACACACAAATAAGCAGTTGCTTATTGTATTTCTGAGTCAAATTGGGGACAAAGTTTGGGGCCTATTTCAGGTGGGGTCCAGTGGTCAAGAGGTCAAACAAAAGGTCAACAGATCAACTCTGGTAGGAGAGGGGTTGGGAGAACCCAAGGGTGAAGTGTGGGACCCACTGGGTTGACCACAAACCACTACCAAAGTTGGGTGGGTGGAACTGAGCTGCTGAGACAGGGCAAATGGTTGCCCTGCAACCAACTTCCAAGGCTATTTTGGTCACTTGAAAAAAATCACAAAAATGTAAACTTTGTAGAAACCTCAAGTTCAACTGGTAGAGTAATCACATAACAAATTTCAGGTCCCAACTCACAACACACAAATCATGAAAAATCACCAAAGTTTTGCAAAAATCTGAGACTTCACTTTTGACTTTTCCAATGAACTAGCTTATTTGACTTTGATGAATTTTAACTGACTTCTAGCAACTTATTATGATATAATAAGTTAAAGTGAGATGATATTGAGTGATATTAACTAATTATATACTGTTTTAACACAAACTTGGACTAAAGTACCTAACAGTTAACAGATTATGAAATGGTTAAAGGAAATTTGACTTTTTATAAAAAGACCACTTGATTTTATACTATACCTAACATATTTATACCTATTGTGACTTATTAAAACAGAAACTAACCACAGACCCACCCTGGAACTCAGGGTAAAACCTTATCCCAAACACCCCTTTACTAGTGGTCTGTTTGTGTTTTGCACAAGAAACATGGATCTTTTGAGAGATCAGATGGCAAGTTAGGTTGAGACAAGTTTACAATCATGCAAGAAATACTAATCAACCAACAAAGATGTCATTACAGCTATAAAACTTGAAAAGGTACAATTATACTAGTTAGACAGTTCAAGATGGACTTTTGAGCAACTATCTAAACTAATTAACCAACTATTGATTCCACCTTATTTTATGACTTCCAAAATCAGAAATATTAATAGTAAACAAGCATGAGCAGATTATAAGCTGTGACAAAGAGAATATGAAGAAAAAAAACATGAGATGGGCTCACAGTGTGCATCCAGCTGAGAAATTTTGAAACCAAGGACAACCTAAATGACTCCCATGAGTCTCTAACTCATTTTCCAATCTCCAAATCAGCTCTGCATCATTGCTTGACTTCACTTTTCACACAATTTTCTATTTTCTGTATATTTAATTTTTTTTTTTTGTATTTTTTTTATTTGATGAAACTGAAAATGAAAGTGCACTAGAATTTCTGAAATATCACTTTTGTTAATATTGAAAGAGTCAAATTACAACTGAGATTAAAATTACAATACTTAGAAAATTAAATTAAAACTACTCCAAAAACTAGATGTCTGCTCCCTGCTCTCTATCTCTTTTATATCTCCAATTTAGGGTTTCTTGGAGTGCCTTGGACTCTTCCCACCAGTAATTGCAACCATTGAATTAGAAGGAGTGATCTTGGCCGTTCAAATTCTTGGCGCCAAAAGGATTTTTGGCCGTTTCTTGAGTAATTGATGCCAGGGGTGATGTTTTTGGAGTTTAGCTATTGGTTTGGAGTGTAGGAGGGGGTGGGTTTTGAGTGTGGCAAAGGTGAAAGTAGTAGTGATGATGAGGGGGTTTTGGTTTGTAGCAGGGTTGAGTGGGGGTGAAGGTGAGGTGGAGGGTCAACGGGTCAAAGTTGGGGAGGAGTATTATTATTTATAAACGGGGTGAATTTTGGAGTGGGCTGAGGTGCATCGGGCCAAGGTGATATAAGGAGGTGGGCAGGATTGGATCACAAAAGGGAATGGATTGGTGTTGGGTTTAGTTTGGTTTTGGAATTATAACTTAAGGGTCCGGTTGTAATAATAGTCACAAGGACCAAATTTGAATTTTTACCAAAGCCAAGGGACCAGAAATGCCAACTTCCCAAAGTTATTCCAAGGATAAATCATGCCAAGTTTTATACCAAAACCCATTTTTGCAAATTTTTTTATTTTCAAAATTCCCAGGGACTGTTTTTGCAAAATTCCAAACTCCAGGGACCAATCCTGTAAATTTTCCAAACTTTTCACCCAATGTCCGTTTTTGATAACTTTTGAATTTTTAAGGACTTGGGTTGACTTTTCTTTCAAAATGAATGCGTAGAGACTATTTTTGACAAATTTAGAAACTTGGGGGACTGAAACTGCCAATATTGCAAACTTTGATCGTTTTTCATTTGTTTTTGCTCGTTTTGCATTTAAAACACATAAAACACAATCCCTGTGATAATTTAAGTATTTTGATTACTTTTCGATTGTTTTTGTATGTTTTGGCAGTTTTAATACGATAAAAATGATGAGTGTTTGCGCACTCATCAGTAGCCTTGAACCTTTTCTTTTAGAAGTTCTCATTTAGAAACCATAATTCTAAGTAATTATGTGTTTATGTGTTAAATTGCTTTATTATATGCTATAATCTGGTTTATATGACTTAGTTAGACATATATTAACTAATCATAAGTTAAGAAACTTAATTATCTCATTAGAATATAGTTTACCTAAAGTTAGGAATAGTTTTGCAAAACTTTACATGCATAGGGGTATATATTGTAAATTTTTGAAAATACTAAGTCCAAGGAATTTTTTTGACAATTATTAAAAGATATAAGTACAAGGATCCCTTTTGCAAAGTTTTGAAACCTTAAGATAATAAGAAAAATAAAATATAAACTTTATGGAAAACTAGAAGGGGGGTTGAATAGTTTACCGTTTAAAAACTTTAAACTTGTTGTATCAAATGTCCATTTTTAGCTTGTTCTAATATAAAAGATGTTACTTGTAGTTTATGACTAACATCACTTAAAACATGTTATCACACAAGTACAATCAACAAGTCACAACACAAACAATCACATAATGCAAACATTAAAGTAAGGAAATAAGTAAAAGGAAAGTGCAAACCGAACACGAGGATTTATAGTGGTTCGGTCACGGATCTCCTCCCCGCCCTACTCCACTCCTCGAGTACCCAACTCGAGAGTTACTTCACTAGATCAACAACCTCCCTTTTCAGCGGAGAAAACCTTACAATCGTCGCTTACACTTTTACCGACACTAAGCTAGATGTCGAGTTCTTTTACAAGGTGTCACACCCCCAAAATACCTGAATGGCAGCGGAATGGAATACCTGAGGGTGTAACGGATCATAGCACACACAACCAGGATATATTGAACGACCTAAAGTGTCGTTTATAAAATACATCGTTTGATTCATTCAAAATATTCAGAGTTATAAAACATTGGTCCCATAAGTTGGAAAAGGTTTAAAGAAACAAGTTTAGTACAATCAAACGATAGTTCAAAGTGCATGAAATCCAAAAGAGACGCGTCATCCTTGATACACAAAGAGACTCCATGCAATGCCATGAGAAATGCCTTAGATACCTGAGAAATACATTGCGAAAAACGGTCAACATAAAGTTGGTGAATAATCATAGGTTTGTAAGTAAATCGTAAGTACATAAGCCACAAGTAATAAGTAGACCGACACGAATGTCAAAAATGCTACATTGGCTCTTAAGCTCATGACCCCGAAGCTAGACTTTGTAATGCCCCACCCGAGTGTTTACCAGACACTCAATTCGTTAAGACATGAAATGCATTCGTCCGTTTGGAGCAACCCAAACACGAATGGAGGCGTCACCCTCGATAGATCTATCCACTCACTCTCGCTTAGCTAAAATTAACGGTCCATGATATATATAAGGGGACTTAACATGGTAGTAGGCAACTTAAGCAATGTATGGAATTTGATATACTTGGGCATGTACAAAAATAATTGTGCAATGTAATCTCCCCCGTGGGATTTAAAATCAAATAAGTAATTAAAACGGGGCTATGAGAACTCACCTCAAAAGGATGATACAACGATGGTACAATGATGTAAGAGTAATCGGGACAATGAGGCGCGTACACTAGCCGCAACCTAAATGAATAATCGCGATCTAATTAAGATCAAGTCGAAATGAAATGAATGCACATGCACATGATACTCATACCACTCGTAATTTGGAAATACTTGTTATCGTCATAGTAAAATAGATTTCCATACTTAGGAAAAATAATTCCATTTTAGAGAAGTATATAACTTGTTGTACTAACTCGTACTAAAGTTAGCGTTAAAATCCTTGTATTGAAAACCTTGAAATACGTCGTTAAGTCGTATAAGTATTCCCTCGAGTCGTACGTATTCGTTTGATAAGAAAATAGTCCTTAGTAATATTTACTAGAAAATATACCGTTTAACGCGTACGTTATTATTTTTATTTGTGTCCATATATATATATATATATATAGTTTGACGATGTTAGAATGGTCATAACTCGGTCGTTTCAAGCTCGTTTTCCTTGTTCTTTATGTCCACGGATTCGTCTTTGTGTATACTAGTATATTTTAGACAACTCGGCTCTTTTAGGTTACGTTTAAGGCCTCAAAATACCCATCGTATTCTGCCCAACAGCAAGCAGTTTTCTGGAAAAGTAGTTTTCGTCGTTAAGTTTGCAAAAATCATAACTCCTTCGTTATAAACTCGTTTTAATTGATTCTTTCGCCTAAAGTTTCGTTTTTGAATGTATTTTCTAAATTTTTGGTCAAAACTTAGTCATTACTTACTGATTTTCCCACGAATTTAAAATAAGGACAGTAGGTATTTCAAAAGTTCCAAAAATCATTTCCAAGTCTCTAAACTAGTTCCACCATCCATCAATCCACTTTCAAACACCACAAGACTAATCTAATCCTACCATACACCTTCTTAGGGTGTCATGGGTCCTAAAATATCATCCAACCACTAGGTCTAACAAGAGTTTCATATGTTTCCATTTTTAGGGCTTCAAAGTTAAAATATACAAAATGAAGTGGTACAAGTTGATACATGTGTAAGATCTTATAAGAAAAATTATATGAACATAATAATAACTTGTAAAAATCATAAAAATGAGCTTGTATACTTACTTGGTGGTTTAGAGAGTTTAGATGATAAAAAGCTTACTAATCCTTGAGTTTTTATTTCAAAACTCTAACAAGGATGATTATACAAACTAGTTTATAATATGATCTTGTAAAATTTCTTCTCCTTGCTCCTTGTCTAACCCAATTCGAACCAAAACACCAAGAAAAGAGAGAAAACTAGCTAAGTTGTAAGTAAAAATGATTTTTATGTGAAAATGGGTTAAGAAAGTTTATTATATACTTGGACAATTGGGTTGGTGTGCATTAAATTAGTTTGGTGAGGCATTTAAAGTGTGAAGACCATGGGGGGGGGCTTGGCCGGTTTTGGTGAGGGAAAAGGGGAAGGGTGTTGGGTAGTTAGTTAGTATATATTAGTGTTAGTAGTTAAGTGTAGTTAGTTTAGGTTTAGGTTTAAGGTTTAAGGTTTAATCGGGTACCGGGTTTGTTAAAAATAAGTTTCGTTGAAGTTATTCGGGACGTAATAAAGTTATAAAAGTTGTAAAAATAAGTCGGGTACAAGTACGGAGAGTTAGGGTGATTATCGTTCAATTTTGGTGAAAACCGGCGTTATTAAGTTAAGCGTACGATACGTATTAGTTAAATTTCCAAAATACCGGGTAAATTAATATTATAGTTTTTATATTATAGAAATGAGTATAAAAAATGTATTAGGATCATAGTCGGGAGTGTCGGACACGTTAGACACTTTTATAGTTCGCGTATTAGCGTTTATTGAAATAAACGTACGTAATTCGTTAATCGTACCAAAAGTAGTAATTTAGATATCCTACGAGTGGAATAGTATGCAAGTGCCCTAATGATGATATGCAGACTATTTCTAGTCCGTATGAAGTGTCCCTGACAATAATGCATGAATTCGCTCCTGAACCAATACGGTTACGCGAATTTGAACACACGTAAACTAAATTTACGATGACATGAATAATGCACGTGAATAGTGGTTTTCTCTCGGAAATGAATAGTGTCAAGTGAATAGTAAAATTTCTGAAAGTGTCTCGGAATGTCAAATTGACCTCAAAAACGATGAATAGTAAAATGATGAATAGTGATCGATGAATAGTAATTTGTGAATAGTAGAATATCGAAGTTTGGGGAAAATGACCTGAAATTGTGGGTTGTGACACAAGGGTACAACCACTCCCATCGTCGCTTACACTTTTACCGACACTAAGCTAGATGTCGAGTTCTTTACCAAGGGTACAACCACTCCCGCTATGTTTTGTGTCCCAACATAAAAACCTTGTGTTTTATGGCACAAACACATAAACCATCTAATCTATATTGTTATGATACAATGATGATCCAAGACATACAAGTCTAATGGATATGCATGCCTAATCTACATGAACTCCTTGAATAAGAAGTTTTCAACCATTGAGGATGTCAAGTGCTCTTGAATCTTCATATGTTGGAATGCTTTAATGAATGATGACTTCAAGATCTTGTAACCTTCTTGGTGGATCATGAAGTATGATATGCTTACAACAAAGATGAATGTTAGAAGCATTATGATCATTTTGGAAAGGGTGATCTACATGGTTTCCTACTTATCTATGTGTGTGTGTTTTTTTTTTCATCTTTTCATCACACTTCTAAGTAAAACATGAACTACTATTTATAGGCAAAACAAGTAAAGAAGTTTTTCAAAACCATGTTTAATAAACCATGTTCCAAAACCATGGATTACTATTAGAGTCAACATTGACAAGACATATGCATATACTTGAAACTAAATATTGACAAGACAAGACATATATGTTACTTGTCAACTTACAAGGACTATGACACATCTTACAAGTTCTTTGACCAAGTTATTTTCCAAAGATGTTTCCAAGTCAACTACAATCTATGACACATCTTAAATGATATTTAACAAAGATAATTTCCAAATATAGTTTTCCATTTTATGAAAAATACATTTAAACAAATGTATATATTAACTTAAAAAGGTAAATTACTTGTATAAAAAATATATTATCTAGCTATATAATATTTAGTAAGTTACTAAAAATGTTTTATGTACTTATGTTGTTATAAGACACATTTTTATATATTGTAAACTTACTAATATTATCTAGACACCTAATGTGACACTTATTCTATTTAACACCTAAAATACTTAAAGACTCCTAAAGTATTTTAGTCATTCTAAATGGTTGGTCAAGGGATTTGATCATAATGCTACATAACAAACATGTACGAACCTGTGTTGTAGCATACGACGACTCGAGACTTTGAGACAACAATGATTACAAGTAACTTGTACATTTTATGTTATGTATCAATTTATACGTTTGTCATCAATCAAAACAAACGAGACTATATAGATTAAATATCGTAATATTTGCACTAACAATCTCCCCCTTTTTGATGATGACAAAATATGTAAACGTGATAGAACGCAAAATGTAAAAAGTTACTTGTATCCGGAACACCTTCTACATTTCCTTCTCCGTTTACACTCTTCTCCCCCTTTTGTCGAAACAAAAAGGGGTGTGTCCTTGGAGTTAACATAACTTCTCCCCGAAATGGCGAGCTTGCATCATCCCTAGTGAAGTTAATTCTTCAACTCCAATTTCCTAAGGTTGTTGCGTCCCTTAGGTTGTTAGCGGATCCATGGATCAAATTAAGTTCCTTGACCTACATCAAGGTTGGTGTTGTGCAACATAAAAATTATACGAAAAATGCATGATGAATAAAAATCATTTTGGACTATGTTGACTTATCTCCTTCTTTTTGCCGAAACACAAAGGTGCGTCGAAGAATGAGAATAAAGAAAAAATGCGTGCATGCTTCCCCCGGATTGTAGCTCCCCCTTGATCAATACTCCCCTTTGCTAGGGTCCCAACGTATATGACACAAGAAATAAGAAAGCTAATAAAATAAAGGTTAGTGCATGATTAGCTCCCCCTTGATCAATACTTCCCTTTGCTAGGGTACCAACGTATATGATACAAGGATAAGAAAGCTACAAAAGACACAAGGTTAGTGTATGATTGACTCCCCCTTGATCAATACTCCCCGTTGCTAGGGTACCAACGTATATGATACAAGGATAAGAAAGCTACAAAAGACACAAAGGTTAGTGTATGATTGACTCCCCCTTGATCAATACTCCCCGTTGCTAGGGTACCAATGTATGTGATGCAAGGATGAAGAACCCTACAAAATAAAGGTTAGTATAAGACAATAATTTTCCTATGCTTGACGGAAAGCTCCCCTTGTTAAAGGGCGTCAATATGAACCTACAAAAAAAATTAGTATAGTGAAAGTTTTGTCTTTAGACAAGCATGTCCTCTACAACAACGTGTATAGACGATGCAATATGAGTGCTTGATGGATATTCCTCCTACGTCAAGAAGCACCTAAAATGAAAGAAGGAAAATATTCGATTCAAACATCATCCTTAGATGATAATGCTATATACGATCTAGCGTATATAATGGTGAACCTACAATGAAAGAGTTAGTGTAATATATTTCATCTCAAAGAAAAGTATGATGTAAATATATAAATGATATAAGCGACTCAAAGTAGAGAACCATGAAACAAAAAAAAATCTCATGAGGTGTATGCTTCTAATAAGAAATGCAATCATAAGAAAAACGTGAATATAATATGATAGGAACCTACTAAGCAAAGCCTAGAAGGAAGACATGAGGTTGAAATGCTTAAAGAGGATGGTGCTAATGGTGTTAGAGAGAATCCGAATATGAGAAAAATATAGAAATTTCTGCAGGTCTGGCGGCACCAAACGAATACACGGGCGGAACCCTGGTTTTGGTTCCGCCTGGTCCGCTGGGCCAAAACTGGGACTACCCAAAAATTACACGGGCGGAACCCAAAATTTGGTTCCGCCATATCCGCCTGACTGAAAATTCTTAACAGACCAGGTTTTCGACGGTCGAAACGATTTTCTAATTTTGAAATATTTCCTAAAACAGAAGCACACTATTAAATCTGATTGGGAAATGACAAAGAGGCAAGTAAAAATACGCGTATCGATAGAGTTTGAATGAGGGCTAACGATTTTCATTATACTTTAGTAAAAGTATAGACAATTTGACAACATCACAAGATTAATAGGAATAGGTTTTACACTAATCCATGGTGGTGATGATTAGTGAAAGAGTTGATGAAGGTGGTGGTTATAATGCATGAATTTAGAAACTAATATGTATAGCAAATGCTATGACGAATGAGCATATGAACTTATGCAATCTAAGATTCACAACTTAAAAGGATAGAAGAAAATGTGAATGGGCATTGATATTCAATGACGGCTATGGGTTATGATTTGATCGATTAGGATTGACGCTAATGAAAACGAAATACGTTTAGAAGTAGTGACCTATATCGAACGACAATGGATGAAAGAGTGCTAACATGGTTTAGTCCTACATGACCTTTAATGACATTATCATCTACAAAAGATGATGTATCATGCCACAATGTATGCTTGAATGGGTTCAAAAAGAAGTGACGACAATAGGCACCTAGGAACAAGAATACCATATGAAAAGAGTAAAAAAAATGCCCAATACCTATATGAGGATGGGAATGACATCATATGATATGAGAGTGTTGGTTAGACCAACGTGTTGAGAAAGTTTTGGGAATGATGGCTTTGATTAATTTATCGTTTGCGCTGACAATGACGTGCATGATATGTGTCGAGGAAGAAGAGGATGAGATCCTAAGATGGTGTTCTTGAAAATGAGGTTTTGAAGTCCTAGTTTTGAGAGAAGAATCCTAGACTCCATTTGGTTTAGTTTTTGGTTGTGGAAGTGAAGAACTTTGTCAAACACATGATGTGTTTTTCACTTGATGAGATATTGGGGGTGAAAGAGGCTTGAATTTATTAAAAAGAGAAACGGTCAAAGGCTTGAAGCACTTGTGGTTTTGTGAACCGACTTTAACTAAATGAAGTGTACCTATGCGTTGGTATTGTTGGATGTAAGATACATGAGTAGATGTTCTTTAAATACAATTTGACACAATACAAATATGTGGATGAATTTCTCTCCTCCTCAATAGGTGGACATCCAACATATTGTCTAGTGCATTGTATAAAGAATGATGATGAAGTGTTTAGGAGGTTGTAGGCTAATGAAAACGATGAGCCTGGTAATGTTTTTGCGGATGTTAGTTAGCATACAAATAACTTTATCCTTAAAGTCATGTAGCTCTTCTCTATCAATGTGAGATGATCGTATGATGAGGCATGTGGTTTTCTCAAAGGAGGTGGAAAGGATTAGAATATTGGTATGGAGGTGACGATGAGTGATCTTGAGGATTGAGGTTAGGAGACTCTTTGTAAATGTGGGTAATCATTAATGGATGATTGGGAATCATGGAATTTTGAGGTGTTTTGTTGGTTGACGACTGAAGGTGAATGTGTGAAATGAGGTGATGATGACTTGAAAACACTTAAAGCTTGGATATCTTCTTTGTGTTCTTCTCTTGCTAGAAAGTGGAAAAGACACATTTCATAATGAAATTCACTTGACTTTCGACTACATAGACAACTATGACAATGATTGTATGGATATAACAGTTGCCCTTTGTTTCAAAGAGCGACACAAGGGTGAATATAAGTTTATGTATCATGAAAGATGG
Organism: Artemisia argyi; assembly: GCA_030686995.1. NCBI lineage: Eukaryota > Viridiplantae > Streptophyta > Magnoliopsida > Asterales > Asteraceae > Artemisia > Artemisia argyi. The sequence continues at coordinate 92,038,031 of CM060699.1, forward strand.
TTTACCCTTAATGGGTTAGGTTGTAGTGGGGATGACACACTTGTTTGGTTACATGGTGGAATCTTCTTGTGAAGATGACTAGGTGTATGATATTGACTCTTGGTTTCTTTGAGGGAATGGAAGTGGTGGACGACTCGATATTGGTAGAACAAATGATAACTAGGTTTTTCAGGTCACATTGGTGGTTTAAGGTTTGAGCGATGAAAGATCATGACAGTGATTTGATCATCAAAGACCAAGAGATGTGTTAGTGTGTGAAAATGGAATATGTTAAGAACGTTCTTAAGAAAGCTCTTTGGGACAAGAATCTAAATGAAATTACCAACTTCAATAGATCTTGTGTATGCTCTAGAGATGTGTAGGATTAACCGTGGATGTGCACAAGGTTTGAACTAGATTATGAGTAAGGTTTGGTTATGATGAACGCTTAAAAGAAAATAGACACATATGGTGTCTTTCAATAAGTAAGATTATCACGTGGAATAAAGTCACCATGCTTACGAAAACAAGAATGACGAGATGATGAGGAGGCTCTAGATCCTAGAACTTGCAGATGTTGATTTAAGATCATTAACCCAATGGGGTATAATGAAATCTCATGTAACACAACCGTTCATGTTCAATGAGAGAATGACGCGTAGGATATACAATATCCTTTTAATGATGAAAACTTGACGCATGATTTCTTAGGCATAATGTCTTTCAAGACATCATGTTTTACTTAAATGAAGATATGAAGCCAAAGTGTTTGTGAGGCTTATGGGCTGAGATATATCACAAGTTGAATGCGATGAGATGATGGTGAAAGAACAAGTGAACTTAAGTGCTAAATATTTAAGGATGAAAACCTATTGACACTTGTTTTTGTTCCTATTGATTGGGAAAGTACTATGATGAGTGTTCAAGTTGTGATGAGTGTTTTAACAAACATTGTTAAAATCTTTGGGTGTTGATTTTCGGATATGACATTTAATGACTACGGTAGGTCAAGTTTACTTGAATATTTCGAACAAAATACTTAAGTTGTCAATCCTACTTAGTTGAGATTGGATAGCATAAAAGGATATCAAGACTTGATAATACATCTATAACTTAAGAGTAAGTTATGACTCGATGTAAATCCTTATCGTCTTGAAGGATGACACATTATTTTTATGTTTACCAAGTGAGGTAACATATGTAGATACAAGACAATATCTATAGTCATAAGTTGGACTTGTGATTTCGATATTGTATGTAATCTTTGCAAATAACGAGTCCGGATTGGTTAGGAAGTTGTCAATTTACAAATCAAGCTAATGAATGAGTAAAGGACGAAAGAATGCAGTGAGTGTGTATAGTGATCACAAATACTCAATGGTTCGAGTATTGCAAGGAACAAGTTTCTGGATTCCTTCCTCTAAGGAGAAAGGTATCTTGGATTATTCTTGTGGAGTTTGAAAGTATTATTATAGATGATTATCTTATAGGTGCAGGTGAGATGTCCTAATCCTAATATGAGTGAACATTAGTGAAAAGAATCCTAGTGATGAAAGTGAGTGATCTTGAGTGAGGGATTTAAATGAAAATTTAAAAAGAAATCTGCAGGACTGGCGGATCCCTACGAATACACAGGCGGGACCCTTTTGAGGGTTCCGTGTGTTCCGTTGGGCTATTTCTGGGTTTCCCAGAAAATGCACTGGCGGAACCCATTTGAAGGTTCCGCCTGATCCGCCAGACACCAGAAATGAGGCAGTCCACTATTTTGAGCCTCGAGACGAATTTCAAATTTTTCGAAAACTCCTAAAAACAAAACTTAAATATAGTACTGATTAGGAAATGCAAAAGTTGGATATAGAAAAACTCTAACCGTTAGACTTTGACCGGGGGCTAGCGAATTTCACTATACTTAGTGAAATATCCAAAACTTGAAAATTTGACAACATCCCAAATGTTGTCTACCTGCATATCCGTTAGTACAAGACAATGTACAGAGATAACAAAAGATCCTAGAAGTACATATATCCATGAAACACATTGTTTAACTACCAAATAGTTCAAATTTCAAGTAGTGCCAAACACTCCTTAACAATGGACATTTATTGACTCCCGAAACTCGTTCAAGTATCCTAATAATACTTGGAACATATGCACCTAATTAGATGTGATAGATTAAAACGAAAAACATATATTCTAACACATGTTAGTATATAGATTAAGACGAGGATTATGAGATTACCATAAAGAGAAATTAAGACAAACATGGAAAATTGATTACAACAAAGTGTTATCATCCAAACATGATATGGTTAGTTTGCATGATCAATCTAAGATGAGTTTCTATCTTTTAGCACAACACATTCATTAATCATCATTGTAGAAGCATGTATACCAAACACCATTTTACAAGAATACTACATGTTTAAAAATGTAGTGACTCATTAGACGCGTGACCATATTCCAAGATATTTAATTAGTATTACTTAATTCTCATTCCTAAGTGAATTATGCAAAATATTCACATAACATATGCAAGGAAGAGTAACTAAAACAATAAGCAATACAAACACAAATTTTCAACTTAGTACACACAATCTAGCAAATATCATATTGTTTATAAACATGAAATCGACAAACAAGCAAATGAATATCATGACAATATTGACACTCATGAATCACAAATAAACAATATGCAATCACAACTTTCAATAAGCAAATATCATATATGCATACAACTAAAACAAGTACTCATTTAGCATAACATAAAAAGAAATATACTTTTCGTCACTTTGCGTTTAAATATGACGATGTATGCCAAGCTTGATTAGTTTCCTTTGTATATATGAATATCACAAAATTCTTTAGTTTCAAAGAAAATAATGTCAATGTTCAAAGGATACTAACTTATATTGCCTAACTAAAAAGTTTGAGTTTCTACGTCAAAACGAAACTTGATATTTTGGACACACTATAGTATTTGGTTTATTATTTTGACTTCATATTAGATTTGGGCCATGACATTATTTTTAAAAGAAAGTAGACTCAATTACCTTTAAAATGATAGGTGGCGCGACTCCTACGGACTTACGGTTAATTTGTTATGAATTTTTGAAGTTTGACAAAAACTGTATACTGTGCAGACCAAGGAACCTTCGTCCAAAGGGCAAGGAACCCTTCTGAGGGTTCCGCGGGATCCGCGGGGTCTGCTGTAACAAAATTTCACAGAATGCTAAAAACGTGTATTTCGCATAGCGAAAATGTGTAGGACTTACTAGATTTGTTAGTAAACATATAATACACCTATTTTAACATCGTTACTTCTTATGTGACTTATCTAAACATTTACGGAGGTGATTTTTCAACTAGATCTATAGTTAACCCAAACACTCCTTTTAAAACCGTATTTTACGTACATTAGCTCTAACCACATAATTTGATACTTACAAATTTTTAAGAAATGTTTTCTTTTATTTTTCAAGGACACCTTCAAGCTTGTATACAAAGTAATATTTAACCACAAAATTTCTAAGTATACTTAACGAAACATTTTTCATATTATATTCCGCTTCAATGGAAATTTGATACATGGATCGTGCTCCATTTTAAAAACCATTTGTTTTGAAAATAAGAGCTACGAAGCTCTGATACCAATTATGGAAAACTAGAAGGGGGGTTGAATAGTTTACCGTTTAAAAACTTTAAACTTGTTGTATCAAATGTCCATTTTTAGCTTGTTCTAATATAAAAGATGTTACTTGTAGTTTATGACTAACATCACTTAAAACATGTTATCACACAAGTACAATCAACAAGTCACAACACAAACAATCACATAATGCAAACATTAAAGTAAGGAAATAAGTAAAAGGAAAGTGCAAACCGAACACGAGGATTTATAGTGGTTCGGTCACGGATCTCCTCTCCGCCCTACTCCACTCCTCGAGTACCCAACTCGAGAGTTACTTCACTAGATCAACAACCTCCCTTTTCGGCGGAGAAAACCTTACAATCGTCGCTTACACTTTTACCGACACTAAGCTAGATGTCGAGTTCTTTTACAAGGGTACAACCACTCCCATCGTCGCTTACACTTTTACCGACACTAAGCTAGATGTCGAGTCCTTTACCAAGGGTACAACCACTCTCGCTATGTTTTGTGTCCCAACATAAAAACCTTGTGTTTTATGGCACAAACACATAAACCATCTAATCTATATTGTTATGATACAATGATGATCCAAGATATACAAGTCTAATGGATATGCATGCCTAATCTACATGAACTCCTTGAATAAGAAGTTTTCAACCATTGAGGATGTTAAGTGCCCTTGAATCTTCATATGTTGGAATGCTTTAATGAATGATGACTTCAAGATCTTGTAACCTTCTTTGTGGATCATGAAGTAAGATATGCTTACAACAAAGATAAATGTTAGAAGCATTATGATCATTTTGGAAAGGGTGATCTACATGGTTTCCTACTTATCTATGTGTGTGTGTTTTTTTTTCATCTTTTCATCACACTTCTAAGTAAAACATGAACTACTATTTATAGGCAAAACAAGTAAAGAAGTTTTCCAAAACCATGTTTAATAAACCATGTTCCAAAACTATGGATTACTATTAGAGTCAACATTGACAAGACATATGCATATACTTGAAACTAAATATTGACAAGACAAGACATATATGTTACTTGTCAACTTACAAGGACTATGACACATCTTACAAGTTCTTTGACCAAGTTATTTTCCAAAGATGTTTCCAAGTCAACTACAATCTATGACACATCTTAAATGATATTTGACAAAGATAATTTCCAAATATAGTTTTCCATTTTATGAAAAATACATTTAAACAAATGTATATATTAACTTAAAAAGGTAAATTACTTGTATAAAAAATATATTATCTAGCTATATAATATTTAGTAAGTTACTAAAAATGTTTTATGTACTTATGTTGTTATAAGACACATTTTTATATATTGTAAACTTACTAATATTATCTAGACACCTAATGTGACACTTATTCTATTTAACACCTAAAGTGTACTTTGACACCTAAAATACTTAAAGACTCCTAAAGTATTTTAGTCATTCTAAATGGTTGGTCAAGAGGTTTGATCATAATGCTACATAACAAACATGTACGAACCTATGTTGTAGCATACGACGACTCGAGACTTTGAGACAAACAATGATTACAAGTAACTTGTACATTTTATGTTATGTATCAAGTTATACGTTTGTCATCAATCAAAACAAACGAGACTGTATAGATTAAATATCGTAATATTTGCACTAACAAACTTAAAAGGACTAAATTTGCAAATATTGTTAAGTTAAGGGTATAAAGGGTAATTATTGAAAGTTAGTGTATTTTAAGGACTATTTTTGCCATTTCTCTTAAATATATAAGTATAGGGACTAGTTATGTTAAAGATAGAAAGTTATATGTCTAAATGTTATAAGTTTATAAGTTTAAGGGTAGAAAGTGTAAATATATAAACTTGAAGGGTTTAAATGGAATATTTTCATATAAAATATAAAAACCTATTTTGAGTTAGAAACATAACACAATACTAGGGAGCTTCTGTGAGGAGTACCATGTGGATATTTCATTTTGACGAGTTTGCTGGGTTTACGAATTAAAGTGTCCTGGCTCCTCAAACGATTATTGCGTGTACTTCTGAATTATGATGGCCCGAATGGTTTTATGCTATAACTAAAACTTAATAACAACGTAACTCAATAGTAGGGAGTTTCATGTGAGGAGTATTAACTTCTGAATTATGATGGCCCGAACGGTATTATGTTAATGACATAATACAATAGTATGGAGCTTCATGTGAGGAGTCATATACTTCTTAATTGTAATGGCCCGAACGTGTTATGTTATATCTATAAACCTTAAGAGTAATTACTTAAAAACCTAGACAAATACTTGACATACACACACCCACCTACACTACCCCAGGATACGTGAGTAAGCTGTCTAAACCCTACCCTGCTTACCTTAGACCCAGGTGAGTTTTCATAACCTCACTTTTAAATGCTTTACAACCCTGTGAGGGGGATACGTGCTTTAAATCGAATACAAGTCTTTTTCTTTGGTTGTTGCACGAGTAAACTATCTGCCACCCCTACACAACAAAATTCATGAATCTAATCGCTTGTGATATTTTACACAAGTGAACGCGAATATAATTGATAGATCTATTGGAGTTTGACAACTCCCGTTGGTACTACCTCTTACTGGAGGGTACCAATAAGTATTATATTTGAACCCTCACTGAAGGATTAACTTTGGCAAGTTATCCTTCCCATCCTCTCATGGTTGGGTCTGCAGCCCCCATGACCCGGATTGTTAACGTGTGGTTTATGTGCTTAGTGCAATACACCAGTTATCACTTAACTTTTCCACACATAGGGTTTAAGCTGAACCCTATGGAACTTGTATTCACACACCCTAATTATTTAAACCTATGACTCTCACTCAACATTCGTGTTGACTTTTAAGCATGTTATCCTAGGTAATTGAGCTCTTTAGGAACCCTGGCACGGAGAAGTACTGGACATGAGGACGTCAAGAATGGTTATCATTCATCAGTTTTGCCTTAAAACGTATCTTTTGGGACCTCTCTTTTGGTAAAAGTATATCTTTACTATAAAGACTCCGATGAATAAATGAATGATAACACATTTTTCTAAAACGTCTCTTTTCGAGTGTTTTCTATTATCTTGTCTTTGTTTCCATGAGGTAATACCCCAAACAATTAATCCACTGCGATCAGTGAAAAATGGGGGTGTTACAAAAATAATCCAAAGTTATCTCACGTATGGAATGGAATTTTAAGTTTACAGAAGCCAGATTTAATGGTTTCGGCTTTAGGATACAATAAGTGCGGTAATATCGTATGTCTTGGTGTGATATTTGGCAAACTGGTGAAACATTAAAAAATTTATTTTTCAGATTTATTTCTTTTAGCTACTAATAGATATGGGAAGGTAAGTGAATTTTATGACTTGAGTCCCGCAAATGAAATTGTGTGGCGTATCATTTTTTCAAAAGGAATTTACTCCTGAATCAGAAGTCTGAACTGGAGGCTTTGTTCACACTTCACACTCCTACATCGCATCATTATCCAACCATTCGTAGATGATATAGTATCATGGAAACCAACGGAGTCTTCAACTTAATCTACCATCACGGCGTACGAAGTGCTACATCAATCTCAGCCAAGCATACTGATGTGTGCTTTTTCACACATCCTTTTTAACCTTAAAACAGACCAAATACTAACCAAATATGCCAAGAGAATGTGTTTTTTTGTATTTGTGTATGTGCAGGTACGGATATGTGAAAAATAAACAAAAACAAAGCCAAAACCGACAAAAACGAGCACGAGATTGGAAAAAGGTCAAAAGCCGAAGCCGGGGAAGCAAAATGATCAAAGAAAAGCTCAAATTATCAATAGAAGTCCTCAGAGAATCACAAAAGTGCATAATAAGTCCTTGATCAAAGTTTGAGAGTTTGGCAACTTCAGTCCCTGTTTTTTCTGGAAATTACAAAAATGGTCCCTTGGAAGAAAAGACAATTGAAGTCCTTCAAGAATTAGAGAAATTCAATATAAGCCCTTGGAAAATAAATTGGATGATTTACAGATTTGGTCCCTATGAATTTTAGAATTACAACTATAGTCCTCGTTAAATTAATTAAGCCTAAATTACTAATACATACAACCGGATCCAAAAATAAAACTAATCCAAAAATCCCATCAAAGCCCAATACAATAAACAAGCCCATCACCCTTAATCCTAATACCCGGTCCACCCTACCCTCTTAATACCCGGTCAAACCCATCCCCACAACCCGGTCAACGCCCAAGTAATAAAAATCCCAAACACACATTACCCGCCCCCCAATTTTACAACAAACCCAAAAATACTACTGTTTAACGAACCCTAGTTTTACCATCCCTCCAATTACCTTGATTAAACAAATAATTACCCAATCATTATAGTTTCTAGAAGTTCTGACGTATGACAGAGGGTGTCAGGGACACGTGGTCCAATGAACACACACACGGAGGACAGGTCTCAATCAATCACATGATCCGAGGGATGCAAATGACGCGTATGAATGAAGCATGAATCAAGGGATGAGATTTGAAGAAAGAAACACAAGTCTAGAAGGCTCTCCTCAACCCTAGCAGCTCCCCACCTCAAGTATAAATACTCCCCTTATGTCACAGATGGAGTGTGTAGGTTTTAGGTTAAGTTTTATGTAATTTTCTGTTTTCCTTAATGTAATTTCAAACTTAAGCATTTGTACTCACCTTTTAGTTTTAATAAAATTTACTTTTAATTTCATCTTATTGTCTTCTTATTTAAATTTTAGTTAATTACTTTATTTAGTTTAAATCTATAAATTTAGTTTGTTTATCATTTCATTTAATTCTCTGTTTCTGTTTTTACTCAAATTGAAAAAAATCCAAAAAATAAAAAAAATTAGAATATATACATATATATATATATATATATATATATATATATATATATATATATATATATATATATATATATATATATATATATATATATATATATATATAATAGTTTCAATTATAATTTCAAGTTTCATATATCTTATTAACTGTTTTGTATAAGCTTATATCAGCTTTCATATAGCTTTTTGTGAGTTTAAATAATCAATCTCTCTTATAACTCAAAAGTCAACATTAGTCAACTGAATAGCTTATTGAGAATAAGCTTAGCTTATTGGAGTTTGGCAGCCAGGAAGGAGTCCACTTGGCCTGTCATAAAGACAAGCAAGCTTAGTGAACCCCCTCTTTTCTGCTGAGGGGGACTTGGTTGTGAGTTTTTCATTTATTTTTACCTCTATTGCATAAGTAGATTAAATATAGCTTAGATCTGTTGTTATTATTTGTTTTTGCTTAATTCTAATAGTTGCATAAGTATTCTGTCTCATTTTATTATTGTATTTAGTTTTACTTGATTTGATTGACCACTGTTGCATTAATATGTCATCACTTGGATCTGTGTGATAGTGTTTCTGAGTTTGTTTGCATCTGTTGATCTTTTTTTCTGAGTGATTTGGGAGATTTTGGACTAATAGTAGTACTAGGTTGAGAATTGGATTGTTGTGGATCAGAATTGAGTAAGATTTAGTGAGGCAGTCACTATAAGAGAGTGTTTGGATCAGGGTATTGTAGTGTGTACTAGTAGCTTATTAGTGATTGTTGTAGTTTAACTAGGTCATATTAAGTATAAATCAGTTAATGCAAGCATAAAATATAGTGGTCATTTAAATAAAAGTCATATTTCCATTTGTATCTCTTATATTAGCATAACAGTTAAGCTTAGGTTGCATAATCTTATCTAATAGTTACATAATAGCATTAGGTAGCTTAATTTTGTTTAATTTTAGATTATTGCAACTTAGATAATCAACTAGAGTAGATTTGAAATCATTTTAGTCAAATTCCTACAGAAAATCAAAAAGTCAAAACAAATTTTTACTCAGTTTTGGTAAAACTTTTGTGTGTCTTTCTAGTAAACATAATTGATTGAAATTAATTGTAGTTAGCTAAATTTAGAAGCTCAACAGTTAGTTAAACAATTTCAAAAAGAAGTTTGAGGTTTGGACATTATTTGCTTATTGGAAAAGCTCTTTGAAATTAGCTGTTTGAACCACCTAGTTCCCTGCAACATCAGTGTTAGGCAAATTTTGGAGCATTCATTAGGTATTCAAACAAGTTTGGAAGTGTGAATTACTGGTATATTTGGGATCTCAGCTGGTTAGTAGGTGTTTTGCCCCCATACTATTTCACCCCTGAGCTTATTTGCTCCTTCTTATTGGCCTGTCTTATTGAGTGTTTAAGCCTAGATTTGTCATTCATAATCAGGGCTGCATTTGCTCATTATTGTTCATACTCTGAGTTTAGTGGTTGATTTAAGTTCATATACACCTGTAGTTGTTGTTTCCATTGTGCTTTCGCCTATTGCTTATTCTGATTAGCCACTGCTTATTTGATAATTGCTTATTTGACCTGATTGTGCCCACATATGTGTTTCTGAGCATCATTTGTCCCAAGTTCTTGTCATTTGAGCTTATTTAAGCCAAAAGTACTTTTGGTTAATACTTGGTCAACTCTGGTCAACTGTGCTTATCAATAATCACTTTGTTATAAGCTGTTTTCAAAGCAAGTGGTACTTACAGAGCTTATTTTCAAGTTTTTAAAATTTTCCTAAGTTTATAATATTAATTTAAAATTTTCCTGAATTTTCCATATTTTTCCAAATTGATTTGCTATTTTTCTTATTTTATTTTCATTTTTATTCAATTTTTAATACTTTTTAATTACTAAAAATCCAAAAAATCAGAAAAAGCCTAGAAAAATCCAAAAATATTTTAGAAATTTGTTTTCATTTATTTTAGAATTTTAGAAATTTATTTTGTATTTTTCCCATTTATTTTGAATTTAATTTGAATTTTTAATTAGATTTAATAATTTTTAATTCCCAAAAATTACATAAAAAGCCAAAAAAAATTAGTTTTAAGTTTTAAAATATCTTTTTAGTTATTTTATAATTTTCAAAATTTAATTTTCATTTTTCACACCTTATTTGCATTTTCTTTTAATTTTTAATTAGATTAATTAGTTTTTAATTCATAAAAAAATAAATAAAAAGTCAAAAAAATATTTTTCTTTTTCTCAAAATTTTCTTTTATCATTTTTAACTTTTTAAAATTATTTTCAAGTTCGTAGGAGTAGTGTAGCTCAAAATTCACGTTTTATTTCGTACGTTCGTTTAATTTACGTATTAGCTTACGTTTTTGATTTTACGTTACGTTCTTGGTTTGATTATTTGAAATAAGTGCTTAAGTGATTATTTGTGCTTCATTTACTTGTTCATTAGTGTAATCTCATCAAAATAACTTTTTACCACTTTCACGACACGTTTCACGAATCAGGAATTCGAAATTCCATTCACCCTTCACACGGACTACGACCTCGGGTTATCCGTATTTCTTTGCTGATTTCTTGAGTAATAACTATACTATAATATACTTGATTTGATTTTTTCACATCACATACATGAATGGTTTAGATTTATGCGGACAAAAGGTGTTCCTTCAAAAATCCAAGGCTCCACATGGTTAGCATGCCAATAGCGAATACCGGTAAAACATTTACTTTTCATAAAAACAACAATCATGCAACATGTTCCTCGTGCGGTTCATCTACAAAAACAGTGGAGCACTTGTTGTTGCATTGCAAATGGTCGTTGCTGTTTTGGGGTAGTTTGTTCAGATGGTGAAACTTGTCTTGGGTATTGCTAAGATCAATTTCAGAATTCGTAGACATATGGAAATTAGTTGGTCCTTATGCCATTTGGCAAATTTGGTTAGCAAGAAACAAGGCGACGTTCAATGATAAGTTCTTTTGTTGGTCCAAAGGAGTAACCATTGTCAAACTTGTCAAACGAAAAGCGTTTCAGTGTGCAATTGAGCAAAAAAGTGTGTCATGCTTCACAGTATCACATCGGATTAATCAACCTTGGCAGCTCTATTGAAATTTTTAGTTTGTTGCATCAAGTGTAGTTAGTAGGTAGTTGAGTTAAGGATCTCTCGTCAAGTGTTTGTAATTTGCACTTTAACATTGTTGAAGTTTCATATAATCTATATAAATTATGTTATGTAGAAAAAAGAAATTACAGAATGTTTGCTTATTATTTATTAGTAGATTTTTTATGAGTTATCAGAGGGCTAATGGCTCAAACATGTCCAACTTGACTCAAGTTGTAAAAACAACTTGAGAGAATCATTATCCTTTTAACTATTATGTATATTTTTTTAACATTCTAGAAGTCATCACATTATGTCTACAAAGAAAAATATTTCATTTTATCAGCATATATTAGCACTATTTTATTTTGGTAAACAGGGTTATGGATTAAAAAGTTTAGGGTTGTTTGATTTGTAGGAATGAAAAATGAAAGAATGAATATCAATCTTAATAAATTGCTCAGTTAGTTTTTATTAGAAATATGTATATAAAACCTACTCCTTCCCTCCCTCTCAAATTTATTGTCCACTATTGACTTTTTTAGTCTTTCTTTAATTTTAACCTTAAATATTTTTGTGGGTGTTTTATAATATTTGATGCAAAATATATAAATGAATTTTGTTTTAAGTGTATTTTTCAATGATATAATTTTTCATCAAATATTCTATAACAAAAAAATATATTTATGGTCAAAGTTGAACCAATTTAATTTTGAAAATTCAAATTGGACAATTATTTTGGGACGGAGAGAGTATAAAAATAAATATAATCTAAACCCAACAAAAATGATTTGGGTTTATATAACCCATACATGATGATTTTATTGACAAAGCAAACACCCCGGCTCTAAGTAAAACAGTAGTCGATTAACAAGGTGTCAAAGTCACTACATAATTATATAAAATCCTTTATTGACTATTTCGGAGTTTCGTAAAATGTTACTACAAAAGTACAAAGTTACGTAAAGGATGAAAAAGCTTCTACCAATTACATTTATCATGAATGACCAAATCCTTGAGTTGATGAAAGAAATGGTCGTCAGGATTCAGGATCATGTTCTCTTTTAATATGACACGAAAAGATTACTCGCATAAAATGGCGAAGGTTTATAGTTTTTGACAAAATTGATCTGATACGTCAATTTGTGTGTGAATTTTAGGTTATTGCAATTTTTTTTTCTTTTTTTTAGAACGATATTCCCGTGAAGTTGATGTTAAAAAAATAGAAAATTGATGAAGTAAATGAAAGTTAAAAAGTTTCTAGTTTAAATTGTAATTAATTATTTAGAAAAATAATGAATTTCATTGTCTTTTTATAAATAAAGACATGATAGTTACTTGACATTTTGTATTTTAAGAATTTTTTTTTTTTTTTTTTTTTTTTTTTTTTTTTTTTTTTTTTTTCATATGTAGTATAGATATGATGATAGTTTTAAAAACTGTTGTACTTTTTCTCTAACTTAAAATTTTTGTAGTACAAAATAGTGTAAATATTTACAAAACTGCAAAAATAATATGCATAACGACACCAACCTAACACTTCTATTTCTTACAAGATCGAATTAGATGGTAATATATATTGAGGAATGACAAACCACAAACCTGAATTTTAATTGACATAATCTTTTTTATATAATAAAACAAAATCATTATCGGGAATTTTGCATTTCAAAAAAATCAATTCATACCTGATTTAGTAATAATTTTATTTAAAAAAAAAATTGTTTTCTTATTAGATAATATTTTATATTTATCCATAACACAAGTAGAAGATAAATACAAAAAATATAGATAAGATATTTAAAAAAAAGATTATTTATTTTATATTTATCCACAACACAAGTAGAAGATAAATACAAAAAATATAGATAAGATACAATTAACAATATCATTAAAAATTTTAAATAATTATTTTAAAAAATTAAAAAAAAAACTCGCGCGTGCGCGGTCATTATAACAAGTATTTAGTGACAATGACATTAAATCCCATTTTTAAATTTGATATGCATGTACTGCAAACACGGAATTCCTAATCTTCACCTACCAATAAATACAAAAAATATAGATAAGATGCAATTAACAATAGCATTAAAATTTTTAAATAATTATTTTAAAATTTTTTTTTTAAAAAAAAACCGCACGTGCGCGGGTATTATAACAAGTATTTAGTGACAATGACATTAAATCCCATTTTTAAATTTGATATGCATGTACTGCAAACACCGAATTCCTAATCTTCACCTACCAATTAATTGATACTGCTAATATACAGCAAACGATTTGGTTCACAATCTTCAAAATAAAAAATGTAACATTACAAAATATCTACAAAATACTACCATTGCTTACTTGTTTCAAAATATTAAGTTGTTAGTAAGTACGTATTAATTACTATGTAGCTACCTTTAGTAACATTAGAGTGGACGGTGCACCACTGCACCGTCAACAAATAGTGTGGCAAAGCCTCTACCATAGCGACAAACGCCGCTCCCCAGCTTTTTGCTGTTAATTTTGTTTTCCTTTCGGTAGGAACTTCTCCAAGGTTTGAAAAGATAAAACGAGTGTGTTGAGTGTTTTTGTTTTTGTTAATGCAGAAAGTAAGAAAAGTTATGTTAAAGAGAAAGAAAGTGTTACAAACTTTTCAAAAGCTTTAAAAAAGAGAAAGAAAAGAAAGATTATTGACAACTTCTCCAAAGCTACTAGCCTACTACTCTCAAAACTTGGAAGTCGGTCATTTATCAAACATCTTATATGATCTTACTACATGTTATCATCTTTTTTTCAAGCACAAGTTTAAACACCTGAATTAGTCATGCAAATAAATACTCTTTACCAAACCATTCTAATAACTAGCTGTTTACTGAAAATCCTGATGAAAAATAATGTCAGAACATTATTGTATTCGCTTTAATAAAAGTTTGAGCAAGGAAAAATATAAAGGCCCCATCTTTAAATGGGCTAATGGATTAAGAAGTCAAACATTAGAAATGTTGTGTTTCCATTTGAATACGTGTAGGGAATAAATATAGTTCATGTAACATGTTGCTAGTGTGGGCAAAAGTGCCAACTGCCAAGTGCCCACCTTCTACTTGTGTGCATCTTATTCTTATCTACAAATTATTTAATAAATTGTTCATTTGGGATTTAACATCTTTGATTCATTGATCTTATCTCTACGGGTGACAAAATTTCAACAAACTTTATTTCATGCACTTATTGAGTAAACAGCATTGGGCCTTTGGCTCAGTTGGTATTGCAATGAAGGATAAGAATCTTAAGCCAGAAGGTGCGGGGTTCGAGTCTGGAGCAGGACGGGGTTTTCATCCGGGCGTTACTCCAGCAAGGAAACTTGTGTCGAGGCGAGACGGTTTCCTCGTGAACCTATTATGCCCCATTTGGCTCCAGCGTGGACCCGGTTAAGACAACATGGTCTGGGCAAGTGGTGGTTAGGACCCTCCGATTAGAAGGGTGGTCGAGTCTAAGTTGAAATTCGCCTTTCAAAAAAAAAAAAAAAAAATTATTGAGTAAACAGTGACAAGACAAATAAAGATATATTTTGTCCACACCCCAGCTCCTATCAAACTTTTCATACATCGCTACCTACTTAGCTAGTCTTCAATTTTTATGTAGCATATGGAAGGTGTGCGGTGTGTGAGATATCACGTGGCCTCAATTATTGAAGAGCTTCAAAATATACAATTCAGTATATATTTAAAGCCTTAAAATTCACTTCCACTAAAAAATGTTAAACGTCATGCAATTTTATGTCGTATATATTTGTTAAAACTTGATACAAATCATCAAAATACAATATTTTTGTTTTAATAGTTGGTATAATATATTTTTGACCATCGCATATAGTTAAGGTATAAGCTTTTGCACAGGGCCTCCGTTCACTTAGCTGCGCCACTGATTTTTATTAATATAGATTTATTTTTGTGACTATAATCGTAGGTAAAAGTAAAAATTGGACGTTAAACAATAATCTGCTAAAAGAGGATTGACTCACATCCCAGTGTGGGTTAAGTTCCATGATGTTCCTCTTGCTATGTTTTCTGATGATGGCCTTAGCCTCCTAGCCACATTGATTGGTACGCCCAAAATGTTAGATGCTTATACTAGTCAAATGTGCATAGAATCATGGGGCCGTAGTAGTTTTGCTAGGTGCTTGATTGAAATTAAGGCGGATGAGGTGCTTCGAGAAGACCTCACTGTTGAGATACCTTTACTTGATGGGACGGGTTCGACTATTGAGAAGATTCGGGTTGAATACGAGTGGAAACCGTCTCGTTGCAACACATGTAAGATCTTTGGTCATACTCTGGTGGATTGTCCTAAAGTTGTTACACCTCCTACACAGCCTTCACGTAGTGTAAATGATGGTTTTCAAACGATCAATTACAAGAACAAAGGTAAGAATTGTGGTCAAAGTGCTCCGAGTAAAGGTTGAGTTAAACCTGTTCCGGTTAAGAAGTTTCAGTATCAACCCAAAAAGCCTCCTCCTGAACCCAAAAAGGTGGATGTCACTAAGAACAAGCATGCTGATATGGCTATTACAAGTGGAACAAAGGTTGCTACGTCTAATCAGTTTGATGTCTTTTATATGGATGATACTGATAACTTTGTTATTCCTACTAAGGAAGTGAATAAGGATGGGGTGTCTGGTAGTACATTGGAAGCTAAAGAAGATAGGTCTTTAAAGACTGGTAATGCATCACAAGAACCCCTTGTGAGTGATCTGAAAGAGAATGACCAGGTAGGGGCTCCTAAGCCTACTTCTATTGTTGATAAAATTGGAGAGCTTGAAAAGTTACTTATTGATGGGAAAGGTACTCTCATGGATGATGATGGTCATCCTATTAAAATGGTTGATTATCCGGCTCCGTCTACTTCTTCTACTAAGAGGGTAACCCCTTCTCTAAGGTGGGAGAAATTGTTGTTTCTGACAGTGATGATGAGGACGTTGTGAACACTTTTGATGAGTCAACGAATCTATTTGGTGGTGGTCATGATCGTGAAGATGATTATGATGACTATGATTATGATTAACTATGCGGATCAGTTCTACGATCTTCCAGGGAATTTCAAGCTCCAAGGCCTTGGTAGGAAGTGATTTGGTTTAATAGGAGTCTAATGTTATTTTTTGAGTAGTGGGATATTTTCTTGTTTAAAGAATAAGAAGCATCTTGTTATGTAAGCCGCTTATGTAACGGGCTGAGATATGAGATTCACTCATATCCTTTGTAGTTGAACGTTTTTTGGAGTAATATATTTACCGGGTCTTTTGACCTTTTACCAAAAAAAAAAAAAAAAAATGAAAATTCCCTCTACTCTTTAGACTGTGTTCTCCCAAAAATAAATAAATAAATAAATAATAAAATGAATGTAAAGTAAAGTGAGTCAAGTAAATAAATAAAAAAGAAGTAAAGTTGTGTTTTACTCGTAAAAAATAAAGCTATATCGGATTGGCTAATTGGATTTAAAATTCTGTCAAAAACTTTTGAAAATTGGCTAATATTAAATTTAGTAACATGGAGAAATTGTAATCTGTCAAATACCCATGTACTTTAAACTTTTGTTTAAAAAAAAATATATTATTATTATTATTATTGTTGTTATAACACATAAAAACTCGAATGATTTTACAAAAAATTTGTGAAAAACCAAGATACTATATGGCTCTCACTTCTTTAGTTTTAATAAAAATAATTCTATTATTATAAAAACTCACAAGGTTTACAAAAAATTAGCGAGAAGCTGAGATATTATTTAGGCTCCCACTACTTTAGATATAACAAAAATAATCACATTAAAGATGTATTAAAATTGAGATATGCAAATAATTACATGAGGCATGGATTTTAATTTTTTAAATGGGACAATAGATATTATATTACGAAAGTAAATTATCTTTTATACTAAAACTCGTGTATGCACGAGATTATGACATATATAAGCACAAATATTCACTAAACATAACTTATATTAGAATCTTTTGCGTTCATAGTACTCAAAAACTAGTTTTCAGATACTTTGCTTCCCACATTAACACATTCTAACGTAAAAAAAAACCCGATATTTTTAAATCTGGGTCGACTTTGTTGTCTCAAGCAATTGAGCCGAGATTTGGTTTGGTTACTGGGAACCAATTTTGGGTAAAAACTAAAGATGGTTGAATTGAAATTTTCTTTGGTTATCATAAATGGTTTTTTTGGGTAAACAAAAAAATAAATAAATAATAATAATAATAATAATAATAATAATAATAATAATAATAATAATAATAATAATAAATAAAGTCTAGTTAACAGGTGAAAAAAACGGTTTTGAAAATTTTACTGTAACAAAACTCATTGAGGCAAGATCTTAACGCAGCGTTATGCTGCGATATTGAAAAAAAAAAAAAAAAAAAAAAAAAAAAAAAAAAAAAACTAAATTACACTTTCGTCCCCATGATTGTTTGTGTGTTTTCTTTGTGATGTGTTTGTGTTTGTGTGTGTTTTTGTGCATGTGTTTGTGTGTGTTTTCAGTGTGTATGTGTACAGGTGTGTCAAGATGGGGAAGAAGATATATGTTTTAAATTTGCAGTTTGGTCCCTGTGATATTGTGGTGTTTACATTTTACACCATGTGTTTTAATAGCATTTTTTTTTTAGTTAATAACATATTTATTTAGTTTTTTTTAATTCGAAAGGTTTTTTTATTTTGTATTGTAATTTTTAAGGTTATTAATGAAATATTTGGGTTGTTGAATGAATGAAATAGTTAAGGGTTAATTTGTAAATTAGTGTTACGGTTAAGTTAAAATGAGTTATTGTACTGGGTGTTTTTTTTTTATGAGTTAAGATGAAAAGGTTAAAGCTGATGTGGCACTGACGTGACACTGAGTTATGGTATAACTCAGAGTCACCTTACCGAGTGCTCTAATAGTGTTTGTGTTAGGCTGTTAGCGTATTTTGTTATGGTAATTTTTACTGCTAATATTTTTCTGTTTAAACTTAATCAACAAAGAACTTCATACTCGCAACCCAAGCACACTGAAAATAAACCTACGATTGGCTCCTCTTATTGTTGATATTTTTTCAAGGTTAACATTTACACAACTAAAGTATATATACATGGTGAAACCTTTTAAGTACATTCATTGAACTAGTCTAATATTTACAATATACCAAAATTTCACAAGTTTTTGAAAACATCTAGTTTGAAACTAAAAAGACACGGGGAAAAGGACCTAAACACTTTAGGGTGGTGGCAGTGGTGCCTCCGAAAACATACTTAACCTCCCAACCAACCAATAATATCACTCCACCTTACTTACAACTTTTTCAAACCTC
The DNA here is from genome assembly GCA_030686995.1 of Artemisia argyi. Lineage (NCBI taxonomy): Eukaryota > Viridiplantae > Streptophyta > Magnoliopsida > Asterales > Asteraceae > Artemisia > Artemisia argyi. The sequence goes on from CM060699.1 coordinate 92,056,941, forward strand.
CCAACCATTTTTAGTGGCAACCATACCTTTTTTAAACCTCCCAAACTACCATTCCAACGTTTATATCCCAACGTTCGAAAATTAAATGTGTAACGTATACTTTCTCCCAACCCCGCCCCGGTGAACTTTGCCTGCGAAACAAACCTCCGAGCCAAACCGGCGAGGTGGCAACGGTGTTCACCGCCGGTTTGGCTTAACCGCTGGTGAAACCGGCGCCACTGCCACCACCCTTACCCTAATATTTTCACTCTAATTCTCTCTAATAGGCAAAACCAACCCGAAAAGAGAAGCCAAAGACTGTAGGAATGGATCTCATTTCTCTCTCTAATTTAGCCATCAACCATGCCGATACCCCAAGAAGTAGTTAAAATCATGGTGTTGCACATTCAATTGCTTTAGCCAACTACCAGCCACGTGCAAAAGCGAAACAAGCTTTTCTTGGTCCTCACCACTTCCACCCGAGATCCACACGTCTCCTTGCATCTTGTAAGTAGCTAGTCCAAATGGGGGAAGATGGATTCCTTCTTCTTTCTTCTTTTTCAAGATCCCATTTTGATCCTCGTTGTCTATATCTAAAATTCACGCGTATTTTGTAAATTTTTATATAAAGATACTTCCTAAATAATACGGAGTAACAAAAAAGTATCATAAAATACCTTGAAATGATGATGAAAGCGTGTGATAAGTGAGGAAACATGTGGACAAGTCCTTTATGGTCCTGCCCATTGGAATGTGATATATTGGGTACCTATGATATTATCAAAAACCACAACCATCACATACCAAGTCAAACTCATTTTAATGTATAGCAAAAAAATCTTTCAAACAAAAGACTAGTCGCAAAGGATGCCCAAAATGTAGAATATCAATAACATAATACACAAATTATCACATTGTCCATTGCTTTACCAATTACACACTAGAAATACAGTGTCACTATTTAATAAAGGCGTAAAAAAAAACTTACCATGCAACAGCCATCCAACTAGCCGGTGAAAGATCAACGCTTCTTAATGACATTAACCCGGGGTATTTTTCAGATAACATACAAATCTGCACGGAAAAGATTTACAAGAGCGTTAACTACTAAAGTTCAAATAGATGAAAACAAATTTTGTTTTAAGGGTTTGCAAGACATTTTAGCATATTATAAGGGGCCACTTATCCACAACTCACATGTTTCACAAGGGAATTCAGTACTTACCCCTACACCAAAAGTACATTAAAAGCACACAGTTACCCACATAAAAGTACACCTGTCTGTACTTTTATGTGGATCCTTGTGTACTTTTTCGTGAGCCATTGTGTACTTTTGTTGTGCTTAACTTGTGACCTAAGTCACAAGTTAGAAAAACCCAACAAGATAAGCAAAATAATTACCGGGTCAAAACAAAACTGAGTGCACAAGCATAGGAATTTGTTGATGTTATCATATATCAAAAGTGATTAAATATACATTATCAAATCATATCTAAAGATGTGTTAATGTCAGAACTATGACGTCGAATCCAGGATTTGTCCAAAACCATTATAAAATGTTTGAACTTGGATGATGACGATTGGGATCTAAGCCGTTGCTTCTGAATAAAGTTGGGAAACATGAAACCTGCTTTTGCAACAAACATACATCGTATGTTGTGTGAAAATAATAAAAAAATCTAATAGGTACCTTATCCATAAGAGGAACTCTTTCATAAGGAGTTGATCTTTCAAAATGCTGAAAGTAGAGGTAACCCAATCTGTCGTTAAAATGCAAAGGACTCTCACGATCAAACATGCCTTCCTCCGACGAACAACCATCCCACCTTGACAACTTCTCGCTCTCACTCTCATCACTAAACGAATCACTGAATGAATCCCTCGTCTCAGTATCCGTCTCTTCCCTAGACAATGAAGCATGACATTCAAAATCACGTATATAAATATGCATGTCTGTCAATGTTTTGAATGCTATAGGAAAATATAAACATTTTAACGAACCACTAAATCAGAACAAAGATACAACTTGTCCAAGTATTAAATTTTTATAAAATACGTCAATATAGCTTTCGTCAAGTGTAGTCCTTTTCTAACAGCGTATTTGTTAATAATACATCATTAAAAGAATGAGATACTCAGTTTTGTAAAAAATAATTGAAACAAATTAGTTGATCTCAAAATAATTCGATTACTAGATTCCCAATCACTTGATACAAACATTCTAATAACTTCAAACCGTAATAATGATATAACGCACATCTAAAACCCATCACAAACGACTCGGCAAATTAATAAGCAACTTGTTTTGTATAGTACAATTAAAGTTTGAACAAATTTACAATAGCATTGGTTTTTATCAAGACTTTAGTGCCACAGAGAGGACAAAACATTGGTTTTTATCATCGGATAAGCGACAGCTTAAAAGGAATATGCTTTCCACTTTTCCAATCACATTATCCAAAAAGATTAACAAACCACAAAAAGTTTGAACAAATTTACAATAGCAAAAATAGTCCCTAAAGTTTGGCCAAATTGCATGTTTCATCCCTAAAGTTTGGAAAGTGCAAGGATCGTCCCTATGGGAAAACCTTTGGTGCAAGTATCATCCTTTTTGAGAAAACCTTTGGTGCAAGTATCGTCCCTGTGAGGATGATATTTGCACCAAAGTTTTCTCTACAAGGATGATCCTTGCACTTTTCAAATTTTAGGGACGAAACGTGCAATTTAGCCAAATTTTAGGGATGATTTTTGCAATTCTTTCTTTAACCAAAAAAAAAAAGTTTCAGCAAATGAGCAATGTACATATTTACATAAGTGGTCCCACACTCTATTCTTATTTACATTTTTAACCCAAAAATTCCTTTAAAAAATTTTGTCCAAACAAAAAGACAACTCTAGTGACTCCAACAAATTCTTAATTTCTTTTTAAATATTTAGTCAATATCTATTAAATATATTCATATCTACGAAATAAAAAATTATATAGTAAAAATACAAAATACTTGAATAAAATAACATTATTAGACAGTTAAAAATAAAAAAAAAAAAAAAAAAAAAAAAAAACAGAACAGTTTTTGTTGTTATTGAAGTTGCATCATCACATGAGGATAGGAAATCCATTTATTGCACATTTTAATCCAACAATAAATGGAGTATTAAATTATCATTAATGTTCAAATATATTTGGTATCAGATAACAAAGATTTAACATACCTTAAATAATTCAAAGATGAATTGCTTGTAAAGATTTGTATAGCAGATAAATATGGAACATAATATTGTGTGATAATTTCATCTTCACCAGAATCAACGTTGATTGGAACTCCAGCACCATAAGCACTCCATTCATCAAAACTATTCCATAAATCACTCAATGTGAAATACTCAACTTTTTCTTTCTCCCATGGATGCCATAGCTTATTTAGCTTCATAATCTCACTCTACACCATAATTCAATACAAAAACATCAAATCAATAAAAAAAATACAACAAAGAATAAAATATACATAACACTTATTAACAATAGATAAATGTTATTCATTTATTTATATATATATATATATATATATATATATATATATATAAGAAAAGTATATGACAAAATGACTCTTTATTTTTTAAAATAAAGCTTTAGTTACCTTTTATGACACCAAAGTTAACATTGAAATATGAACAATCCGTTACTCTCTCTCTCTCTTTTTTTTTTTTTTTTTTTTTTTTTTTTTTTGCATTTTCTCAAAAACTAAGAGACGGGTTTTGTATAAATCTATAAAAGAATGACAAATATACGTACCTTTGATAAGAACTGTGATGGTACAACAGGAGTTGTACACTCAAGAAAACATTCAAGATTTGATGATGAATGCATTGAAACTCAGGAACAAGACTGATCACCAGATTTATTATATAGACAAAAGTGTACAAGATTAGATGGAGATGACAAGAACAGAAGATGTTTGAAGTAGTAATATTTATGATGAGGTTTTGTTGAAGGGAATAAGAAAGCGGTCCAATGTAAATGTAATAACGTAGAAGAAAGACAGATGTTTTGGTTTTTGTTTCTTTGAGAGAGAAATGGTGTTATGATGGTCACTTATGAGACTCTCCACATGTCCTACTCTCAGTTTTCATACATTCACATTTCACACACCACCTATTTCGAATATTGTATTCAGTATTTTCTTTTGATCAAATATCTACAAAATTTGTACTACCGTAGTTGAGTGAAACTTCTAGATATAACATGTGGACAACCGGATCGGGCACAGTAAATGTCCTTATCAAAATTGGGGTAAAAAAGGCGGGTAATATGGGATAATTCCATGTTAAGTGAAGTGGTGTTTAAGCAAATTTTTCTTATTTTTAGTAAGCTATTCATGAGATTTAATTTAGCATATTTGTATTTCTCAAGTTTTTTCTTCCAATGCGGATCTCTTATCTTTTACTACAGATGACTCTTTAAATTGGAAAAATAACCCAATAATTTGTAATTAGATCAATGACATTACTCGTATATCATTTTATTTATGTGATAAAATTGAGCATTTTTATTAACTAATAAAAGTTAAAACTGAAGCTCAATTTAATCAAATAATTAAATTTTTTTCTAAATTATAAATATGCTAAAAACATATGTGTCAATTTTGTATAAAAAAACTTCAAAAGGGGAGGAATGATTAATAAAACTTTAATTATTAAATTTTGAATAATGTATGCTTATCATAATGTTTTTTAATAACTATATAAATTTAATAAATATCTTTTATACTCTATATTTTATTAAAAAAAATACAACAATACGTTGTTAGAATAAAACGTCCACAACTATTATTATTATTATTATTATTATTATTATTATTATTATTATTATTATTATTATTAAATTGTTTATACTATACATCGTATCCTTTAAGTGGGATACGTTGTATCCCTTAAGCGGGATACATCGTATCATCTGGTACGGGTAATACGGAGTCTTCATAAACATAAAACTTGGTATGCGACAAAGTACTTGAATGCGTCGTATCCCTAAATGGGATACGCCGTATGTCTTGCTAAGACCAATACTTCGTATCCATAAACTTGGATACGCCGTATTAGCTGACTGGTACAGAGCTGGCTGCAGAAAACTGCAGATTCTGCAATATACTCATTTGGCGTACCTGTAAACTAACTAACCACATATATTACTTAATGAAACTGTATTGACTTACATCATTCACTTAGACTCGTACAAAAGCCGAAATGGTTCATTATGGGCATGAATGGCTCTATGCCAAACACCATTTAACTATTCAAAGCATGACAATAACTAACTTTAAACTTTATAAAATCTGAGTTTATACAAACCACGACCCAAAAGATATTTCCTAATGCGTTTCTTGGGTATTAGAGAGGGTAGGGAAATAAGCTCGATACCCACGAACACCACAGGGTGCTAGCTTGTGACCTACTTACCCTTGGATGCAATATCACTAGGTTCACTTATAAGAAAACGTGACAAAGCAACATAAGCACAAGCTTAGTAACATATATAAAATTGAAAGTAAACATGAGTAGGACATTTCCCCACTTAGCTATCATAGTGCTTATTAGCACTCTAATTCCCCATGGAAATAAGTTCTTGCATCATTTCCTATACTAAAGAGCTAAGTACCTCACCACCATGCTTGGGTGAATTCTTGTTTGCTATGTGCTTACTAGTCGTTCACCAAGGACGTCGCGAACCCTTGTCGGTTCAATATAACTAAAATGTTCTAGTCGCTCACATAGGATGTTTAAGTTCCATTTTTGAACATGTGATCACATAATAGTACATATCGTCCACTTAGGACATCTAATCCCATTTTAAGGTCGTATTGCATTTAATTATGCAAGTCATCCACCGAGGATGTCTAATTCCATTTTCGGAATGTATATAAGTCTATTTTATTCATGTCATCCACTAAGGACGTTAAACAAGCAATAACATGACATTTTAACTAAAACATGCTACTAAGACCACACGGTTTATCCGTCTAGGTTATTTCACATATAAATTTATATCACATAAGGCATTAGAACTCATAATGCAATTATACTAACATAACTCGTAACATGAGTATAATATGTGTACATACTATAAAACTTGAATATGAGCACCACGAAATATGCGGCACGTCTAACGGGTTACTAAATATGCGTTTCTATTCTTATATATGTTACTCACCTCGAACACATTTGCATACTAACACGAGCTCTCGTAACATCATTAGCTAACCCTTATAATCCTAAGAACATTTAAATAACATAGAGCTTATTAGAAGTATGACTTAGCTTGACTTAACAAGCATCAAAAGAGAATTAAGCCATAAGGGTGTGCTTGGTTTGTGGCTTATATAACTACCCAAACACATTTTCTGAAAATTAACACCACTAATTGGTGTTATGGCATCTTAACAAGGTACCCATCACTTATTTAAACACTTATACATGATTACAAATGTTCTTGGTTATTTTCTAAAAATCATAATGTAACACCTCTATTTTCACAAATAGCAGCGGAAGCTAAATCTGGGGTATTACTTCATGAATCACAGTCACAATAATAGAAAACGACTCAAAAGAGATGTTTTGGAAAATAATGTTATCAGTCATTTATTTGTCAGAGTTTTCCAAAGGAGGTTCCAAAATCTATGTAAAACATAAAGTTTGAATGATAACAGGTTCAAAAGTCCTCAAGTCCAGTGCCACTCCGTGCCATAAGTTGCTCAATTACCTGAGGTAACATGCTTAAAGGGTCAACACAAAGGTTGAGTGAAATCCATAGGTTTTAATTTTGTAATAGTTGAATACGAGTTTAGTAGGCAATGGGTTACGTTGTTATATACCCATCATTGTTGATAATTGCAATAAACACAATTATCAAGGAAAACGATTATTATTGCAACTAAGCTCATGACACCAACACATTAACATAGAGATCACAATAGTGATATTTGAGGAAATAAAGTCCTCTTGGAGAGGTAACTTGCCAAAGTTACCCATTGTTATTCAAATATAGTGCTATTTGTACCCGGTAGGGGTAAAATCTATCAACCATATTTGCGTTCACTTGCAAGTGATTATGGTTCATGAAATTTATGTAATAGTGGCAAATTGTGGTACTCGTGTAATAATGAATCTAGAGAGTTGAAAATACTTGAATTCAGGTTTATAGCATGTATCCCCCTCATGGGTTTATAAAGCATTTAAAAGTGAAGCTATGAACTCACCTTAGTTTAGGAAAATCTGATTGATGTCAAAAGTGACTCAGATAATGGACGGTTTATCACGCAACCTGAGGTAGTGTATGTCAAGTCTTAGTTGTGTTGTTTATGTTTCAAAACTTTGTTTCATAAAGTTTGAAGTAAATGTTTCTTTGATTCATTAGATTATGGATAGAACGTAACACTATTCAGGCTATCATAATTCAAAGGTCATGTAGTAAACTTTTGAAGAGCCAAGGCACTTTAACTCGTAAACACAACATATTCGTCAAAACGTATACCTAAATGAAACCCCTCACATAAAATTCTCTAGTAACATGATACGTTTGTAAATTAAAAAATATGATTTAAATTTATAAAAATATTTCATTTATACCTTTAAGTTTTCAAATTGGCAGCATATACCCTTGTAATTATAACTTTTACAATTTAGTCCTTTATAAAATAAAATATGTATATTAAACCTTTAACTTTAAAACTTTGCAAAATAGGTCATTATACTTATAACTTTAGAATAATGGCAAAAATAACCCTAATACTTATAAGTTTCCAAAACTTACAATATATACCCCCAATGCATGGAATACGTTTCAAAACTAGTCCAAAAACCATGCAAAATGTATTTTTAGAATACAAAAGGGTTTTACAGCTTATGTCTTATTAGTATAGGCTAATATAAGTAGCTTTTACGAACTTATAGCTTATGTAAAGGGCTTGTGATCAAAAATATCAAATCGATATGATTTTAGGGTTTTTAAAGGAAAACACGAGGTTTTATGATTCAAGGCTCAAACAAGGACTTATATGGGATCTAATAAACCTTATGGAAGTTCTAAAACAATAAAAATTCTTATTGAACAAGTAGAAAAGTTTACACGACTTGAAATGGGCGAAAACTAGGGTTTTTGTGTTTCTTTGCTTTCACGACTTGGAGAGGGCTTCTAGGGCTCGTAATTCTTTGTTCTTTGGCTTCAAGGGACTCTTATGGATCTTAGGCTACTTCTAGTACAAGGTTACACCATGGTTTTAAGGTAGATAGATTTGTGTGAACGATTTTGAAAGAGTGTGTTTGTAGTGACTATTTATAGGGTCGAACCGAACTTGGTGGCCAAGATTACTTGGTGTGGTGGCCAAGGGTGGTAGGGTGGTGACTAAGGATAACTAGGAATGACAAGGAAGAGCTAGGAGGGTATCTAGGAGTGGTGTCAAGTGATGGAGGGTGTTGGTTTTTGATGTGTTTCGAAAAGCTTTAAATTTATAAGACTAATTTTACCGATTCCTTATTACTCAAAACACACGGGTAAAAGTATAACCCTCGCTAATAGTAAAGAGTTTTGGTAAGACCATGTCGTTCCACAGGGACTATGGTATGCACTTATATATCAATCAGTTTGATCGAGATGATTTAGAAAACTTATGCAAATGATTTGAAATTCAGATATGGGACAAATATGATTACTTGGATAGTTCGTATAACTCAGTGATGCTATATGATAGTGATCTCAGTAGGTTCAACAAACGAGTAGTTGTTTTTATCAAAATAACGTTTCATTAGTTAATAGAAATGATTCAAGACTTATGTCTACTAGTCCTTACACGAGTGGTTGACAAGTATAAGTACTAGTTTAAGCCTTGAAATTAGGGTTTTTGGAATAACCGTAAACGTATAGTGCTTGTTTTGATATAATGCTGGAAATAGTATGTTAGATTGATAGTATACTTGGTAAAAGGACCATTGAAACATAGACTTGACATATTAGGAGGTTTACATGATGTAAGCATAGATATAATTGGCATTGGTTGTTGCGTGAGCACGTCTAGTTTTTTATGTAAGTTACTTTACGTAGTTGGAATGATATAAAGCAAAAATTTTCCCCGTGAAAATACCTTATATAGATATCTTAGTGGAAATTACATTTATGAAAATTACGGATTGTTATACAAAACTTCACATAATCATGTAAAATTCTACAAAAACCTCACAAATGGCATAAAGACACCATCTTTAAGCATTACCCACTTAGGTAGCTCAAAAACATGAATTTAAGAACAAGGAGATAATTCATGCCTCAAGTTGGATGATGAGAACACTTGCTTGAGTGTTTCTAAGCTTATATACACTAACTACTTGCTTTGGACTTGATCAAAATCAAAATATAATCAAACCCTTAGATTGTTCTTGTGATTGTGTGTGTAATGTGAGAGTGGAGGGGGAAAAGCGATGGATAAGTCTGACTTGATCCAGATATCTCTAAAGGGTATATGAGTTTTATTTGATCTTTTACGTTTTGGCAGATTTAGTCCCTTATAATAGAATTATTGCGTGGAAGGTCCTTTTAGCTAATAAGAGTATACAAATGACGAGATTAGGAAGCGTATAAAATAATGCTACATCATTAGCTGAAAAAATTGGAGTGTTACAACTCTTATAAACATTATTATTAGTACATATTATAAATATGAAATTAAGTAAGGATATCCGAAAAAAATTTCTTTTTTAACTATGCGCATTCAATAACGACTCACGTTATTCCTCTTTATATATTTAACCTGCGCATGGGTTTTATAATCGGCTTAAATTATTTAACAGAAATATAAATATCAAAATAATGGTAAGATCACACATATTAATGTGAGATGAAAATAAATAGACGAAACATATAAAAACGACACATATTTTTTCAAAGTCATTATATATTATGTGCTATTGAACACAAATAATGTCTAGAAAATGATATCAATAGTTAAATTTACACAAGATCAACATAAACACCATGCTAGTTAAACAAATTAAAATCCTTCGTGCTTCATGCAATAAAAAACAATACAAATTATTAATCGATATTAACAAATAATGAAAAAAAATATTTAAAAATTCGTGCATACGTGAGTATTATAACTATATATAAGCATTAAAATTTTAATATAATTAAATAGAAAAGTCTTAAATATTACAAAACTATGGATTAATGAATTGTCACAATATTTAACTTCAAAATAAATTTAATTAAATATTACTACCCGTTATACTATTTACTTAACCTCGTGGACGAATTCTAAATTTAGTACAAAACATGGCAACAACATGCTTGAATAATTAAATTTGGAACGATAGATTATAGATAGATTATATGTGTTTTTATAATAATAAGTTGTTAAAATAGTGGCAAAATGAAATTTAAAAAAAATTGTTTCTATGTGTATTATATTATATTATATTATAACTATATATTAAAGACCGGTATATTATTAAAAAATAAACTTCACCTTGAGGTGAAAAAGAGAGAGAAAAGCCAAAATTTACAAAACACGCATAAGCATAAGCGGTATATTATTAAAAAAATTAATGTTCAACCCTGTCAAGGTAGAAAGGAGAGAAAATAAAAATTTACAAAATGCACCCTCAAAGTATGTGCAGAGTTACTAAAACGACCTTAAACTTTACCTATTTACAATTTTTTTATGTAACAAACTTTATTTATCAAATACCAAAAGTATATCAATCAACTCATTCAGTAAGAAATATGCCGTTGAAAAGACTGTCGAATTGCGAACAAAACAAGCCCAATATTGTAATAGTTCTAACATAAGCACGATTTTATAAAAAAAAAATTGAAGTTTAGTATGTAGTTTTTAAAAAACTTACAGAAATACGCCTTCAGGTTACGGTTCGTTGCAAAGTTAGTCCTTAATGACTAACCTTGCAACAGAACGCTAACTTCAAGGACTAATTATGTAAAAATGTTTTAAAACCATTAACTCGAATAGTCGTTGGAGTTATAGGTTCATTGCAAAGTTAGTCTCGCGTGCTCCGCGATGGAGCTCGGGTTACAAATCTCATTACACTTAAAAGTTGTCTCATCTTGATGTTCAAATCTTCATTGCCATTTCATAATAAATTCCACATTTACTCTTTCTATTGTCATATTCAATTCGTCAATGATATGTAGACGTTGAGAGTGTTCTTTGTTCATGTAGGATCTCTTAGGCTACCCCTAACAACAACCCTTAGCGATCATCATTTTTCCTGCCACATCAGTTTTATCTCTCATGCAACTTACAACTGATCTTTTAAGCACACTAAGGCGACCCACAAAAAAAAAAACCCCACAAAGATTCTTTTTAATTAATTAAAATACACATTTTTGGCATCACACAGGAATTAAACCAACAAGTGACCTCGGTCAAGCTCTTGACCGAATTCCCTTTTGACCTTCGCCGACCGAATAAACCACAACAAGGACCACCTCCTCCGACCCTCTTCAACCCTCACTCAACCGACCTTATTGGGGGGGTAGCCTTAAGGTTACAAAGATAACTAAATTGTGATATTATGGATCTGATTGTGGTAGGATTATTGTTGGTATCGGTTAGTCATGTAAGATATGTTACAATGAACATCAACACAATAAGGACTGTAGGGGGTAAGGATATTAAATGCAACTTGTTATTTTTTTTATAGGTTTCACGACCATCATAAAATGGTATGATGGTGAGGCATCTAACCTCCTCTCAAGAGATATAGGTTTAAACCTCAATAGGTACATGTTTGGGGTGATCAGAGAAGGGGTCAAAGCTGTCAGGTAATATGCCGAGTAAATTTGAATCCAAGACACCTCTTCTCCTAGTAATTAGAATATTAAGGAAATCTCATCCATTTATCCATTTATATCATGATATTTATCTTTATTGTATACATATGACATCAACATGACAATGATCTAGTAATATATATACGCATGAAAATCAATTTCAAATGTTGGAAATAAACATAGAAGAAGTATCAGAAAAGAAAGGACCATTTCTAATTTTAGTCAATGGATCGTATTCACAAGCTTGGAAGTAGTAAGAATAATTAAACCCATGTAGACATAGTTTCACAAGTAAGATTCCTTTGGGATTTAATAAAATTAAAGATAAATCATTATACAATCATACTTACGAATTTATTTAAGAGTAAATTACAAAGATGGTCCCTGTGGTTTGCATTGACTCACACACTTGGTCCTTTGACTTACTTTTTTGCACTTACAGTCACCAACTCTAAAACCCTTAACACTAATTTGTGTATGTTGGTTGTATTGATGTGAATTTAAAGGCAAATCCTACCTATTAGTCAAAGTAAAAGCTAATGCCATTCATTGATAGGTTGTTGTACTGAGTTATGTGCTTGAAACAAGACTTTGATTTCTAAAAATTGACCAAAACAAGCATAAATGAGAATATTTTGTGTACAGAAGATTTTGTGTAGATATTTTGGTGTAAACATGTACCAAAAACAAGGAAAACTGAGAAGCAAACAAGCAAAACTTCTCACTTGGCTTAGCCAATGTTAAACCCAAATGCAGACCGAAATGAATTCTAATAAAGTCAAACCTATTGTAAGTCAAACTAATACAAAGTCAAACCCATAGAAAACCAATCCAATCCAATTATGTTACGCCCCGTGCCCGTTGACCAAAAATTTAAAACTTTACGCGAAAACGACTCAACTTTAATGGACACTATTACCATAGGTATTAGTCTAAAATAGACCCTGTTTATTTTAAAGTAGACCCATTTTCCTTGCACCCAAAAAATAGACCCATTTGTGTCTAAAATGGACCCATTTCAACTGCACCCCGAAATAGACCCATTTGTGCCTAAAACATATCCATTTTACCTGCACCCGTTAATAGACCTATTTGTGTCTAAAACGGACTTATTTTACCTGCACCCCAAAATAAACCCATTTGTGTCTAAAATGGACCCTTTTTACCTGCACCCTAAAATAGACCCATTTGTGTCTAAAATGGACCCATTTTCTGCGGAATTTCTTCAACCCACATGTTTTGACCCATTAGACCCATATGCACTTTTACCACTTCAACAATACATAAAAACTTCCAGAACTTATTAGCACATCACATATTTCATTTTCATATAAAAACATTTACCATTTAACCATCAGAATAGTACTTAGAACATGACGGGTTTATGCCCAAAACCCGCTTTGACCCATTTCATGACAAACAAACTATACGACCTCAATAACCCTTTAAACTTAACCAAAACTCTTAACATAACATATTAAAACGTTTAAAAAATCAATAAACCCATTTATTACCCGGAATGGGTATAAACACTTTTATCCCAAATACCACTTTATGCTTAACTAACATCACTTAAAACCATTTATACAACAAACCGATGGACGTATTTGACCTTAACCAACAAGAACATACTTGACACTCGTCTATACATTACAAACCCATAAAAGACCAATGGGGGTTCAACATCGACATGAGCTCGGTATCTACCTAAGCTCCTAACGCTTACAATCTTCCAATCCGCTTCTAATTCCTTAAGCTATAATCCAAGTACTTCCTTCCCGTCACGCATAGACCTACAAGGACATTGCAACACTAAAATGTAAGCTTTCGCTTAGTAAGTAACTAGATTAATACATGGTTAATACTTTCATTCGCACATATATGCATCAAGAACATCTTAAATCATTTGGCTCATAACAAAACCAATCTCGTTACCATTATCATAACAACATCATAACTATACCACATGAACATCATAACATTATACACATAACAAACATAGACTTACATTAGACCTTTCAACACCGTGTCCTATCTCTTGATCTAACTCACTAACATACCTCCTATTAACCCAACTTACTAATCCAAGACTTAATCCTATCAACTCATTTATTAATACATAACATAAGAACATTCATATTAACACATATAGAAATCAAAGTTACTTACCTTAGACACCATAGCTAAACTACCATATTATTATATCACTATCAAAATCATCATCATAATCTTCATCCACATCTTCCTTGATTCCTAGTCAAGGTTCATCACCATCTTCCTCACTTGATAACCCTTACTTGTCCATCTTGATTCCTACTAAATCAACACACAAAATACTTACTTTCCCATCAAACTAACACTATCTAGCAAAGGTTTACCCAAACCCATCACCATTCTTATGTATCCAACTTAATATAATTAAAGACACTAGACTAGGGTTTACTTACTTGCTTAGGATCTTGATTGGGGCTTATCTTTATGATAGGATGACATGATCTTCTTCTTTAGATCACTAGTACCAATATAACATTTTCCCTCCGTTTTTCCCATCTCCAAAACCGGACCAACACACACACCCTTATAGAACTTGTACGAAATGCCTGAAAATTTCTCGGCTAAGATATTTGTTGATGCAAATTTGCCCATTTGGCAAGTATGGTCCCTCTAGTCCTTATTCTTATACTTTGGCCACATGACATATAATAATACATTTAGTCCTTGGTAACTTAGGTCCTTGAAGTCTATTTCCTTTCTAAATGTGACACAACATATTTATATAGCCATATTATACATACTTTGACTATCGGGTTTGACCTCTACATAACTTCCGTTGACTAACCAATTACAACAAGCCTTATTCAACTCATCTATAGTGGGGTCTAGTTATATACGGGAAACTGGTGTTACAATTATATCCCCCTTATTTAGATTTCGTCCCTGAAATCTACCGACTATCTCTAACCAAATCTTAGTCACACAACTTATCCCATTCCTAACATCCTTGGTTCTTAGTCTATTAGTTGCACAACCTAAGTGATCTTGTAATCCTAAGCCCGCCATAACATAGCGCATGTTCTTAATCCGCATTACTTCTCGCTTAATTTATATAACCATACGATTCTTACTCCGATCCTTACATTATCTTAGGCATACTTGCCATACTAGCTATCATTCAATTCCAATCATCTTACACTTCATGACGACCTCACTAGCTTTAATCCAAATTTACCATCATTAACTACATGATAATTGAGATAATCCTACTATTTTGATTTTATATAAGTCATGCTCAACTAATATCTTCACGTTCTTATACAATACCTCGTTTCTTCCACTCATCTCTATATATCAACTGGCTTGTTATCATGAGTTTTATAGGAGTATTTCATACTTCAACTTCAAACCATCATATTTTAACATTTTCCATCACATTATATATGACAATTAGCATCAACTATTTTCTTTACTCACATTTTGTTCCATGCCACAAGGGCGTATAATAACATCATTACAATTCCTTAATTCCTTTAACTTTCACTTAGCACCTAAGACGTAGGTTTCTCATAAGCCTCAATTAAAAGTCGTACTCTAATCCTAACCCTCCTATCTTAGCTCTTATAAATTCCACTAATTCTAGACTCCCGCTTTCTACTCCCCTAACCCTAGTCATGCCATGTCGGGAACACATAGTCCCACTCATTCATGCTTTTTCATTTACATGGAAAGGTGTCCCAATCAATGTAAGTCAAGAAACATAAACTCATGGTTATATACTTCCGACATAACACAAGTACCCATTTCTTTTTATACTTCACATTACCTTTTTAGACTTGGATCCATTTCATTATCACATTCGTTATGGGGATATTTTTATTGCCAAGGATAAGCCCTTGCCGATGAAGGCAATACATTTCATCCCGAAGGATTCCTTAACATCATTAACTCAGTCATCGCGAAGGATACCATTACATTTGCATCCCGTAGGATACCGTTACACTTGTATCCTAGAGGATACCATTACATTCGCATCCCGGAGGATACCGTTACACTTTACATTATCGCATTGGATCCAAGCAATTAACATTTTAACATACACACATTATCTTACCCATTTTATTTAGTTTACATAAGCATCTTAGGGCATACGAAACCCGCTTTTTATAATTACACATTTCCTATGTGTTTACACTTTTCATCACAACCTACCTTATTAACCCGCATCAGTCATTACCACATCATACATTACCTCTTAGTCTAACCGACTTTTCGTATATAGACCTTACATAGGTCATCAACTACAACATCTCATTAGCATTCATATATTCTTCTTACACATTTTAGACATGTTTCATTAATCAACACTTTTATTATAATAGTTATTGCTAATGGGGCACATTAGCCGTGACATAATAAGTTTAAGGCGAACCTCAACATCATAGATACTTCATCTCATATAGCTATTAGCACTTAAACTATACCAATTCATCTCATCACTTTCATAACCATAAGTTTAATCCGTTCTTATAACTTCTGTAATATTACACACTTAGCAACTAACATGTCGACATCAACTATACCTGTTCCGCATCATAATTACAATACCATACCAACACATTATGCATGTAAGTTTGCTCTTATCCTGTCTCTAATACCACTTATTGATCATGACAATATATGACCTATTAATGATACCATTCATTGGTCATTGTTAAGACACAACTTATACACATTCATTACGAGTTAAGTCTATGTAAATCATCACTCAACTCATCCCATCCATTTGTATGCTCATACAAGGCTCACTGACACTCTCCAAGAGCAAGGTGTTCTTATTACTTAGGCACAAACTTAATCTGCTCTAGACTTACACTACTTATATCTCAATACACATTGAATACTTAATTCGCTTACTAGTCCATCTCTAACACCACTTATCGTTTCTATTCACATCTTGCTATTAGTACCCTCTATAGCACAAAATTTTATGTCAATCACCGGTACATTAATCTCATCACTTACACACATCTAGTCCCCATATGTTCACATCATCTTTATCTCCTCCTCACGAATAAGCATTTACCTCACTATCGTCCTAGGTTTTATAGAACCTATATCATAAAACATCTACAACTTAAACACATACTTAGGAAACCTTTAAGTCTCATGAATCTATCATTCACATTATTATTAAACGATTACCAACCCTATCGAAACATAAGATAATCCTTTATTTACACATCTTTAGTCCAACATGAACTTATATCTTACGTTTGTCAAACTATTCACTATGTGTCACCACCAAGAAATCATGTCCAACTCACTAATTCCAGGTTTCACTAATTATTCATTAATCAAGCATTTCTTAGATTACCACTATCCCGTTACTCTTCTCCTTGCCTTACGCACTCCTAAATCACTCACCAATCATCTTTCATTATTTAGGACATAATCTATAGGATACTTACCCATTTATACTTATACATATAAATACATATATATAACCATAGGTATCATATTTCATCCGAGTTATCACATAACACTGATCGTTTCTTGTCAACCTCACGTTAACCTCTCGTTTCATTTTACACTTGTCCATTCTTTTAATGTTTGCCTATCTTGATTCCTAATGACTCGCCTAATTTAGACTTTCTTGCATTACACTTCTTCAACTTCTTCTTTACATCTTGTCACAACGTGCATACTCAATTTTGTTAGTTTATGACTAAAAATAGCAAATCATACATAATATCATGCACATTAACACATTCTTAATCTTATTTATGCGCAAGGTTTGTGTCTTACATTATAAAAGAAAGTTAACATTACTACTCACATATGTTTCATTAATTTTAGTTAATTCATAATCTAAATCATTTAAACATGTCTATCTTATACCCTTTGTCTATTTCTTTAAGGTAATTACTACTTCACTTAACCAATTCATGTAATAACTACTGCATGTATTATTCATTGCTCCTACACTTCTTCATTTTCTTATGGTTACAAACCTTAACAATGCATTTTACCTAAGCACCTAAATCCTCGTCATACTCACATCCTCAAAAATCTTTAACGTTTCCATATACATAAGTTCAAGTTAATCCCATAAGGCCATAACCCTTCCTAGGTCATTAATCTTTCAAGCACAATACTTACAAATCATTTTCCAAATTATGATTAATGCAATTTATATCAATATCAATGTTCCGCACAAGATACAATAACATACTTCCTACTTCCAACGCCAATCACAAATAAGCACATTTTTTTTTTAAATTTCACCTAAAACTCAAACTTAGAAAGCCTCATTCCTCATAAATAAAACATTAGTCTATACGAAACAAGAACTATCATTCTCTTACATCGCACTTAGCACAATATGATCCATTATAGAATTATATCGCAATTGCGTTAACACTATAAAAAACATCCACACTTATCAACTTGCATACGTATAACATATCATGCATTCCCTTTTTATAAATTAAGCAATCTATAATTCACGCCTAACTCATTTCTTCTATAGCCACTCAATCCACATCGCAATGTTCACATTTCATCTAAGTTATGGCCTAATCTCATTATTACTCTAAGCATTTGCATGTTATAGCACTAGGGCATCTACATTCCGCATTACTTAAACTTATGTTCAATGCATCTACGAGTGGTTTAAGTCTAGGAAACCTAAAGTGGAAACGTAATTCACTTAAACCGAAGCTTTGATACCAAGTTGTTACGCCCCGTAACCGTTGACCAAAAATTTAAAACTTTACACAAAAACGACTCAACTTTAATGGACACAATTACCATAGGTATTAGTATAAAATGGACCCTATTTATTTTAAAGTAGACCCATTTTCCTTGCACCCTAAAATAGACCCATTTGTGTCTAAAATGGACCCATTTTACCTGCACCCCAAAATAGACCCATTTGTGTCTAAAACAGATCCATTTTACCTGCACCCGTTAATAGACCCATTTGTGTCTAAAACGGACCCATTTTACCTGCACCCCAAAATAGACCCATTTATGTCTAAAATGGACCCTTTTTACCAGCACCCTAAAATAGACCCATTTGTGTCTAAAACGGACCCATTTTCTGTGGAATTTCTGCAACACACATGTTTTGACCCATTTGACCCATATGCACTTTTACCACTTCAACAATACATAAAAACTTCCAGAACTTATTAGTACATCGCATATTTCATTTTCTTATAAAAACATTTACCATTTGACCCTCGGAATAGTACTTAGAACATGACGGGTTTATGCCCAAAACCCGTTTTGACCCATTTCATGACAAACAAACTATACGACCTCAATAACCCTTTAAACTTAACCAAAACTCTTAACATAACATATTAAAACGTTTAAAAAATCAATAAACCTATTTATTACCCGGAATGGGTATAAACACTTTTATCCCAAATACCACTTTATGCTTAACTAACATCACTTAAAACCATTTATACAACAAACCGATGGACGTATTTGACCTTAACCAACAAGAACATACTTGACACTCGTCTATACATTACAAACCCATAAAAGACCAATGGGGGTTCAACATCGACATGAGCTCGGTATCTACCTAAGCTCCTAACGCTTACTATCTTCCAATTCGCTTCTAATTCCTTAAGCTATAATCCAAGTACTTCCTTCCCGTCACGCATAGACCTACAAGGACATTGCAACACTAAAATGTAAGCTTTCGATTAGTAAGTTACTAGATTAATACATGGTTAATACTTTCATTCGCACATATATGCATCAAGAACATCTTCAATCATTTAGCTCATGACCAAACCCATCTCGTTATAATTATCATAACAACATCATAACTTTATCACATGAACATCATAACATTATACTTGTTGATACAAAAGTTGGGCGTTCCTGATATGGGCTCTTGCTCTCGTACCAATTTGCTTCTTAATGCTTGAAACCTGCGCACTAAGAAAATAAACAACACCGTTAGACTTATCGTGGGATTGTCTCCCACGATTAGACTCCTGCGTGAGAGTAAGTAATCGGTTTAGGGTTCTCGTAAAGAGTTTTGGGGTTTGTGAATCGTACCTTTAATGAGAATTATGTCATTCCTTATATATGCGCAGAATCCTTGTAGGGTTCGTGCTCCTTACGTTTCGCACACATGGTGCTTATCCGGGTTAAGGATATCTATTCCATAGATAGAAGATCCTTATCTATACCGTATATAGTTTGGTTGGGCTTGCGTGAGCCCACTCCATTATTAATGCGGCCCAAGTTATAATAGCCCATGCATGGTGGTTATTGGCATTAGTAATGTTTATCATTTGGGCTCGTGGCCCATATATAGACTATACGTCATCATGTCCCCCAGTCTAGTGTGCACGGCTTGTAGCCACGGATGCTAGACTAGTCACAACAGCGGTAAGCGTGGCGGGAGAAATTTTGAATATTGCCGCCCAATATTGAGGACAATGTACCTAGTCATAGATATTTCAAAGAAATGCCTCGAAAATCGGGGGTTGTGTCCATGTGTCCCTTGGAAAACGGGAAAAAGTGCATGTACCGTTTCGGATTCTAGCCACACGTTTCATGAGTGGGATCCACGTGGCCTTCATCTAGGATTTTTTGAGTGCTTATATAAGAGTCACCGCCTCCATTTACCCAAAACACACAGTAAAAACACATACTCACCATTGTACATTTCTTCAAAGCGTTTTTTGCAAAGAAAGTAACAGTCTGATTAGGTAATTTCGTGTGCGTATTCTAGTAAATACCTTGAAAATGGTTGCCCAATTAGAGGAGTTTTGCTCTGCGATGAGTGAGGATGATGTGCGTCAGTTTTCATCTGACTACTTCATTCCTCTGGATGTGCATCCAGAGGCTCCAGACGTCGATGCGTGTATAGCCGATTTCCCCGAAGGGAAAATAGGACTATACACGCGCTTTTTTGAGTACGCTAATTACTGCGTGCCTATATCTATTTTCTTGAGCAATTTGCTCAATTTCTATCTTCTTCATATCTCACAGCTGCACTGTATAGGTGCGGCGAAGGTATCGAATTTTGAAGTAAACTGTCGTTTACTTGCGATAGAACCGATCGTTGACCTATTCCGCGCCTTCTACCACACAACGTGGTCGCATGGATGGGTATCCTTTACGAAGCACGCGGGGAAGCTTCAGTGCTATACCGAGAAGGTAGACTCCTTGAGGCATTGGAGGGAGTATTTTTTCTGGGTTGATGATGTGGTGTTTCCATCAGCTTTTGAGTTTTACACTCAAGACATGTTGCCGAGGGATGGGCTCCCCGCACCCGGTTCCTATAGTTTGGCCGATGCGCAGACCATTGATGCCAACCGCATCCCCATTAACCCTTATCCGGAGGAGTTTTTGGTGCATGTGGGGTTGAGTCGCAGCTATTTCGGGGGTGTGGACGAGGTGCCAACCTTCATTGATGAGGAAGGCCGGGGTGGGTGTTCATCCCTTTTGCTTCTACTAATGTAAGTTTTTCTCTATGCGCATGTTTAATAACTACTCTCTATTTTTGCTGTTTGTTCCTGTTGCGCAGAAATGGATTTGTTTGCGGTGGTGAAGCTGGAGAAGCCAAAGCAGGTGACCATTGGCGTGCGCCCTCTGAGCTTTTGGAAGCGACTGCGGGTCATCTGACGGTATTAGGGCCTGTTGGCCATGAAGATTCGCCGCCTCTCCAAGTGACGCCCGTTCAGTGCGTGGCGCCAAATGTGGAGACTGCGCATGTGGAGGAGGTACACGCTCAATCTTCTGATAGCATGGAGATACTGAAACCTAAGGAGGTGTTGAAGCCTGAGGAGGTAGCGCAGAAGCTAAAGCGCAAAGGAGAGGCTGGTGGTAGTGGTACTTCCAAGAGGAGACACTATCTCATTAGAGATGCGGAGTCGTCTGCGGAGTAGGAGACATCCGCTCCTGGCGCGGATAAGGAGGCTGCAAAGGCCTCTCCATTTCTGTAAGTTATCTGTCTCATGCTATGTATTTTCTTTATTACTTGTCATAATATGTTCTAACTGTTTTCTTCATTTGTTGTAGCGATGATGCCGTGAAGGATGATGGAGCCTTCGTGGAGACGGTGGTCCCCCCTCAGAATGAAAACAAGGAGGAGGGAGTAAAGGTTGATGAAGGCGTATCTGCGCAGCAATTGTTGGTGGAGTTGGCTGCTACTGCTGAGCGTCAAACTGAGCTAGTTGCTCAGTTGAAGATGAGGTACGTTGGGGAGAGTAGCACTCTCGCCCAAAAAGATGAGGAGATAGCTGTTCTTCGTGCGCAGCTGGCTGAAGCGCAGGCAAAAGTGGAGTCCTTCAAGGTATACACAGATAAGCTCACGAATGAGAAGTTGACCGCGATGGCTGAGCTGCAGCAAGCGCGCGGGGAACTTCATCAGTTTAGGGCCAACCTTACCTGGGCGGTAAGGTATCTTGAAGAGAAGAAGGAGGAGCACTTTGCGAACATTGCTGAGTTGAAAGTGTGCATGGAGAAGATTGTTCAGGCGCAGGAGGAGAAGCTGCGTGGCCTGAGCATAGAATATGATGAGGAGTTATATCCTCATCTAATGTCTACCATAGCTTAGCGCAAGTACGTCCTTACATCATTTTGTGCAATGTTGCCTTTATTATTTTTGTTGTTATGTTTCTTTTAACACAAGTTGTCCTTGTTGATGTAGGTGGTTGATCAGTCATGGACTGCGCCTGGCTGCTATGGGCACCTTGGAGTCCCAAGAGGTGTTGGGGCCTTTGGGAAGGTGTTGCAGTGCGCTGTGGAGCGTGGAAGGTCGCAGGCGATGGAGGAGCTCCATGAGGCCAAGGCGTTGAATGTGGCCCTGACTGAGGTGCCTAGCTACAACGCAAGTGCATATGACGAGTTGGTGCAGGCCATGGAAGGGAAGAAACTTCTTAAGCTTCCTCACATTGCGCAGTTGGAGCACAACCAGGATAACCCCATAAAGGTAATTATGGAGGGGTTGACCCTGGAGCGCCATATTTTGGAGGATGCCGAAGCGTAGCCGGACTACTTCCTTAAACCCGATGAGTCGCAGCTGCAGGTTCCTGTGTTTGCGCAGCCTCGCCACATGTTGAACCCATTTGCTCTTGAGAAGGAAGTTTCTCTGAAGGAGGTGTTGGAGCGTCACGTACAGAGAGCTGCCCAGAAAAGGGGATTAAGGGCAAGGTCGTCCTATGCGGTGTAGGCGCTGCACATATTCCCAGGTCTGATGGGGTTCCTGTGAGTGTAGCGACTGTATCGCCTAAGGATGCATTGCTTTTGAGAAAGCTTCAAGAGGTAGGAAGTTCCGCTGCACCGGAAGATAGCCCTGAGCATCGCCATAGTGTATAGGCTGTTTTGTAACTTGTATGTTTATTATATGAATAACAATGTGTATCTTTTGCATGTTATGGTAAATTAAGATACTCTTTTATGCGTAAATTAAGTGTGTGACTTAAGATTATACTTGCATTAATGTCTGCGAAGTTTTATTATTTGACCAAGAGTCTTGGCTCGTTATTTGCTAAGCTTCGTACAGTGTACTTGATATTTGCGCATCCGTCGTGGGACGCACAAGATAAACTTACCTCAACGTCTCAAAAGTAAGGCGCTTAGCAAGGATGCGTGATCCAATGTTGATGGGTTTGCAACCCTCTTACTCAACGAGTGAATTAGTAGGTTTACTCATCCTTTATGCCTTCGTGGGTCTTTAATTAGTGCATGCACGCCATGTAGGCAAAAATATAATATAACAATATTGACATATATAAGAATGTACACAATAAAGTGAAATGTGTTATGGAGTTAGCTAGAAACCATAACATTTTATTGATACTTGCAAGTTTTTGAAAAAGTAAAAGACAATTCCTAAGAAAGAAAAGAAAAAACAAACACTTATTGGGCACATCCTAAAGTGCAAAGGTGTCTGTGTATGGGCCGTAGCCTTCCTAAAGATAGCATCTTTTAAGATTGCAGATGTTCCAGGTGCGCGCTAGGTCGTGACCTTCCATATCGCGTAGCCTGTATGCACCATTGCCTAGCGCATCGGTGACCTCGTAGGGTCCTTCCCATTTGGGTCCGAGCTTGCCTGTGTCTTCTGCGTGGCTTGCATCATTGGCGCGGTATACAAAGTCTCCTGGCCTGAAGGAAGTTTGTTTGACCTTTGTATCATAATACTTCTTCATTTTTGCCTTAGCCTTTGCTTCGCGTATAGCTGCGCGTTCGCGTCTTTCTTCCAGTAAGTCCAAGTCTATGTGCCGCTCCTCGTCATTTGTTGTGACGTTGACCTTTGCTGTTCGTATAGTTGTCATTCCTATCTCAGCTGGTATGACGGCTTCTGTTCCGTAGACAAGGGAGAATGGTGTGTCTCCAGTACTGGTTTTGATTGCAGTGTGATGCGCCCATAAGACATGTGATAATTCGTTCACCCACTTTCCTTTGTGCCTGTCAAGGCGCGCTTTTATTCCTTCACCTAGACTGCGATTCGCGCGCTCAACTAAACCATTAGTTTGTGGGTGTTTTACTGAAGCGAAGTGTTGCGTGATGTTCAATTGTGCGCACCAATCTTTGAATGGGTTGTTGCAAAACTGCTTCCCATTGTTTGATATAATATCTCCAAGTAGTCCGAAGCGACAGACAATGTTATCCCATACAAAGCGGTTGACCTGATTACCCGTGATGCTCACCACCGCCTTTGCTTCAATCCACTGCGTGAAGTAATCTATGGCTACGATGAGGAATTTTATCCCTCCTGCTGCAACTGGAAAGGGTCTTGCGATGTCAATGCCCCACTTGTAGAATGGCCATGGTGAGGTAATGGGTGTTAGCTCTTGTTGCGGTTGGCGCGGAATTGGCTTGTGTACTCGGCAATTGCTTTACTTTCTTTATCATATCGCGCGCGTCGCGGTGCATAGTTGGCCAATAATACCCCGACTGTAGAGCGCGCGCTACAACAGATCACGGCCCTGAGTGCATGCTACATGATCCAGCGTGGATTTCTCAGAGTACATAGTCTGCTTGAAGAGGTCCAACACATCAGAGCCAAGGTTGCAAGAAAGAACGTCGATAGAGTATGTTGTCCCGTAGTTCAAATCGCTGCGCTGTGCGCCGCACTCTTCGAGCGTCCTTATGATCCTGTGGCAAGACTCCTTTGCTAATGAATTCAATGATAGGTGTCATCCATGTAGGATCTTGTTCTTCTATCACCGTGGATACTTCCATCTCCAAAATTGACTTGTTTTGTAAGGTTTCTACCTATACATGTTTTGATAAGTGCACAAAGCTTGTGGATGCGATCTTGCTAAGCGCATCAACCTTCCTGTTGTCCCCTCTAGGTACTTGTTTTATTGTGAACCTATCAAAGTTTTTAATTAAGGACTTGGTCTTATCCAGGTATTGGATCATGTGCTCATCCTTGGCTTCATATTCACCTAGCACATGGTTAGCAACTAGCCTAGAATCTACGTTTGCCTCCAGGTTGCGTACACCCATTTGGATTGCAATACGCAGTCCGGCGAGTAGGGCTTCGTATTCTGCCTCATTGTTTGTGGCTGTGAATTCAAAGCGTAGCACATAGGTGAATTCCATACCTTCTGGATTAGTAAGGATAAGGCCTGCGCCTGATCCATCTACGCATGAGGATCCATCTGTGAACAGAATCCAGGGTTCCTGTAGATCTGTTTTAGTTGTTGAGATTGGACTATCAGTGTCTGGCTTCTCAACAATAAAATCAGCTAATATATGTCCTTTGATTGCAGTGCGCGGTCTATACGAGATGTTATATTCGCTTAACAACACACTCCACTTTTTTAGCCGTCCTGATGCGTCAGGTTTAGAGATAACTTGTTCGATTGGCTGGTCTGTGATTACAGCTATTGGATGCACTTGAAAGTATCTGCGCAGTCTTTTAGCTGCGAATACTAGAGCTAAGACCAGCTTTTCCATAGCGCTGTAGTTAGTCTCTGTCTTCTTCAGTGCTTTGCTTACAAAGTATATGGGTGTCTGGACGGAGTTCCTATCTGTCAATAGTACTGCGCTAACTGCTCCATGGGTTGCAGATAAGTACATGATTAGCTCTTCCCCTGGTCGCGGTGCGACAAGTTTGGGAAGTGATGCTAATTTTAGTTGTTGGAAAGCTTCTTCTGCTTCCTCAGTCCAACGAAAGTCTCCCTTTTTGGTGCACTTCGTGAGTGTTTTAAAGAGAGGGAGTGATTTATCTGCGGATTTAGATAAGAAACGGTTTAGCCCAGCTAGTTTTCCGTTTAATGACTGGACTTCCTTGAGTGTGCGCGGTGAGGGAAGGTCGATAACAGCTTTTGTTTTTTCTGGGCAAGGTTTGATTCCATCGGGTTCTATTAAGTATCCGAGGAACATGCCTTCTGTTGCGCCAAAGGTGCACTTTTTGGGATTTAATTTCATGTTTATTTTTCGCAATGTTTTAAACATTTCCTCAATGTCGCGCACCAATTCATCCTCTGTGTGGCTTTTGATGACAAGGTCGTCAACATAGACCTCCAAGTTTCGACCTACTTGTTTCTTGAAAGCTGTGTCCACCAATCGTTGGTATGTTGCGCCTGCGTTTTTTAGGCCAAAAGGCATTTTCGTGTAGCAGTAAACCCCTTGACTGGTGTGGAAAGCTGTTTTTTCTTCATCCTCGACTGCCATCTGGATTTGATGATATCCTTTGTATGCGTCTAGGAAGCATTTAAAAGGATATCCGCACAGGGATTCTACCTTCCAGTCTATTTTTGGCAGTGGATAGCAGTCATGTGGACATGCTTTGTTAAGGTCTGTGAAGTCCACGCACATTCTCCAACTGCCATCGCTCTTCTTTACCATCACTGGGTTAGAGAGCCAATCGTGATAGTACACTTCGCGCATGATGCCTGCGTCTACGAGTTTGTGTACTTCTTCCAGAATAGCTTTTGCACGGTCTGGGGCCTGGCCGCGCTTCTTCTGTCGTATTGGGGGATATCCTTGTCGGATTTGTAGCTTGTGCTCCGTGATAGAGCGTGGCACTCTGGTCATGTGTTTTGGTTCCCATGCAAAGATATCTAGGTTCTTTTGCAAGAGTGCGCACACGGCTGCTTTACCTTTGTCAGATAAAGATCCTCCAATCGAAACTTGTTGGTCCGGGTAATCGGGGTGAATAGCGACCTTTAGGTTTGGTGTTTTTTCTGTGCGCTGTTCTGGAATATTCTCCACCTCAGTGGTTACTGCGTTGCATTCTTTTGGTGGTACTGTTGTGTTATAGAGGGTAATGACTCCTCCTTCCACTGGAAATTTGAGCATCCCATGTGCTGTTGATGGCACAGCGCGCATGGATGATATTCCAGGTCTCCCAATGATGCCATTGTATGGTGAGGGAGACTTGATTACCATGAAATTTATCCATGTTGCTGTTGAGTGTTGTTCATCTCCCACAACCACTAGCAAGCGCAATTGCCCCATAGGCCAAATCTTTTCTCCTGTGAATCCAGTCAGCGACGTTGTTGCTGGTATCAATTGATTTTGGATTTCAGGTCGCAGCCTTTTGAAACAATGATCGTATAGGATATCTGCGGATGCTCCTCCATTAATGTACATGCGGTGGATATCATGTCCCCCCGTATGTATTTCAATGGTTAGAGGTTCTACTACTGCGTTGTCCGCAGCTAGAGTAGGGAAGGATATCTCTTTTTCTGGAGAGAATTTTTGACTGACTTTGTGTTTTATCTTGTGTTGCCATGACTGTATCATGTATATGATGTCATCTTTGTCTTTGGGAGGTTCTTTCTTGCCCCCATTCCTTTGCTTGTCCTTTCCCTCTTTGATGTTTTTTACGAGGTGGTCCATTCTGCCTTCCCTTACTAACTTTTCAATTAGTTGTCGTAGCCCGACACACTCGTTGGTTGTATGACCTTTTTGACCATGGTATTTGCAGTATCCATTCCCTATGCGCTTTTCCTCTGCGGTACGCATTGGTGGAGGTTTTGGGAAGTTTGCACCTTCTGTTACGAATATTTCCCTTCGGAGTTTTTATGAGAGGGTTATATTTGTCATTGCCTCTTCCACTGCGATAATTCCTGCTGCGGTTGTTATTCTGATCATTGGATTGTCTCCTAGGCTGTTCTTGTTGCCTATAATTCGAGTAACCTTTTTTGTTGTCCGCAGCAGCTGCTTCTCCTTGTATGAAGGATCTTGTGCGCTTTGTTAGCTCATCGAAAGTTTGGGGAACTTTAGCGTTTAGCTTCCGAATGAGTTCTGGGTTGTTAATCTCATTCATGAACCCTAAATTTTTTAGAATTTCGGGACACGCTTTGACCTGTATGCACTCATCTTTAAAGCGTTCCATAAAAGCGCTGGTCGATTCCCCTTGGCGCTGTCTTACTCTGGCTAGTTCAACAGGGTTTTTAGCACACTTCTTTCTTTGGGTAAAGTTTAGGCGGAATGCTTTCCGTAATTCTTCAAACCCACCAATGCTCCGTCGTGGGAGTTTGCTAAATCATGTGTGCGCATTCCCTACTAATGTAGAATTAAACATATGGCACCACACAGGTTGTGGCCAATTTTCGATAGTAGCAGCTGATTCGAAAACTTTTAGATGGTCATCCGGATCACCTGTCCCATCATATGTTTTTACGTTAGTGGGCATGCGCCTCCTTTTGTGGTCGGAGTAATCGTTGATGCGTCGTGTAAACGCATCAACTTTCTGGCGATGCCATGGAAGAGACATGTCTTCATTTTCTTCTTCGCGACGTCTTCCTCTTGACTTCCAGTGTCCTGTTTCCCTATCCTCGTTGTCCGAGAAGTCGCTGGAGGAAGAGTAATTTCTTTTTCGGCGCTTGCGCCAGCTTCCTTCAGAGGAAGAGCTTGAGGGGCTTTCACTTGGGGATATTCTCCTCCCCATTCAGTTGTAAATTCTCTTGCTCCCAGACTTGGATGACCCTTCGCTTGGTGAATGTTGAGGTCCTAATCGGTCTTGTATCCCCTGACTGCCAAGTCTGGAATGAACATTATTGCGTCTCTCACTGTCTTCATATTCCTTTGAATATTGTGAGTCAGAAGTCGTACCCAGCCTATTGTGGATAGTGGTACGTTTTTCGTTATCTGCGCGTCTTCCTCGTGGGTGGCGCGGTGGTGATGATTCGCGTTCAGGACCAAAATTGAGCCGGGCTTGTAGGCTCGTACTCGACCTTCTCCTTGCTTATTCTTACATGAGGGCAGTTAGAGTTTCATAATTTTGGGATACAAAATTTCCCAACGTTAGGTCGGGTGTGTCCTCAGTTGCTGCAAGAGTATCTACCTCAGTATTGGGCACCCTATCTCGGTTAGGCGTGGCCGGTGGTACAGTGTTGTCCACTGTAGGTACCGTTTGGTGAGGAGTAGTGATGAGGGTGCGCTGGAGTTCCTCAACTCTTGGAACCACTGTGGTGGCTTGGGTAGTCCTTATAGGCAGTTCTACCACTGGAAGAAATTGGGTTGTTCCCGCCTCTTGGTGACCAGGTGCGCTGGTTGTCCCAGCAGCTTGCCTAGGGGTTGAATCTTGTTGATTCTTCCTCTAGGGGTCACGTGTTTTTTCCAGCTGCGGAGTCCGCTGGCTTGAATTTTTATTCTTCGTCATTCTAGTTCCTTAGTTCTTAGTAGGGGTCCCACGGATGGCGCCACTTGTTGATACAAAAGTTGGGCATTCCTGATATGGGCTCTTGCTCTCGTACCAATTCGCTTCTTAATCCTTGAAACCTGCGCACTAAGAAAATAAACAACCGTTAGACTTATCGTGGGATTGTCTCCCACGATTAGACTCCGGCGTGAGAGTAAGTAATCGGTTTAGGGTTCTCGTAAAGAGTTTTAGGGTTGTGAATCGTACCTTTAATGAGAATTATGTCATTCCTTATATAGGCGCAGAATCCTTGTAGGGTTCGTGCTCCTTACGTTTCGCACACATGGTGCTTATCCGGGTTAAGGATATCTATTCCATAGATAGAAGATCCTTATCTATACCGTATATAGTTTGGTTGGGCTTGCGTGAGCCCACTCCATTATTAATGCGGCCCAAGTTATAATAGCCCACGCATGGTGGTTATTGGCCTTAGTAATGTTTATCATTTGGGCTCGTGGCCCATATATAGACTATACGTCATCAATACACATAACAAACATAGACTTACCTTAGACCTTTCAACACCGTGTCCTATCTCTTGATCTAACTCACTAACATACCTCCTATTAACCCAACTTACTAATCCAAGGCTTAATCCTATCAACTCATTCATTAACACATAACATGAGAACATTCATATTAACACATATAGAAATCAAAGTTACTTATCTTAGACAACATAGCTAAACTACCATATTATTATATCACTATCAAGATCATCATCATCATCTTCATCCACCTTCTTCCTTTATTCCTAGTAAAGGTTCATCACCATCTTCCTCACTTGATAACCCTTACTTGTCCATCTTGATTCCTACTAAATCAATATACAAAATACTTACTTTCCCATCAAACTAACACTATCTAGCAAAGGTTTACCCAAACCCATCACCATCCTTATGTATATAAATTAATATAATTAAAGACACTAGACTAGGGTTTACTTACTTGCTTAGGATCTTAATTGGGGCTTATCTTTATGATAGGATGACATGATTTTCTTCCTTGGATCACTAGTACCAATATAACCCTTTCTCCCTTCTCTAAAACCAGACCAACACACACACCCTTATAGAACTTTGTAGGATCGAATATTATGTTGATTCATGTGATTTCAGGTGATCTTGGGTGATGGAAGATCAAGTAAACCATGGTAAATGTTAGAGAGAGAAAGTAAGAGAGAGTGGGAGGTTTCTAGTGAGAGAAACACCTAATGAGGTGTGTGTGTATTATTAGAAACAACCAACCCTTCCCTTGTGTGGGAGAGGGTTTATATACACTTACATTATACGCCCTCCTACTGGCCGTGGATCAGGTGTACAGTGGGTAAAGACCCGTCCGTCCTCCACGGTGTGACTATAACTATTCTAATATATACAAGGCTAAGAGCTACGCTAAGTATGTAAATACATGGGGTGACCGAACCTTTTTCTTAATCCTAACAATCTCCCCCTAAGGGAGGTCACCCCGGAAAAAATAAATTGAATCTTAGCATTCTATAAATTGATCTTTAGCTCTAGCTTGTGTCCGTTGATTCTTCAAGTGTTGTCTTTGTACGGCAAGTAGTGATCTTTGAGCATAAGTTCCGTTGGCTTGTGTGATCTTTGAGCTTTCATTGAGATCATCAGCCACCGTAAATCTCTAAATCATCCTTTGTGGAATTGCCTCCATGTGAAGTAGTGACCATCAGACCGTCATGCTCACACCTTTCTGGATCATGAAACTTTGCATCAGAGTTGCCGAAGCATTGTTGTTGATCTTTCACTTTTCATGATGTCTTTAATTGTGAGTGTGGGGTATAAGCATGAGGTTATGAATTGACGTCTCATTTGCCATCAGCTGCAACTGTCATGTGTTCCTGCAAACAACAATTAGCAATAAACACTCGAAAGTGTCTTTGTTCACCTTCATTGAATAGGGTTGCAAGAACCACGGTTCCTCGTTAATCAGTATAAATACTACCTGTGATCAGGTAGAATTCCGAAGAACTTCCTTGACAGGGTTTCGCAGCTGTACTAGTCGTTCTCAAACCGGAGCGTCTCAAAGTAGAAAACATGGAGTGAGTGAACCGGTGAATTAATGATTCACCGATTAATGAGGAAATTGATTTTGAAAAACAATCGCGTATTGCTAGACAAAGAGTTTTTGCAATACAATGAGAGTTTTATGATAAACATCAATTTTATGTCAAATACTTTTGTTTGAACATTATGCGCAGTCAATGTGCTCGAAAGAAAGTAGTTGAGCACATCGAAGGGTTTTCCAAAAGTATCCGTCAATTCATTTCCTGGAACAAGTTTGATTCAAAAACGAATCGCCCCATCGTTGCTTTCCAGTTATCACTAGTTTGATCCATGAAGGATCTCACATGTCACCTACCAAGAGCTTGATTGATATTCACTCTAGCAGTGTTTCCATCTTCATCATGAATAATTGCATATCACTCAGATGTTCTGGCAATACCGCAAGGATAATGCGTAGGACTCTAAATATATTATCTTACTTTTCACATTGTGTGAAATAGTAAGCATATTGTAAATGTGTCCTAATGAGATTTTTGGATGATCTCTTGGCTCTAGACTCAATAGTGCGTTTTGATCCGCTCCTGGAGACTGGAGAGGTGTCTCCTGTTTTGGTATCAACATGGCTCGCAATGAGCAGTCGATACATTATGCAGGTTTCCCCGTGAGATTGAAAAAAGTTCTTTTAAGAGAACTTGAGTGGCTAGGAAGGTTAGTGCAGTGCGTCACTGGGTCCATGACGTCTTGTCTTCAATACCAGTGTTACCTTGGTAACTACCAGTAGCATATGAGTTGAACCCGGTTTCTGCCCTACGGTTGAATATTTGGAGGGCTATTTCTTTTCACCCTTTCTCATTACATTTCTTTTTCATTCTTCAACCCCTTCAGTGCTTACCGAGATTTCATTACTAGAACCTTGTTGGGTTTGTTCCAGTACTAGCTCCATCTCAGTCGGCACTCTTCCCTTATCTCACTTTTCTCCTTTTTTCATAATCGTACCTAAGGACTTCTACACTAACTAGTGGATTGTCCCTGGGTAGATCCCTCCGGTTCTGGTGGATCATGGGAACTAATACCTAACCTTATCATCCTTATAACTTCATTGCTTAAAGTAACATGGTCGGTCTTTGGTATTGTTCTCTCCGCCTTAAAACCAATTGAAAATCAATCAAGGTACTCATGATATTTGATATCAAAGCATTTGTACCTCAATTGTTTTTGATCTTTCAGAAATGCTCCACCTGAACATGTGCATCGGTATTCGAAATTGTTTAGCACATGGAGTGAGGAGTGCCTGGTTGAGTCTTTAATGATCACTTTTATCAAATTATATATTTAAATTACATTCTTTCCCCCGATCAAAAATTTCAAATCATTTGAGATTTTGGATCCCAATTGATTTAAATATTATAGAAAAGTTTGGGAGAAAATGTGTCTAATTTATACAAGCCGATATTGGAACATATTAATGCTCCCCCTCATATTATGAGGGACTCTGTTATTGTCAGTTATGATGAGTTTATAAAAAATTTGGAGTTTAACACGAAACTCATGAAAGTATTCATATTCTGACACATAACAACACATATTTATACACTACTTGAGCCGAACAAAGAAAAACATTTGATGATCTAAAATAAAATTTGAAATCACTCTCCCCCTCAATCTATGACCATTTGTACATTTAAAATTTTGTGAAAAATTAAACCTTTTTGTCATAGACTTAGTGGCAAATTTTATGAAAAACTTAAGTCCAATTGATTTTCAAATATTGTTTTAAACCACCATTTTATATACAAAATATTTTTCTGAAGAATCATATATGGAAAAATATTTGTTTTGGTAAAAGAAGACTTCTCTTCTTAGTCAAGATATAATGTACTGACACGTACATTAGATCGAGGAAACATGAATATAAAGTAATCCATGCCCAGGTGAACTTCACCCGGTTAAAAGGAATAACCGTCTTTTTGGCGAGTTTTTTATCTGAAGTAATAGCAAGCCATAATTTTAAGTCCGGGTTACAGCCTTAAATGACTACAAGCCATATTTAAAGAAGATTTTGAGAAGCGACATGTTTTAGAAAAAAAACATTATTTGGAAAAAATAGAAAAACTCTCGTATAAGCATATGTATGTTTCCGTGTCATTATTGAATGACATTTATAGAAACGTACATAATATTGATTACACGAGAGACATGTCGTGAGAAGAATACTTTTGGAATTTTTATGTTTTTCCGATTTTTATGGATTTTGATGGTTTTATAATTTTCTATTTTCTTTTTGGTTTTTAAGATATGTACAAAGGATATTATGCAGTTTAAGAGAATGTTGACTTGAATACCGAAAAGAGGATATCGGTCTGCACGTAGTAGAAGTCAGTAGTCAACATCTCTTAAACTTTCACCACCAAAGCGTTCGAGGCTCCAGAATTTTCATCTGAACTTGAGCTTTCTCAATGTGAAGCTTTGATAGCTCAGCAACGTATCATCTCATGCTTGACTAGTTCTTCTCATCTTTATTCCCTGCTGAAGGCTGAAGAATGTGTACCAAAAGTATACAGAGACCACTTCCCCCCAAGTAGTAGAAATGATGCAATCAGTCTCATTATATGAAGCTCAGAAACCCGAAGTACACATACAATCCATTGTGTACGTCTTTTGTCATCAGAAACTGTTTCTTGCATCTCTTCCCCCACATAGTTGGAATAATACATCAAGAGAAACGAGTTAAACCACTGATCTTCTCTGCGGTTATGACATTTGTCTTCCCAGAATAACTTCAATTAAGTAGAACTATAAATCTCATCACATGTACTCGTTGTGCGTTCCGATGTATGTCTCCTTCCCCCTTGCTGGTTTTGATACCTCAGAATCAGCAACACATTTTACGCACATATACTTGAAATCTTGTGAGAAGAACAAAATTAGCTCAAAGGTATCCTGTGAGAATCAACTTGCCGAAGAGCAATATGAGCACATCTAATTAGGGAATTTAACACATACTTTTCACTCTCCCCTAAACTGGAAACCTTTCAGATGAGTGCCTTGAATATGAAGAAGTCTTTTGATAACTAAATGCATATCGTCTTTAGTCTTCTAACACTTAGCGGAGAATGTAGAACAGACTGTAGACTCGACCTTCTTCAATGTTGTCCGTTTGGAGAATAGGATTTCAACATCTCCATCTCACCAAATGCATTCCAGTTATATTACATATACCAAATCATCCCATAATGTACACATGTACCAAATAATAGAAGAAACGATAACACCAAAGTAACAGGTTTAAGCACTGATCATCTCTGCGGATATCAACTTTGGAATAACTGATTAGGCTCGATCATGTGAACCTGTTGTGCGTCCCTGATATACACATTTCTCTCTCCCCTAATGGTTGGGATTAATCAGCTCGTGACGTGCACATGAAGTGATAGTACCAAAGTAACAAGTTGAACCACTGATCATCTTTAATTTTTTTCATTAGACATTAAGCCCGATCACGTGAACTCATTGTGCATCCTTGGTGTACACATTCCTCTCCCCTGATGGTTGCGATTAATCGGAATCATCACAATGATGTGTACATGAAGCATTAACTGGAAGCCCTTTATCAATAATAATATCAACCCGTGAGAAGATGTTGATAAACCTCACGAGTCCTGAACTGAAGTATTCAGGAGTCATGAGATGATGACTAATTGAGTTTGCTCCCCCTCAATTAGGCCATCGTATGTAAAGAGCCTCTTCAAGAACTTGTGAAGTTGTTGAATCGGCTCCCCCTCAAACTGACCATCCCCTTTTATAGATTCAACACTTTAACGTCATGATCACGTTTAAAGGTCTTGATATTAACCATCTTCTTCTTTATCTGAATCAATCAATCAACTGGAGTACTAAATGATAGCACCAAGTTCGAATCCCCACAATGACTATTGAACTCGAACAGAGTAACAAACCACGAAATATATCAGAGAGGCAGACATTAATTTCCCCGACATGAATAATTAAGCTCGATCCCTTCATGATTTATAACCCCAGCATACACATTACTCCTCCCACGAAAGAGGAGAAAGAACACACGCCTATTCTCCCCCTCAAAAGTGGCATGCTAATGACATTTTTGCCACAATCGAAAGGAGAAGGACATACACTTATTCTCCCCATCAAAAATCGCATGCAATCACATTTTTTCCATAGTTAAGATTCCGTGATGGTTGAAATTTATCAGATGCAGCATAAATATGTGTGTAGCACCAAACTACTGCGAAGAAGATGATGATGATTAAAACAATCTTGAAGCAGACCCTCTTTTGTTTCCTCATCAATGGTTTAGCAACTGAAGAGTTCAATGAAGCTTGTAATATGGCTAAACCACTTGTTGAAATGTGTTAAACCTTAGAGGGAGAAAATATTTGCGTACAAGAGTCGAATGACCATTCTACAAACATCATCAACATGTAGTTTCTTCATCCTTTCCCTTCTCCCCCTCAAAAATTGCATATGCCTGTTTGCAATTTTGGATAGAATAAGTGAAGCACACAAATATAATCCAATGCACGTTTATCCACTTGATGACTATACGAACATGGGAAAAGCATGAATCTCGTTGATGAGAATGGTCATAAATAAGAAGATTTCACTTCTTCCCAAGATAAGGCGCACTGAAACGTACACCTTTCTTTTCTTTGAGGAACGGGGCCTGAAATGTTATCTGCAAACGCCATTATGTTGAAGAACGAGGCTTGAACCGTTGTGTCCAAACGTCATATCTCTCTTTTCTTCTTCTCTCTGCTAACTCGTTACTAACCCCATTATCATTCTATCGGCTATATGTAGTGACTACTGATGGAGAAAAACCCAATATGATGAACTTGAGACTGAAGTAAAATAACCCGAACTTGTGACTTAAGCTTGCACTAATGTGTGACAAAGAGCGGTGTAGAGAGTTCGTGCAACATCGAATCCCTAAGTACTCTATACTCTTCAACCAACCAACCATCAAGTACAAGACGTACATCACCTCTTGAATATCCACAACCTCGTGTGACTCTGAGCAATACAATGTAACTCCTTAAAATGATAGTTATTTTGTGGTAATAGAAAGGAAGAATCCTAAAAATAACTAGATATCCAAGTCTTCGTAATTGTAAAGGTTAAAATCTCAAACAAGGGTCTCGAAGAATCTTCATCCAACCACCCCAATATCTTCAGATACTAAGTACACGCACCCATGAAATTTCACTTCATCCTCAAATAAATAATAATGAATTGACGCGCGTAGTCACATTTGTAGTTTAACAGCCCAAATCTAGTTTCTTGGATGTTTTGAATGAACTTTGATAATGGTTTTATCCCGATCTTGTCAAACACACATAACCCTATAAAAACTCGTTATAACCAAAATGCCATGAAGTATGTCAAAACTTATCCAATACATGAAGTACATACATTATCCCTTATTCGAAGTTGATGTCGTAGCACCAGAGTTAATTAAGATCCGGATATGCACTTTTCTTTCTCCAGGATAGTTTCATCATCACGGGATTTTACAAATCTATGATTTAAACCGAGAAATAAATTCTTTCGCGGATTTTACAAAACCAAGATGAAGCCGTGAGACAATGATAAATTGAATGTGTTATGACAAATCTGGTTTTGGTGAATATCTGTTTGTGGGAACATGCAAGAGATCAGCAACAATTCTTCTCACACATTTAGAATACTTCACGAACCATACTTAGTAAAGTAGTATAAACTACTTCCCCCTGGAGGTTGACCTTATATCATCAAAGTACATGTTTCTCCCCCATGATGGTTTCGAACTTTCGGAAACATCATTGACGTATACGACCATATACACGAGAAGTTCTTGTCTTAAGCAAACATCTTGAGGAAAATCGTGAATGACATTAAAGGATCAAGAAAGATTTTGCTTAGACAGTGAAGTATCTTTGACGTGATGTAGTGCCGAATATTCCATGAGAATTGCTGATCACATCTCAACCCTTAAACCCATTAGCTAATAAACCCACCTCGTATTCTGTCGGCTATTGATGTGACCACTTGGTGAATTAAGCCCGATATACCTAACTTGAAAATGAAGTAGAATTCCCCAAATTTGTTACTTAATCTTGCACTGTTGTTGATTGAAGAACAATGCAGAAGAAACTCTCAAAGTACCATAAACGGTCAACAAAGAGCCAAAATAAGTACAACACCTTTTGAGACTATCCACATCAGCATATGCGAGTGACACTGAGCACTATAATGTGACTCCTTGAAGTGATAGCTATAACCCGTGAGTACTACAATGTAACTCCTTACATCGGGTATAACTAGATAGTCCAAGTCCCAATCATAAGTTGTATACGTCCAAGCAAGTTATCATTGAAATCATGCATCTAACCATCCCCTACTTCAAGATAAAATAAGTATGCGCCTTCGTGAAACCCACTTCAAACTCAAATAAGGAATACCAAAAAAAACTTTGTGATCATCTCATGCAGTTAAACACCCAAACACTAGCCTTTCGATGGTTTGTGATATACCCTAATTCTATATATATCCCCTATTCCGCGGGTTTGAAAACTAGGGTTTTGTATATTGAGTTTTCCATTCTTGTCAAAAGTGTATCACCCGTGAAAATTATTCACTTTGTCATTTCTAACCCCAAATATAACCATTTAACCAATAAACTACCAAAAGCTAATAATGCCTAACAAAAATTAGCTAGTCACTTTTGCAAACCATAAATTCGTCTAGTACATTTTAACAGCCCGGTAGTGATGCTTTGCAGCCCAACTGACAAAGTGAATTACTCAGCTCGATCCAAATCCACGAATCCAAGAATAAAAATTACAATCACAGTTGAGTAATATGTCTTGATTGGCCTGACCAAGCCTAGTAAACCAACCAAACCCGGATAAGACCAAATCCACACCAACCCTAAGCATTATGATATAAAACACACTTATATCCCTAACAACTCTCATTTTAAACCCTAGCAACACTCATAAAAAATCAGCCCCCATCTTTTTCTCTTATCACACGCTTACCAAATCTACACCAAACCATATATCCATATTCTCTTTCCTCTCAGTATCAGATCGAAATAAGGATCTCATGTCACAAATCATCATTGTTAGCATTAAAAATATTTATATAGAAGTGATGGTCATTCTCATATTGTAACTTTGTGTCGTTTGTTAAGTTTAGTAATTGTTTAGTCATTGGGCCTTGGACTTGGCAAGCTAATATGTTATGTGCTATGTTTCATAAGCCTAGTTATCCAATCATGTAACCAAGTCCAAGCCCAAGCCCATAGAAAGCCCATAGGGCATCTCATGTTAAGAACTATTTAAACACCTCAATGGCTCATTTGAGGTGTGTGCTTGTGTGTGTATTTGTGTGTGTTTTCTTTGAATAAAAGCTCTCATTTCCATCTCTCTCTCTCTATACACGAAATACATATATGTCATACAAGTCACCATCTTTCCATCTTTCCTTCTTATTGTGCTTATATTGTGTGTGATAAAGTTGCGTTATTTAAGGTCCTACAATCATCATCATCATTAATCCAAATAAAACACAAGGAACCCTTGAAATCGTTAATCACAAACACTTATCTCATCTCAGATCTTTCATCATCACAATCCGATTCAACATTACAGTTGAACAAACACGCACCCTAACCTATGTCTTCATTTTCTTCTCAAGGCCAAATCAAGAATGCGTCATGGCTTCAAGATCTTAGGGGGTCTCGGGTAGGTTTAATGTCTTCTGTTGGTCTAGTCGAAACAAAGAAAAGTATAACAAAATTGTTATAACTTTATCTTAATAAGTTTCGTACAAATGAAAAGAAACTAGGCTTCACAAAGGATCGATGAAGAATCTTTTTCTTTCGATTGTTGACCTCTGGTTTATATGCTTTTGTATCACGCGAAAAGAAATAGAAAATTGAGATCTCTGTGTTGTCTTTCATATTTCGTTCAAGTCTTAGTGAGAGTTGATTTGTTGTCAGTTTTTGTCATTGATAAAAATGGGATTTAGATGGTGAAAGGTGTTTGTATGTTGTTTTTATTAACTGCTTTTGTATTGTATCAGTTCAAGTTACTTTTGTTGTTGAAGTGGTTAAGATCATTTGAATTGTTGTTGTTCTTCTTCTTTCCTTTTCATTTTGTTTCTTAGACCAAACGCTACCTGTTAAAGAAATTTGAACTAATCGCTAACTGTTGATGAAATTTTGGCAGCATTTTGTTTATATTTTGCCAATAAAAATGGATTGTAGGAGCAAACCGCTACACCAAAGTAACTGCTACACCAAATTACTAACTTGCTAACCGCTGACTTGCTAACTGCTATATGGATCTGAGGTAAACGCAAGACCAGATGAGAACAAACTAGTCCCTGTCGTTATTTTTTTTCTCGTCTTTTTCCCGTTTTTGAGCTAACCTCTAACAAGAAGGGTAAGTACTCACTACCAAGGCCAAAAAATAGTCAAACACAGATTCCGACCAATTTTCCGATGAAGTTTTTGACCACTTATTCATTTCAGGCACCAGTTTGACTATTTTATACCCGGAAATGGTACAAGAACAAGTCACCAAAAATGAGTACACCAACAGT
Source organism: Artemisia argyi (assembly GCA_030686995.1). Taxonomy (NCBI): domain Eukaryota; kingdom Viridiplantae; phylum Streptophyta; class Magnoliopsida; order Asterales; family Asteraceae; genus Artemisia; species Artemisia argyi. The sequence goes on from CM060699.1 coordinate 92,097,049, forward strand.
TTGGACACAAGATTGACAAAAACAGTTTTAGTCCTGAGAGAGTTAAGCAGTTTGGACAAAAGATTGATAAAAAAATATGAGTACACCAACATGAAGCCACTTTTACCAATAAAGATACGAAAAAAACAGATTACAGATCCGAAAAAATGTGGGGTAAAAAAAACAGCTTCACTGAACAGTATGAACCACAAAAAATCAACAAAACACACAACCTTGCTCTGATACCAATTGTAGGATCGAATATTATGTTGATTTATGTGGTTTCGGGTGGTCTTGGGTGATGGAAGATCAAGTAAACCATGGTAAATGTTAGAGAGAGAAAGTAAGAGAGAGTGGGAGGTTTCTAGTGAGAGAAACACCTAATGAGGTGTGTGTGTATTAATAGAAACAATCAACCCTTCCCTTGTGTGGGAGAGGGTTTATATACACTTACATTATACGCCCTCCTACGGGCCGTGGATTAAGTATATAGTGGGTAAAGACCCGTCCGTCCTCCACGATGTGACTATAACTATTCTAATATATACAAAGCTAAGAGCTACGCTAAGTATGTAAATACATGGGGTGACCGAACCTTTTTCTTAATCCTAACAAACTTGTATGAAATGCCTAGAAATTTCTAGGCTAAGATATTTGTTGATGCAAGTTTGCCCATTAGGCAATTATGGTCCCTCTAGTCCTTATTCTTATACTTTGGCCACACTACGTATAATAATGCATTTAGTCCTTGGTAACTTAGGTCCTTGAAGTATATTTCCTTTCTAAATGTGACACAACATATTTATATAGCCATATTATACATACTTTGACTATCAAGTTTGACTGCTACATAACTTCCGTTGACTAACAAATTACAACAAGCCTTATTCAACTCATCTAGAGTGGGGTCTAGTTGTATACGGGAAATGGGTGTTACAGATTATTATACAAACAAAAGCATCCATATATCACCAAAATGAAGCAGGCAAACACAAGGTTTTATGGAAAATTTGTTGTCATTAGCAGCTATTAACTATTGGATTAAAGTAGTCATCATCTTGTTCTGGTATCCAGAACACATAAACATAAGTCAAATTGTCTTAACAACCAAGGTTATGGTGGATTCAAGCAACCACTGAAATAAACACAAATATGACCAAAATGAAATATTGTTTATGGTGCATACAGGCAACCATTTAGATAACCTGCAAACTGAAAAGAACATTAGCCAATGTTAATCACTTTCTTCCTGGGTTGTTTCTTCTTCGACACTAATTCACCAACCTCATTACCCTTTCCCTTATCCACACTTCTTCCACTTACTCCAGCTGCATCACTTGAACCGCAGCAACATTTGGCTCAGTTCTTCCACTTGTACGAGCAGAAACACCAGCTGCATCACTTCCACTTGCACCACCAGCAACATTTGACTTTTTCTTCTTGGTCTTTTCAACTCTTGGACCTGTGCAACTCCTAGAATTATGACCAAGACATTTACGCTTGTCACAGGTAACTGTCTTTAACCTTCTTGAAAGCTTGCAATTCTTGACCATGCTGTCTTTCATCTCCAAGGCTGACCTCCTTCTCCTTTTCCTTGGCCTGCCAGGCTGACCTCCTTCTCCTTTCATCTCCAAGGCTGACCCCCTTCTACTTTCTTGCAACTAGGTTTACCTCCTTTAATAACCTTTATCTTATTCCTAGTCCACTTCTCCTTTATAGGTGATTAGTTGACCCAAATGGTTGACTAGGCCTAGCTGCTACATTTGGCCCAACACTAGGCCAAACTTTTTCATTTTGCCCTGCACTAGGCCCAACTTGTTCCTTTTGCCCTGCATTAGGCCTAGAAGTTTCAAATGAAGGCAATTGACCAGAACAAGCTGTTCTGACTCTTCCTTTATCATTATTCACAATTTTAATTTCTCTTCTAGTTTCAATTGAGTGCCCTTTTATCAACTTCTTAACCTCTGCTACAATACCAAAATCTTGCCAAACAGAGAAGTAGGTTTTATAAATCCTACCTTAACTATTACTCTTCGCATGTTTCCTTAATAGCTTGAGTTTCCTTCTCACCACGTATAAGAAAGTGATAAAATGTAATTGAGTGACAATCATTACCTAACTCTTCCACCATAACATCCATTTCGTGAACAGAGAACTCATCCACATTTACTTTATCAACAAAGCTGGAGTAACCACCTTCGTAGGTTCTATCTGGTCTATCAGTGAACTTACCACCGTAATTAACCTTGATTGAAAACAAATCAGGTTCATTTGCTGCAAAAAATTAAAGAAAATCAAATTAGGGTTTTTCAGTCAAACCATGAAATAACAACAAGTAAATGATAAAAGATACATACCATATACTTCGTGAACATCACAATCATCTTTTGATTGCTGTATATTCCACATTTTTGTTCTAACCATTGTAGCATTGATGATGAAATTAGATCAAAATTAGGTTATGTTTTGTGTTCGTGAGATTTGTTTATGAGAGAGAAATTCAAGAGGGAAAATGATATAATGGGTATTTAATGCCTGCATATTTAGAGGCTCAATGCACTTAAAAGTTGAATGGACAAAATTACCCTCTCCTATTGCCCACATATTATAACTTAACGCCATGACCAAACGAACATTTGGTCAAGAGACTATTAGTGTTAAGGGTTTCAGAGTTGGTAGTTGTAAGTGCAAAAAAAAGTCAAAGGACCAAGAGTGTAAGTCAACACAAACCACAGGGACCATCTATGTAATTTACTCTTTATTTAATTACTTCGACTTTTTATCTCATTTTTTATAACTTTTTGAAACACCCCTTTCCTGATTTGACCAAAATTTTAAAACTTTTACGTGGAAACGACATGATCAAAACTGACCTACTGTTACTCTTTTAACCATTAACAAAATCTATAAAGACTCAGACCATGAGGCCACTTTTAAATGAAACTAGACTCAATTACTTTCGAAATGATGGGTGGCACGACCTCTAATGACTCACGGATTAAAAGATATGATTTTTCCAACGTTACCCATTTTCTGCACTACTTGCTTTCCCAAACACCAATTTTTCTGCATATTCCTTTTATGCACTTTTGACCCATTTTCCGAGAAAACAACTTCTATAACTCGACAATAAACGAAACTTTCCAGAAATCATAAACTTAACATATTACATCATTTTGATAATCATTTGTGGTCTAAACGAACAATGATCATACACTTGACAAAGCTAGGGGTGTTTTGCCAACACCCCTTTTTGACCCATTTTCAATACAACTTGAGCAGAGCTCATTTACATACTTAAAAACTAGACTTTAACATTACAAAACAACATCATAAACCATTTACAGAACTTAGGGGTTCAACATTACTTCAATCTCGGTATCTATCATAATTACTTATATCTTACCACTTTCAACCCGTACCCAATTCCTATGTCTTTACAAAGACTTTGCCTTCTTCACAAAATTACCTACAAAACGGTTATGCAACTAAACCGTAAGCATTATGCTTCGTAAGTAAAATGGGTATAACAAAACATTATAACTCATTCACACATTAAGCATCATAATCCATTCATTTCATCACATTACTAACAAAACACATACCTTAGCCACTTCAACCCTTATCTTTACATCTCTACCTTTCCTACACACTTACACTAATCCAACTAAATTCTCAATCTCTTTTGCTAGTTACGCCAAACTAGCCTTACATCTACTTCTTCATCACATCATCATTCAAACACTTTCAATCATCTCATCATAACAATTATGTAATACAAAATGTAAGAAATCATTATAATATCAAATCATAACCGATTTACTTACCTTAGCATCCAAGCTAAGCTAATCACAATCTCATCATCATCTTTACTAGTCATCATCATCGTCATCCCTCATCATCATCATCTATACTTTAGCAGCCTAATTCAAAAATTGCCATGATCATAACATAAACACTCAATACATAATCAAATATCTATAACAATGGTTTATACAACCATCAGCTCATATCTAACAACTCTAATCATCATATAATCATATAACGATTATATGATGATCAATCCCATCACTTTCTACTTAATGACTTTAACCCATTACAAATCTTCTCAGAATCACCATAACATTTTAACTATCTTAAAGCACCATTTACCCATCTTCCCCAAGTTAGGGTTCATAAACCTTAACCTTTAAATCACCAATGAAACTCTAATTAAACATCACACTTACTTGATAATATGCTAGGGACCTTGCCAGGGGATTACAATCTTCAAACCATCATCACACCCTTATAAGCTTCATTATTAAGCTTCATCTTTTCCCTCCTTTTTCTCCTCATGAACCGACACTCACAACATACTTGGATAAAATACTTATCCAAATGAAGCTAGTAGAAGTCTAGGGAATTCTTTAGACCTTTGTTAGTTTTAAGTTTGCCCAATTGGCAAATTTACTCCCTTAGGTCCTATAACCATTCATCCTTAGTACTAGAATAAGTTGGTTCTAATGCTAGTTTCAGGTTTTGGCAAGAATAGTCCCTACAGACTAGAACAAGTTGGTTCTGGTACTAGAACAAGTTGGTTCTAGTACTAGAACAAGTTGGTTCTAGTACCAGTTTGGGATTCTGACAACTTAGGTCCCTCAAATTCTTTTCTCTTATATTTGTGGCACATAATACTTTCTAAAACCATTTACATAATATCTTGACTTATAGTTTGACTAACGGGTTTGACTTTCAATTTACCATAATTTGACTAACCAATCATATTAGACCTTCAAACACATAAAGTATTGGTCAAACTATTTCAAGGCACTTTATCATTATTTAATACTTAAAAACCCGATTTTTTGGTGTAAGAAATCTATCCCCCTTATTTAGATTTCATCCCCGAATTCTATTCCGCTTAAGATTTGCATCCATACATAAAAAAAATTCTATATCTTATGACCATATCATAGCTATTTGCCCATTTACTATCAAGTCAATTTCTACATATCACTCAACGTAGAAATCTCAATTCAACTAAGCCATAGTCAAATTGCCAATAACTCATTTAAATCACATAATTTCATAAAATTTCAAGTATTTCTAATGACACCACGCCATTAGTATCACATCACAATATGGAAATCCTCCATTTTATTTAATTCTCTACTGTAAACAACACTTCACGTTACAAACTTATCTAAAATTTCCAACATATGACGACTTGTCGTATGGAAAATTCACTATTTTGACTTTATATAGGTCAAACTTCAACTCTATTTCCACGTTATTCACCAAGTATACTATCATGACCTTAAGTTATAAACAAGTCAATCTCGCATTCTACATAATACCAACACGTATCTACTCCCAAAAACCGGGAACTTATCTCAAATTTATATATATTACCATATAAACGGTACTTCAAAATCTTTCTCACGCATCACTTAAGCAACCTTTCTTATTAAATCTTGGGAATGGTTACCCATTATCTTCTCAACTTAATACACAAACTCATTTTAGGCGTCTATCTTAAGGTTCACACATAACCTTAACGCCGCTATATGTTTTATTTATATCTAATCTCTTATCTTATGACGTCTAACTCGTTTTAGTTTTCAATTTCTCATTTCTCTACCTATATTCATGCCATATTGGTTACACATAAGCCCACTCATCTATAACTCTTTATTCACATAAAAAGGCGTCCTAATCTATGTAAGTAAGGAATTATAAACATATGGCTCGGTGATTCATAATTTTTTATTTAAATGAAGAGGCGTCCCAATCCATTTAAATAAGGAGATTATAAATCATCACACTCACGTACTTCCGACATAACAATCATACTTACTTTACTTTCGATCTTTTCCAGCCTTGAATCCAATCTCTCTAACTTTCAATCCATGTCATAAAGACAAGCTGGCTTTCCCGAAGGACACCGTAATATCCATGCCCCCGCGGCAAGCTGGGTCACCCCAAAGGATGCCACAACATCCATTGGACTCTTGTACCAAAACCCCCAGATGCGAATATTATTCGTAGTATGCGGTTGTTTCGCCACAAGTATTTAGCAGATGGGACTCTTAGTTGCTACAAGGCTCGTCTTGTTTCAAATGGTAGTAATCAGATAGAGGGTGTTGATGTTGATGAGACATTTAGTCCGGTTGTCAAACCCGGTACTATTCGGACAGTTCTAAGTTTAGCTATTTCTCGACATTTGCCGATTCATCAGCTAGATGTCAAGAATGCATTTTTACATGGGGACTTGGCTGAGACAGTTTATATGTATCAGCCGCCTGGGTTTCGTAATCCTATTCATCCAGATTATTTTTGTTCATTGCAGCGGTCGTTGTATGGTCTTAAGAAAGCATCCCAGGCATGGTTTCGGCGGTTTGCTGCTTATATTTTTTCTGTTGGGTTTAGTTCTAGCTGATGTGACTCATCTTTATTTATTTACAAACAGGGTGATGATACTGCATTTTTGTTACTTTATGTGGATGATATTGTGCTCACTGCTTTCTGATGGTTTATTACAGCGGATTATTGCTTCTTTACATAAGGAGTTTTCTATGACTGATTTGGGTGCTCTTAATTATTTTTTGGGTGTTTCAGTTACGCGTGACTCTTCTGGGATGTTTTTTTGTCACAGCGTAAGTATGCTATGGAGATATTGGAACATGCACATTTGGTTAGTTGTAACCCTTCTTGGACTCATGTTGACACTGAGTCTAAATTGGGTGATGATGGTGATCGGGTTTCTGATCCTAAGTTATATCGGAGTCTTGCTGGTTCTTTGCAATATCTTTCTTTTACTAGACCTAATATTTTCTATGAGTTGTTTAAGACTAGGCAACCTATAGTGGAAACTTAATTTACTTAAACCGAATCCCTGATACCAAATTAAAATGCCCCTTTCTCGATTTGACCAAAATTTTAAAACTTTTACGCGGAAACGACATAATCAAAACTGACCTACTGTTACTCATTTAACCATTAAAAAATATCTATAAAGACTCAGACCTTAAGGCCATTTTTAAATGAAACTAGACTCAATTACCGTCAAAACGATGGGTGGCACGACCTCTAATGACTCACGGATTAAAAGATATGATTTTTATAACATGACCCATTTTCTGCACTACTTGCTGTCCGAAACGCCAATTTTTCTGCATATTCCTTTTATGCACTTTTGACCCATTTTTTCGAAAAACAATTTCTAAAACTCGACAATTAACGAAACTTTCCAAAAATCATAAACTCAACATATTACATCATTTTGATAATCATTTGTGGTCTAAACGACCCATGATCATACACTTTACAACGCGGGTGTTTTGCCAAACACCACTTTTTGACCCATTTTCAATACAAATTGAGCATAGCTCATTTACATACTTAAAAACTGGAATTTAACATTACAAAACAACATCAAAAACCATTTAGAAAATTGGGGGGTTCAACATTACTTCGAGCTCGGTATCTATCACAATTACTCATATCTTAGCACTTTCAATCCGTACCCAATTCCTATGTTTTTACCAAGACTTTGTCTTCTTCACAAAAGTACCTACAAAACGGTTATGCAACAAAACCGTAAGAATTATGTTTAGTAAGTAAAACGGGTATAACATAACATTATAACTCATTCACACATTAAGCATCATAATCCATTCATTTCATCACAATACTAACATAACAAATACCTTAGCCACTTGAAGCCTTTTCTTTACATCTCTACCTTTCCTACACACTCACACTAATCCAACTAAATTCTCAATCTCTTTTGCTAGTTATGCCAAACTAACCTTACATCTACTTCTTCATTACATCATCATTCAAACACTTTCAATCATCTCATCATAACAATTATGTAACACAAAATGTAAGAAATCATTATAATATCAAATCATAACCGATTTACTTACCTTAGCATCCAAGCTAAGCTAATCACAATCTCATCATCATCTTTACTAGTCATCATCATCCCTCATCATCATCGTCATCTATACTTTAACACCCTAAGTAAAAAAATTACCATAATCATAATATAAACACTCAATACATAATCAAATATCTGTAACAATGGTTTATACAACCATTAGCTCATTTCTAACAACTCTAATCATCATATAATCATATAATGATTATATGATGATCAATCCCACCATTTTCTAATTAATGACTTTAACCAATTACAAATCTTCTCATAGTCACCATAACATTTTAACTATCTTAAAACACCATTTACCCATCTTCCCCAAGTTAGGGTTCATAAACCTTAACCGTTAAATCACCAATGAAACTCTAATTAAATATCACACTTACAGTTGATAATATGCTACGAACCTTGATAGGGGATTAGAATCTTCAAACCACCATCAAACCCTCGTAAGCTTCATCATCATGCTTCATATTTCTCCCTTTTTTCTCCTCATGAACCGACACTCACAACATACTTGGATAAAATACTTATCCAAATGAAGCTAGTAGAATTCTAGGGAATTCTTTACACCTTTGTTAGTTGTAAGTTTGCCTAATTGGCAACTTTGGTCCCTTAGGTCCTGTAGCCATTCATCCATAGTACTCGAACAAGTTGGTTCTAGTGCTAGTTTGACGTTTTGGCAAGAATAGTCCCTGCAGACTAGAACAAGTTGGTTCTAGTACCATTACAAGTTAGTTCTAGTACCAGTTTGGGATTCTGATAACTTAGATCCCTAAAATTCTTTTCTCTTATATGGCACATAATACTTTCTAAAACCATTTACATAATATCTTGACTTATAGTTTGACTAACGGGTTTGACTTTCAATTTACCATAATTTGACTAACCAATCATATTAGGCCTTCAGTCATATAAAGTATTGGTCAAATTATTTTAAGACACTTTATCATTATTTAATACTTAAAAACCCGGTTTTGGGGTGTAACACTTTTAACTTAGATACTTACGATGTTAAGGTGCGTTTGGTTTGCAGACGAGATTAGAATTGGATTTAGATTTTGTTTAAGACTTGGATTTGGATTTGATTTTGAGATAATAGAAAAAATATATTTAACTAAAATTAAAATTAAAACTATTACTATTTAAAAATTAAAAGTGTGTATGTGTGTGAGAGAGATGGAAAATAGAGTAAATATCATAAATCGTCCCCGTGGTTTATCGAGTCAAGCAAAAGTCGTCCATGTGTTTTATTTTCCTCGGGTTTGGCCCCTGTGGTTTTGAACCCATAAAGGTTTGGTCCCTGAGACTAACTGTCGTTAGTTTTTTCCATTAGCTAACGACCGTTTGCAACAAATGTTTGCATCGTTAGTCGTTTATGCTAACGAGCATTTATACTTAACTCAATTTTTTTAGTTATGTAAAAATTAAAAAAATAAAAAATAATATAAATAATTAAAAATAATTAAAAAATAAAAAAATAAAAAGTAAAATTTGGGTTTTCTAATAATTTTTTTTTTCTAAATATCTTTAAAATTTATACACGTTTTTATACACACGTTTATACACGTTTTTATACACGCTTTTATACACACGTTTATACACACGTTTTTATACACACATTTATACACACGTTTTTATACACGTGTGTATAAAAGTTTGTATAAAAACGTGTGTATAAAAAATGTGTATAAAAAACATGTGTGTACAAAAACGTGTATAAAAACGTGTGTATAAAAGCTTGTATAAAAACGTGTGTATAAAAGCGTGTATAAAAACGTGTGTAAAAATTGATATTAAAACGTGTATATAAAAATGTGTATGAAAATGTGTATAAAAACGTGTATAAATTTTAAAGATATTTAGAAAAAAAAATTTTATTAGAAAACCAAATTTTTATTTTTTATTTTTTAATTTATTTTTATTATTTTTAATTATTTTTTATTTTTTTAATTTTTATAAAAGGAAAAAAAATTTGAGTTAAGTATAAACGCTCGTTAGTATAAAAGACTAACGGTGCAAATATAGGACTAACGGGGCAAATATTTGTTGCAAACGGTCATTAGCTAACGGAAAAAAGTAACGACAGTTAGTCTCAGGAACCAAACCCGTATGGGTTCAAAACCACAAGGACCAAATCCGAGGAAAACAAACCACATGGACTATTTTTGATTGACCCGGTAAATCACATGGACGATTTATGATACTTACTCTATAAATTAAAAATGTCAATGTGTGTGAAAGAGTGTAATCCACTAAAACCCGTCTCCTTTGACTCCTACGGGTTTTGTGGGCCCATTGTCACTTTTTCATATCCAAAACGCCAACCAAATAATTGATTTTTATAATACAAAATCTAAACCCCACCGAAATTAGCCCAACCAAACGCATCTTTAATCTTTTTATAAATGAATAAATTACATGTGTAAAGTGTAAATGGTTAACATTATTTACTTTATAAGTTCAAGATTAAGATCATTTGAGGACCAAATTTTTTTAGGGACTAATCTTTACCCTCCATCTTCCTTTAATTTTTATTTGATCTAATGGATGAGATTAATCCCAACAATTTAAAAAACCCACTTTCATCCTTTTTTCTTTTCAAATATTAATATCTTTCAAACCGTTAATCGTTAAGCGAAAAAAAATATACCATTACAACGAGCATTTAATTATCTTTCTATAGATAGGCACTTTGATATATTTTCGACAATTTTTTTTTTCTCATTTTTTCATGTTTTTTTTCGTGGCCGAAAAAATCACATATGATATATCATATATGATACTACATATCATATATGATATGTAATATCATATATGATATATCATAAATGATTTTTTCGGTCATGAAAAAAAATGTGAAAAAAATTAATTTTTTCTTTTGTCGAAAGTATAACAAAGTGCTCGTCAATAGAAAGATAATTAAATGCTCGTTGCAATTGTGTAATTATTTTCGCTTAACGATTAACGGTTTATGAGATATTTAAATTATAAAAAATGGGTGAAATATTAAAATGCTTTTAATCTCAATCATTGATTTCTTTTTAGATGGATGGTGAGGATGAGTCATTTGGTATGTTAAAAAAGTTTGATATTTAATATAACTCTGCTCATTAATCTTAATATTGTTCCACTTATGTCACAAGCACGTACATATAGAAAGAAGTTCTTAAGTTGATTGTTGATGTTTTATCCGAATAAAAATAAGATTAACCAACAATTAATTTCAAAAGAAATAGCTTGAACGACAAAAGGAAGGATTAAATAATAATAATAATAATAATAATAATAATAATAACAACAACAACTTAAGGCTATGCACAGTTGTAACTGGTTATCACTCTGTCACATCAGCTCTCTCCTATGACCAAACACGATCAAGTTGCCACAGTAGATCACCGAGTTTATTTTTATTTTTATTTTTTTTTTAATTCAAATATTTTAAACAACAAAGTTAATATTAATTAAAAATAAAAACGATACATAAATTAAAGATTGACAAACTATGATACGGTAATGAAAATGAAACTAAAAATTACAATGAAAAATCTGAGTTATAACCCTCCTCACTCGATGACTCCCTAAACTCGTCATTATACTTTGCTTCCATAATGTCAAACCAGTTCTTCCTAAGATGTTTTGCATCCCTGGCTTCCTGCTCCATACGAGCAGCTTCCTTTCGTAGTTCTCTTTCTTCTGTTTCCCTCCTGACTTCCTCATCCTGCTCAAGTAGTCGGAGTTCATTCTCAGTAAGTCCAAATAGATTGTTTTGGTGTTCCACAACCGGTGGATTGGGTTGGTATTCCACAACCGGTGGAGTGTTTACCGGTTCATTTTCCGGTGTGAATACTGGAAAGATATCTTCCAGTGGAGTGTTCACCGGTTCATTTGGGAATTGCTGTAAGAAGTTGTTTTCATTTGGGAATTTTTGGGTGAAGTCGCGGTGAATGGGGAATTGTTGGGGAAGTCACGGTGACTAGGGAATTGTTAGGAGAAGTCTTTGTGGGACGTTGTTGAGAATCTGTGTGTAAATTGTGTGTATTAGAAACAAAAGAGTGTGGAAATATATAGGGAAATTTTTGAATTTTAATTTGAATTTTACATCCTCCCGCTCATACTGTAGTCTTTAATTTGAATTAGAAGTATAGTGTGTGTTATATTTGTGTTATTTGTATTTTATTATATGCAAGAAAAAAATGTGTAACAAAAACCAAGTCAAGATTTAGGCTGATATGGATTTTTTTTGCACCTCGACCGATTTTTTTCCACAGTGGGCTCGACCGATATTAATATCGGTCGACCACTTAGCTTGACCGAGTTTTTCCAGTCCACTGCTACTAGCCTAAGTTAATCCGTAAACTTCACGGTGCCTTTGATGTTTTGTCCTAGTGCAGTAATGTTGCCGCTCCTAACCAAAAAATCATGTTTTGATGTTGAGTGATAAAACTTAGTAAATATTGATGGACTCGTAATTTGTGGATTAGCTAACACAATCCAGCATTTTAAGAATAGTAAAGACTGATATTTCTTTTCTTGCAAGAATTCTTATTAACTATGACCATCTTTGTTTTAAAATTACATCGTTAGTCCTTATACTTTTTTCAGAATGGGGGTGAATAGTTTTACGTCTTTTTTAAAATTTATAAAAACAATTTTGTTTTAAAGTCTTGTTTGCTTTTAAAAAACTTTGATTTTATCTTATGTGAACTCAAATCTTGAACAATATGAACAACTATATCTAAGTATGAACAATAATAATAATGTAAGCTAAGTATGTGAAATCAACACATGCATAATATAAACAATTATAGCTATATACGAGAGACAAGTAAGTAAACGTTTATTTTATAATCCTTAGTTATATTTTGTATGAAAACTATACTTGATCGAAATGATCAATTATATGTATGTTACTTTTTTAGTTTGATTGTAAAAACTTTGTTTTATGAATGAAACTTTTGTTTGATCTTTAAGTAAAATCAATACTAGCACTATATGAGCAACTACATATATAAACGTCTACGTCTACAGAAGTAATAACGATATAAACAAGATAATAAGTAAGATATGAAAAGATCTAACCGCGAGACAAAGGATTTATAATGGTTCGGCTACAAGGACACCTTCCTTGCCCTACTCCACTCCTCGAGTCACCTACTCGAGAGTTTTCTTCACTATGTCAACAAGCTCCCTTATGGCGGAGAAAACCTTACACACCACAACTTCGTCACAACTTATTCACACCTTCTACACACCTTCTTCACACCTACTTCACACCTAGTCACTACTTAATCATAACACTACTTCTTCACACCTATTTAGCTTCACAACTATCTACTTCACAACAATCTGCTTCACAACTATCTACTTCCTAGCTCTTCTTCTTCACAACAAACTACTTGTATCTCACTACTTCTATTCACAACTTCTACTCCTAGATCTATCTAGTTACAATACTATCACACCTTTACAATGAATGTACACAACAACTAGACTATATACACAAATCTACAATACTTCACAACTTGATGTTGAAGGAGTATTCTTCTCTTGCACTTTGAGAGATGAGAGGTGAGGGAATGAATCACTTGAAACAAGGATTAACAATTATATGATCAAAGGGTTTTTAAGAGGATGTTTAGAGAGATTTGGATCTGAAAATTTTCGTGCAAGAGGTGGGAAAAATTCCATATTTAAGGTGGTATTTAAAGGGAAAAATTTCTGACAGAATCTGACAGGGGAGCATTGCCGGTCCCCTTAATTGTGTGCCGGCCCCCTTAAAATTAAGGGGGCCGCCCAGACAAAAACTGCAGTTTTCTTGTCTTTTTCTGGGGAAAGTTTATTTGGTGAAAAACTAACTGATTTTGGTTAAAATTTTGAATTCATATATTTATTATGAATAAAACATTTTCCTTTATTACCAAAAATGTTTTTCAAAAATATATAATAAGTTTATTTAATTTTATAAACTTTGTATTATTTAAATAAACATCTCTTTGATCATAAAATGTATTAGTCACTTGTTTATTCATACCTTAAGTGATTATGTTGGATGAGATGATATAAACTTGGCTAAAACTTGTTTACGTATTAACTTTGCGTTTAATGTTCTTATAATTTGTGATCGTCAAAACTTAAGGATATCGAAAGATATTAATAACGTTTTTATACATTATTTATATCAACAATTAACTATGACCATCTTTGTTTTAAAATTACATCGTTAGTCCTTATACTTTTTTTCAGATTTCATATGACATCCAAAAACGCTAATAATTTCGTTTTTGATCTAGATTCAAGAATATATTACGCCACTAGTCCAAAATCCTGACGGTCATTAGTTTTCCCAGTTAAGTCGGTCCTCACGTGCATGTCATGTGAGGGCAATTTTGTCCTAACACTTTTTTTTTGTCTATGTGGTGTTTGTAGAAGATGAAAGTCTTCTAATCTAGTGATTGTATATGTGTTTACAGGAATTGATTTACGTTTAAAAATTTGTTGAAATATTTGGTGTTTAATTGTGACTTTCATTTGGATATCATATCTTTTGTTCTTTATATATTGTTGGTTTTATTTATAAAAAAAAAAAGGAATATTCAAGAACAAAAAAAGGTTGAAGATGAAGGTTCGGTTTGTGCACGATGGTTGTGGCGATTGATAATGGTAGTGGTGGGGTGGTGGGTGAAGAAAAAAAAATAATAAACAAATTTATAAAAGTACTAAAAAATATTAAAAGAAAAAACTAAAAGACAAAAAATGTAAAAAAAAGATAGATTTGCTAGAGTATCATACAGTAGCCATCATAGTGCATAAGGACAAAAAAATGTGTTAGGACAAATTGCCCTCACGTGACATGCACGTGAGAACCAACTTACCTGGGAAAACTAACGACCGTCAGAATTTTGGACTAGCGGCGTAATATATTCTCGATCCTAGATCAAAAATGAAATTATTAGCGTTTTTGGATGTCGTATGAAATCTGAATAAAATATAGGGACTAACGGTGTAATTTACTCTTTAAAGAAAGAAAAAGAAAATGTGCACATATGTAAAGTCAGAAAATTTATTTTCTCTTTATCTTCTCCATCTTTGATTTGAGTTTGAGAGGTGACTTATTTTATAAACTAAGTTTTTGTTATAAACTGAGGGACAAATCCCACCATCCATCTAGTTTGATCTAATGGTGGGGATTAACCTAAGATTTAATAAGACAACCTAAGTCATGTTTTTTTTTCTTGTCCTTTTTGTCTATCTTATTTATTCATTTTTTTTCCGTTTTTCTTTTCTTTCTTTCTTTTTTTCTTTTTTTTTTTAACTTCACGTTTTTTTCCCTTTAATCAAGTTTTTTTTTTTTTCTTTTTCTTTTCTTTTTTTTTACCTTTTTTTCGTTTTTCATACATATTCGTTGATTTTTTACGTTTTCGTCAGTTTTCTTACGTTTTCGTTCGTTTTCATACATTTTCGTCCGTTTTCATACGTTTTCGTCTGTTTTCTTACGTTTTCGCTCGTTTTCATACGTTTTTGTCTGTTTTCTTATGTTTTCACCCGTTTTGATACGTTTCATCCATTTTAATACGTTTTCGTCCGTTTTTATACTTTTTCGTCCTTTTTTTACATTTTTGTCTGTTTTCAAACGTTTTCGTCCGTTTTTATACGTTTTCGTCCGTTTATACACGTTTTCATCCGTTTTCGTATGTTTTATACGTTTTTGACCGTTTTATACGTTTTCATCCGATTTCATACATTTTTGTATGTTTTCATGCCTTTTTGTCCGTTTTCATACGTTTTCGTCCATTTTTTACGTTTTTGACTGTTTTTAGACGTTTTCGTCCACTTATATACGTTTTCGTCTGTTTTTATACATCTTCCTTCATTTTTTTGTCCGTTTTCATACGTTTTCGTCTGTTTTATACGATTTTGTCCGTTTTTATATGTTTCCATCCTTTTTTATACGTTTTTGTCCGTTTACATACGTTTTCATCTGTTTTAGTCCGTTTTCATAAGTTTTCGTCCGTTTTCAGATGTTTTCGTCCGTTTTCGGATGTTTTCGTCCATTTTCAGACGTTTTCGTCCATTTTTAAACGTCATTGTCCGTTTTCAAACATTTTCGTACGTATTCGTCCGTTTTCTTACGTTTTCATCTATTTTTATATGTTTTTGTCCATTTCTAAATGTTTTCGGCCATTTTTAGATGTTTCATACGTTTTTTAATATCTAAAGTATTATTATTTGATACTCAGAATATCACAAGTGATATTCTGAATATCACAAATGATTTTCAACTAATGTTTTGTAACATGAAAATCACTTGTGATATTCAGAAAATCACAAGTGATATTCAGAAAATCACAAGTGATATTTTAAATATCACAAGTGATATTCTGAATATCACAAGTGATTTTCAACTAATGATTTATAACATAAAAATCACAAGTGATATTCTAAATATTACAAGTGATTTTCAACTAATGTTTTGTAACATGAGCATCACTTGTAATTTTTTGAATATCATTTGTGATATTCTGAATATCATTTGTGATTTTAATGCAATGCATTAATTAAATATCACTTGTGATATTTAGAATATCACAAGTGATTTTCATCTAATGTTTTGTAACATGAAAATCACAAGTGATATTCTGAATATCACAAGTGATATTCAGAAAATTACAAGTGATATTCAGAATATTACAAGTGATTTTCAGGTTTTTTTAAATTCACATTTTTTTCACTTTCATACGTTTTCGTTCATTTTCATACGTTTTCATACGTTTTTGAATATCACAATTGATATTTAGAATATCACTTGTGATTTTCTTAATATCACTAATAATATTCTGAATATCACTTTTGATTTTCTGAATATCTATCACTTGTGAATATCACAAGTGATATTCTTAAAATCACATAATATCACTTGTGATATTCTGAAACGTATGAAAACGTCTGAGAATGGCAAAAAAAAAAACAGAATATCAATAGGACGAAAACGAAAGAAGACGGATGAAAATGGACGAAAACGCAAGAAAACGGATGAAAACGCAAGAAAACGGATGAATAAGTATGAAACAGACAAAAACACATGCAAGCGTAAAACACATCTAAAAACGGATGAAAACGTATGAAAAATAGGACGAAAACGAAAGAGAACGGATGAAAATGGATGAAAACGCAAGAAAACGGATGAATAAGTATGAAACGGACAAAAACATATGAAAGCGTAAAAACACGTCTAAAAACGGATGAAAACGTATGAAAAATGGACGAAAACGGATAAAAACGAATGAAAATGGACGAAAACGTGTATAAACATATGAAAACGGACGAAAACGAATTAAAACGTCTAAAAACGGACGAAAACGTGTATAAACGTATGAAAACGGACGAAAACGTAAGAAAGTGAAAAAAGCTTGAATTAAAATAAAAAACGTGAATTTAAAAAAAAATACACTTGAATTAAAGAAAACGTGATTTTTTTTAAAAGAAAAAAGGTGAATTAAAAAAATGTTTATTAAAAAAATCTTGAAAAAAAAAACGTGAATAGAAAAGGAGGGAATAAAAAAAAAGAAAAATAAAAATAAACTTGACTAGAAAAAAAAAATAAGTAAAAAAAATAATAAATAAAAGAAAAAAAGAAGTGAATAAAAAGAAAGAGAAAAAAACAAGAAAAAACATGGACTTAGGTTTTCATATTAAATCTTAGGTTAATCCCCACCATTAGATCAAACTAGATGAATGGTGAGGATTTGTTCCTCGGTATGTAACAAAAAGTTAGTTCACAAATTAACTTTTCTCTTGAGTTTGATGTGTGATCATATCTTAAGTTGAATTCTTAAACATATAAATACTATCACACAATCTATAAAAACTCACATATTGTCAAATGTGTGTAAACTGCAAATATCGTTTACGTGGTTAATTTGTTCATTTTGGCACAAACTATATACGTGAGAATGGTTTAGAGTTGGTTTAGGGACGATATTTGTTAAACTTGAGCCTACTTTTTGTATGAGTTATCTCTTTGAAGAATGGTTGTTTTCGTTAAACTTTTAGCTTCTTTGTTATGATTCATATCAATAGTGAAAATATTACTTTAGACTACTTTTAATTAGCGCTGAGCAAACCAACCGACGGGACTGGACCGACCGATGGACTGATCGAGATTGACCGAACCGAAGGACATGCGGTCCTGTCTCGGTCTAAGTTTTTGCGCGAATTCGGTCTCGGTCCGGTCCGGTGCGGGTACAAACCGACCAATAATGCCTTCTCGGACCGGACAGACCCGGATCGGACCGAACACATTCGGTCCGGCACTGGGTCCGTGGTTTTGGTCTTGGTCGGTCTCGGTCCGGTTTTCGGACCGCGATCACCCATACTTTTAATGATGAGTGATGGCTTCCTAAGGTGACCATCACACGCTACCTCCATTAAAACAGGCCATGGTCACGCGCAAGAAAAGAGAAAAAAGAGATAGTGGTGATGGTCCTCACCTCTATCTTTTTTTATGTGTGTGTGCGGATATTTTGTGAAATATATTTGTATAAAGTGTGTATTTATAATCGTGATAGCTATAAAAGCTGAAAGGTGATAATAGCAATGATGTGACACAGACATGAAGGTGCCGGTAATTGTTACCATCAAAACCAACCTTAGACGAACCACAAAAGCAAATTTTACGATTTTGTCAATGTCAAACATACCTCAAGAAAAAATCTAACAAATAAAAAGGTCAAAGAGCGAGGTCGGGGACCGGTAAACATGCATATTATGTTACTTTAATTAGGGTTCCCTGCCGGCCAATCCATGCAACATGTTACATCCCTTGTCTTTTCTACTCAACCCTACCTAGCTAATCCTTCGGACACTAATTTTAGCATGAGATAATTAAACCAGTAAACATATCGGTCAAAAACATTCCAACAAGTCATCTTCTTACAAGAATCTCTACGTGTTTCTATTTACCAACACAAACTATGTTTTACATATTCATAATGTTTTTTTAAACTTGTGCTATCATTAATGGCAATATGAAAATCACTTGATACTAAAAGATTTTCATAATCTAAACTTACCTCATATTAATGTACTATAAGCATTTGTTCTATTAATTAGCCATTCCTTTTATTATATGTTATTAAATAAATATATTTAAGGGTGATTATATATGAAGCTTTTCAAGACGGTAGAAGGAACAATTATAACTATTCTTTTATTCAGTTTATCTATTCTTAATTTGGATAGAATTTGCGAGTAATGATATAGCTTCCTTTGAATGAAACTTGGTAAAGAAGAACGTGTCTTTATGCTGAAGAAATCCTACACTTTGTTAAATGAGTAAGCCACTTCTTTAATTTCTGGTCTTATTTGACTTTTGAATAATCTCAACTTTAATTGCTTGATTTTTAACATTTTATTGTTTCTGCAATTTAATAGTTCTTTTTTTCTTTTTCTTTAACATACAATCTAATGGTTCAAGTGTTTACACTTTCGACGAATAACATCATTTTACATTTTTACGACTTGGACTTGTTACTAGCATGAGCTGGGCCCTTACAAAGTTCGTGCAACAAGCCCAAAGTCATTCTAAAAAATTTTGTCCCTTGATATTTAGTTGGGCTTATTTGTTGTCACGCACTCACGCGTACAATTGCTGTATAATCCATTTGATTTGTCAAAATCATCTAGTATGCTAAATTTCTACTTATCATGCACCAGAAATAAATAAATAAAATCTACTCATTGCAACTTAGCACAAAACATATTTGAAATACTCCAATCCAGATAGCATATGCATTCTTATGGTTTTTCCTTGACCCAGAATTTTAAATTAGTGTGTTAATTAGATAGATATTCACTCATCACTAGCACATGAACATAGAATTTAAATGTTATCTATTTGGCCGATTTAATACTGATCATAATCTTCAAGAGTTACACGGTTTGATTTATAAAGCACATGGAATATAATTTTATCCTGAAAAAAATTACAATAGTGATAAACTGGTAAACAAAACGCGTATTAATTCATTGTGATTGAAGTATTTTATTCTTCTAAGCTTAGTAATAAACAAATGGATATCTTTTAAGAATTATTAGGACATGTCTTATGGTCAATCATGTGGGTGGGGTTGACTAGTTGATCTCTAAATTGAACCTAAATCTACTTTGATGAGATGGCCACTATCTTTATGAATTATGAGTTTATGACCCATATCTATCTAGACTACATTTCCAAATTGTGGCACTATAGGTTTTTCCATAAATGAAAGAAAAGGCTTTTTTTTCTTTTTTCTTTTTTTCTTTTTTTAATTTGCATTTGGTATGCATACATGAATCACTGTAATCTTGGTTAAATGCAGTGTTTTGAAACCCGAGCCGAGCCGACCTGGTTAACCGGTTCGATCGGTTCCGGCCAAAAAAAGGGGTCAAAAACCCGGGTTTCTAAAACTGGGTTAACCGGTTAGACCCGTCGGGTTTTGAGTGACCCGGGTCAACCCGGTTCTCGAAACCCGTCCGGGTTTTGTTTTTTCAATTTTTTTTTAATAAAAACCCGGGTTGACCCGGTGGTCGACCGATCGAAAAAATAAAAGAAAACAATAAATTGAAAACCGGGTTGACCCGGTGGTTGAACCGATCGAACCGGTTGACCCGGTGTCCGATAACTCGACTGGGTCGATTTCGAACCGGTTTTCAAAACATTGGTTAAATGTTTAGAGGGAATAAAACATATATCACTGCCTATAAGTTTTTGTTTAATGAATCACTAGTGTTAGGTATAGCAGGCAACTATAAAGTTTATATGTTTTGTCATGTCAATATGTACATTATAATACTTTTATACTACCATAAATATGTCCTCTAATAAAATTCTTATAACAAACCATTAAAAATATTTCACTCACTCACAAAAGAGGGAAAAAAGACGGATAAAGAAAGTGATAAGGATGATTATGGAATGGATATCATGCCATAGTTTAATTGCACCAAACATTCTAACTGTAAGGGAGATATATCAAAAAATTACTATAAAAAGTAAAAAAAAATGAATAAGAATGTGAGTTAATGAATGGTTTGCGGCGAAAAATGAAAGGACAAAAACTCATACCTTGATTTACATACACCTCAACCAAACATTTGTAATAGATGTTATTATCATTCATTCCATGCATGATTTAAATAATCTCATAACAAACACAACATAAATGACTAAATGTAACAATTATTTTAGGGTAAATTGCAAATTTGGTCCCTAAAATAACACGAATACGCAAGGATCACACCGAGACGATTTTTGTTGCAAAAAAGACATTAATGTTTTCGTTTTTTCCCAAAACAGTCACTTAGAGACACTGTTCACTAACATTCGTTATATTTCTCGTTAAGTTGCCTCGTCATTGAGGGTAATATTGTTATTTCACCCTTCATGGTTAATATGTCCATGTGTTTGTTAATCAACATATCTGTACTTGTATTTCACTATTGCTTTAGTGACAAAATTTGCAATTTAAGTTTTGCCTATTTCACAGCCACCACCACCACCCTATAGTACCACACAACCAACACCACCACCCTCTACCACAACCACACAGTAAGAACAAGTTTGATCAAACAATTAAACATTGCTCTCAGGCTCTCGTCAAATTCATAAGCTAATAGCATGTCATGAAAAATTCTAAGTTATCATCATACTTCACTTTCTGCAATTAGTTGGCCAAAGTGGTGCATGTCTTTACATACATTAGTAATGTAAAAATGGCGAGCCCACATATAACGAGTCAAATAACATTTATTTATTTTTTATTTTAATTTATTCAATATAATTATACTTAATTTATTCAATCTATTTCTTGGATATGGCCTACACCAAGAACATGAAACTAGAACTTTAAACCTGCCTTTGTCGCCCTAATTAAGATCTCTTCAAGACAATTTACAAATGCAATTTTGTAGTGCTTGTTGTGAAGGAAATAAGTTAATTAAATATAATTTTCGTTCCATCGAAGTCTCATGGAGTTGTTGAACTTATCAAGCCAAAAAATACAAGAAATGATGCAGCAACCACAACATTGATGGAGTATGAGCACTATGTGGGACAATGGAATCATATGATTAGTGGAGATTGTGAGAGGAAATCGGGTTTTGAGAAGCTCCAGACCATCTTTGAAGGAAAAGACAAAGTTGGTTTTCTCGAAATTGCCAGTTGCTAGCTCCTCATTTTGTGATGACTGTTGATTTGTATGCCACCAGTGACTTCTTCCTAACATTTAGACTGGTTGTTGTTGGTATTCTCCTTTTGACATAGTAGCGAACTCTTCAAACTATATAGTGATCATTCGTGGGTTGTAAGAAACGGAAACAATATTTCATAGTCTATTTTGTATGCAACTTGATGAATGCCATTTCCTCGCCCCCGACAGTAGTTGTAGTGTATGGTGGTTCATTTTCAAATGATTAAATATTGTATTTTGTATTAATATAGTAAGTTTAGCTGGGTTAAATGTGTGTCATCTGCAAGTATGATTACTACGAATTAGTGCCTGCCTCAACCCATATTGACAAATTAATGTGGTTTAACCTTTTATGGCTAGCTTGGGTTTGTTCTAGCCTGTAATGCTCTGGCAGGCCATCTCGGTTTTCTTAAAATGACCATTTGACACGCCCCATATTCCACCCTCTGTAGTTGTTTAGCAGCTTATCCAGTTATTGAGCTATAGAGATGTGTACAAGTAGCATACAACTTAATGAATCGACCCATTTATAGTTAAATGGGTCAGAATATTAGCATATCAAAAGACAAAGTTTCCACATGAGCAATCTCAGTTTATGAACGAAACTATCACCTAACAAACCAAATTGTCCTATCAAACAAAACATCACCAATCAATCTAAACTGTTATCAAATTCGTCGAGGCTGTCCTCAAAGACGTCATTAGCATGGTCACCTCCTTGCACACACCCCACTTGAAAGCACTCAGCTTGGTCACGCAAACAGTCAAGATCATGTTGTAACTGATGGTTGTGTGACTTTTAATGTTCTTCGTCTATGTAAATTGTAAAAAGATGTTGCGTTGAATTTTGAAAAAAAAAAATAATTAAAAAAAATAGATTTAATAGGGGTGATTGTGTAGTGGTAGAGGGTAGCGGTGGCAGATGATGGTGGTGTTGGTTGTGTGGTGGTAGAGGGTGGTGATTTTCTTGATAATTGTTTAAAATTATACAAATTCAATAAAAAATTAAATTCGGAAAATAATAAATAGTGTTTAGGAAATTAAGTTTTCATTTACAAATTTAGTCATTGAAATAAAGTCGTGCATTGGGAACCAAAGTTTTTCAGGTGAATTATTTATTGGGACAGTGAAATTACGATTATACCATTCGGTTTAGTCCAGCTAACGGGAGAACTAACGACCGTTAGCCTCTCACTGCCTGTTTTGCAAAAAACTTAAATATTAATGTCATTTTTGCAACAAAAATTGTCTCGGTGTGATATTTGCGTATTCGTGTTACTTTATGGACCAAATTTGCAATTTACCAATTATTTTATATACTTCCTCCGTCTCAAATTATATTTTCACTTTTATATTTTACAAAGCTTAAGAAAAGTGAGGCCCTTACAATATTAACCAATAAAAATTCATTTTCCTCCACTTACAAGCATTTTGATTGGTTGAAATTAAAAGTGAACAATAATTTTTGGACAACTAAAACTAACAAAGTGGACTTATATTTTAGAACGGAGAGAGTAGTTTTTAGCCCCCTCTATTTATTTTTCTAAAAATAATGAGCCTTTGACGTAATACCATGTTTACAAAGAAACTTGGAAAATCTCTTTGGAAAGTATAGGCAATGTTTTGAAAACTGGGTTCGAAATCGACCCGGTCGGGTAATCGGGTACCGGGTCAATCGGTTCGACCATCGGGTCAACGCGGTTTTCAATTTATTATTTTTTTATTTTGTCGATCGGGTCAACCGGTTCGACTGCTGGTTCAACCCTGGTTTTTATTAAAAATTTTGAAAAAACGAAACCCGGCCGGGTTTCGAGAAACCGGTTGACCCGGGTCACTCAAAACCCGAAGGGTCTAACCGGTTAACCCGGTTTTAGAAACACGGGTTTTTTGACCCTTTTTTTTGCCGAAATCTGTCGAACTGGTTAACCCAACCGGATCAACCCGGGTTTCAAAACACTGAGTACAGGACGTGCATTGATGGGACGGTTTAATGCAAGTTTTCCGACTTGTTTCAGAAGGTTTTAAATTTGACTATTCATTTACACTGATTCAAAGTAACGAATACCTTGGTAGGTAGTTTGAGAAATAAATATTTGCCTAATTTATTTGTAGCTAATAGAGATACGTCATACATCTTTCAAAACAAACTTTTTACTACGTATTTTATTTGATTTGCTATTAGTTTGTAATCCAAATAATCTTTTATAAATTTAGAATACATTACTTTGAATACCTTGGTAGGTAGTTTGAGAAATAAATATTTGCCTAATTTATTTGTAGCTAATAGAGATACGTCATACATCTTTCAAAACAAACTTTTTACTACGTATTTTATTTGATTTGCTATTAGTTTGTAATCCAAATTGTTAGGAATACAAATATTCCTATAGAAGACTCGGTCACCTAATTGATGTAATAGCATTTAAGTTAGCTCGTAATTAGTTTATTAGTTAGTTAGATATTAGTTTAGTCTAAGTAACATCGTGGAAGAAGGACGGGTCTTTACCCACTGTATGCCTGATCCACAGCCCGGGTGTGGGCGTTTTTATGTTTTTTTGTAGCTTAGTATAAATACCCCTCTCCACATGTGGAGAGGGTTGGACCTTCATTCACATCAATCTAACACTCTCTAGTTTTTCTCTCATTCTTTCTAAGGTTCCAACATGTCTCTTTCTCTTCTACTCTCACGAATCACAACCACCACCAAGGTTTATATGTTTGTGACTTAATATCATATACTACAATTTGGTATCAAGAGCCATGGTTTCATCTTAGGGCCTTGTAGAATCGAATTTGGTGTGGTTTTGTGTAGTTTTTGTGAGTTAGAAGAGTTTTTCTTGAATACATCTTAGTTTGATCTATCTAGTGTTAGTTGACATGTTAGAGGTGTACCTCCATGATCACTTGTGTTAGTATTACCCTATTTCTCAGTTGGTTTTGCCATTTCACACGTATTTTTGAAGATTGGATTGAGTTTGGGTCGGATTTCTTTGTTGCGGTTACCTCCACTGTTTTATTGCTTGACTGCGGTTTGCTACTTGATTTTTGCGGTTAGCTATCTGCGTTTACTATATCGAGTTAACAGACAAAACGCAATGACAGTGACAGTTTTGGACTATTGGGAATTGCGTTTAGTATCTGCGGTTTAGTGGTTTGTGGTTAGGTGCCTGAGATTAGCTTTTGCGGTTTACTTCTCTCTGCGTTTATCTCCTAGTGTTTGTCTCAGTCTGCGATTACTAACTTGCGGTTTGCTCCTGGATTGCGACTAGCTCACCTGACTTTGAGTTTGGCTCTCATATGTAGTAATCTCAGTCATGCGGTTACCCATACTTTGCTACTTGTTTGGGTTTTAGTGACCATATCCTAAGTATTGGCATTCCATCAAGTGGTTAATCCTTACGATTTGACTAATCTCAATCTGATTTATCGTGACTTAACTTGTCGCAACTATACACCTAGTGGAAACTGTTACCCACCTGCCTCGTCATGACAACATCCCCTGATTCAGTAATTCCTGAAATTCTCAAATTATACGACATAGGTGATGTTCCGTTGACTTCTAATCTTTATCTACAAATGAGCGAACTAGTATCTGGTGATGACTCAATTGTACAATCATGCTCGGATTCTCAAGAGAATGTGACTCCTCAGTCAAGCAAATTGCTTGAATTGGCAAGAGAATGTCACATTGAATGCTTTCAAACACTTCAGTCACATCTTTCTGTGCTGTTAGAGGGTAATGGATTCAAAATGGGGTTTGAACGTGCATTCATAACTCTTTTCGGTCAAGATGTTCAAACATTCACAGATATTATGATTCTGAATTTGGATCAATTACGACAACAACTGGACCGAGAAGAAACTACTAATGAGGGATCCTTAGCTGCCTTATGTGTGCTCAGCAAACAACTGCATAGTTTCATTAACTCAAAATCCTCCATGATCTATGACTATGAGAGTCAGATGACTATGAAGTGTTTTGCTGACCACACAGATATAGATGTCGACACCTACAGAGACATGCTACTCCAATACTTGGATAAGGTTAAGGAGTACATCAAGAAAAGGGCAAAGCACGAACCAGTATATGATGACAGGGTAGAGACACACGGGGGAAAATCAAGTGATAGTTTTGAGTATTTGGGTTTAACATCGGATGCTGAGTCAGTCAACACTGAATGCATGGATTCAGAAGATGATAAGATTGACACTTCTAACAAGTTGGTGACCCATGCTATGGAGAACATGCACAAACCTGTGCAATCATTTGACTCAAGTAATGAGGTATCGTCAATTGATCAACACAAAACACTCTCCAATGTATGTCATCATACAGATCAAATTAAACTTTGTTATGACACAAATCTGTTGAAACAGACGGACAGTTTGTTACCTTCCTCTAACTCAACAAATATGTGTCATAAAGGGGGAGAAAGTGATCTGTATAATGAAAGTTCTTGCCTTAAAGTTGAGTTTTCTAAGACAATGGACCAGAACATGGTTGAAAAAGAGACATTTAATCAACTTCTAAAAAGGTTCTCACAATTGGAAAAACATTGTATTTCACTTGAAATTGAAATGCAACAAAAAGAAGAATGTCTTCAAAATAGCAAACCGTGTTTGAATCCGGAATTGCCTGGACTTAATGAATATTTTTTGATAAACAATCTGAAAACTCAGCTGCAAGACAAGGACTTGACGATCAACAGCCTTAAAAATCGAATTAAGATGTATGAGCAACGTAATGAAGCCAAATGGAAATATGATATTAATGAAACTGAATGTAAAATGGCTAAATTACGTATGGAAAATGAGACTCTGAAAGTTCAATGTAAAGAACTGTGTGATTCTATCAAAGAAATCAAAGCTAAGAAAATCAATCTGACAACCCCTCAGTTCACTAAACACAATGATCTCATTGCTCAAAGTCTGACTTCATGTCCCAAAATTCCTGGTGCACAAATCATGCCAAGTTATGTTTCAAAGAGTCAAATGAACCTTAATTTTTCAAAACCATCTATCTTGGGAAAACCAGTTTTTAAAACAGTTGGTAATCAATCTACCATTAGACAACCAAATGCTTTTATTTCTGAAAGAATAAAATTCTCGAAAGCTCGATGTGTCTCCCAAGTAGATGAAAAACGTGCTTTGATTAAATCTGTGGGCTCAAAACCTAAAATTCATAATCAATTGGTCAACCTACAAGATAAGGTTCAATATCATAAATCAAATGGTCATAAATCTGAAATGCCTTTGAGACATAGACCAAGGAAATCTGATAACCTAACCACTCACCATAAGAATGTCACAATGCATGATATACCGTATAATGAGTACCAACTGGAAGGACATTCATGATGAATGGTTACAAATGGTCACATGTGTGTAACATAGACATTGAAGCCTCAAAGGGTCTACACAATAGTTCTAAGAAAGTCCTTGTGTGGCAAACTAAGACACAGATATCTCCCACGGTTGGAGACATGTCTACTCATATGTGATGTGTGATCATGTGGACTCCTGATTAATTCCTTTCAGGACTCGTTTTTCACCTTTTACTTACTGACTTATACCCAGTGTATTTACTATTCGTAGTTTGTGTATATATACGTATTGTCTGTGTTGCATTCATTCTCCTTTTATATGTTCTTACTTTGTATATATATTTACTGTTTATAGTGTCTGTATGCTTGCTCTTCTTGTTATATGCTGCTTTAGTTGGTGTGTTGTTTCTCTTCCTTATCTGGCCTCACGGTATAATTTGTGCTTCCCGTAGACTATTTCATCATATGTGTCACATTCATAACTTCAGGGACCATTTTTGAACGCATGCATCTATGTCTACTTTGTGGTACTGAAGTACGAGGACTAGTTGTGTCATTTGTGCATCTATGTCTACTTTGTGGTATTGAAGTACGAGGATTAGTTGTGTCATTTGTGTTAAGTGTTTTCCCACATATAAATTTTTTTTTCTTTTGCGATTAGTCACTTAATCACAACACAACTTTGCATCTTTCTCATTAGTCTCTATCCTTACATACGAATCGCAACTGAACTAGATTGCTACCCTTGTTTATTTTCTTGGTAGGTTAGATGTTTCTTCCTGTATTTACTTCATAACTTTACATTGTATTATATGCTCATTTGTTTCGTCATTCTCATCATTTAGGTGGTGAAACTCGTCGCTCAAATTTCATGTGATTGTTTATCGACAATAGGTTAGATTATGTTTGTTTATTATTGCGTTTATTAGTTCTTTGTTTCTTCCATTTCTAGGTGCATTGATTTGATTGTGAGACATTACCTATGAATCGTTGCGTTTAGAGTAGTGATACTTATAGGAGTATTTTGAGGTGTTGGGAAGGGACTTGGACTATAGTATTGTTAGTGTTATTCCTTCGTTTGTTGGTCTTGTAGTTACCTAAGTTAGTCATAGTAGGATCTGGTGGTCTATGACTGCTTGTGAGTTACATTCTTGATTGCGTCTAGCGCCTATTCTTGATTGCGGTTAACGTCCGTTCTTGATTACGGTTAGCGTCCTGTCTTGATTGCGTTTTTCTCGTATGATTGTGACTGCGTTTAATTGGCTTTGCGGTTAACTGTGCTTGCGTTTAACTTGATGTGTGATTACCCTCTCTTGCGATTCAATTAGTTTGCGTGTAGCTAGATCTGAGTTTATCTCGTCTTGCGTTTAACTTGCCTTGCGGTTAACTCAACTTGCGGTTAACTCTTTTTGCGATTAACTCGTCCTGCGGATAACTCACTTTGCGATTAACTCGCTTTGCGTTTAACTCGCTTTGCGATTAAACTCTTCTTGCGAACAACTAGTTTTGCGGTTAAGTCGCCTTGCGGTTAACTCGTTTTGTGGCTTCCTTACCTTGCGGTTATCTTGCCCTGAGGTTAATTAGTCCTGCGGTTAATTCATCCTGCGTTTACCTTTGATAAACTTGCCTTGCGGTTAGTCTTAACTGCAAATGACCTTTATTGAGATTTATTCGCATTACGATTATGCCACTCTGTGATTACTCTGACTGTGATTACACTGCTTGTTTGTGAGTGAATATATGTCTAACTGTCTCTAACTAGCTTGCTAATATCTTATGGTATTCATTCATGTCAGTCTAAGTTGTTGTCCTATGCCATTTGTTCCTTGTGATGAATGATATCCTTCATGAGTGCTTGTCAAGGTTCTCTCATGGTTCTGATGATATCACCCTGTCATGTGATGTCATGGATTCACTTGTTACTAACACTTACTATCCCGTGTGTTTGCTTTCTGTGGTGATTTGTGTTAAATGCAGCTATTATGGCAGAACCTAATATCGAAGGACCAGTGGCTCCACCTGTTCGTTCTGACAACGATATCCTCCCGTTCAGTAAATGGGTAGCTATTAGAAAGAGTAACTGTTATGTTAAGACTGATAAACCTCAGAATCATCCCATATTCAGAATGGCCCTGGATTTACTTAAGAACACCACATTCTTCAATGCCTTCACTGCATCCTCTACAATCCCATCCATATACATTCAACAGTTCCGGAATACTATCTGCCATGACAGAGCGACCAACACTTACAAGTGTCAGCTGGATGAACATTGGGTGAACATCACAATGGAAACTCTTGGTAGTGCACTTCAGATATTACCGACATGTGATAATGTGGAATACACTCCCCCGCCTAATCCAGCCACCTTACTTGACTTTGTCAATGAACTTGGGTATCCCACTCATATTTCAACACTTTCCACTGTTATTACTCACGACTTCTATCAACCATGGAGAGCCATCGCATGCCTCATCAACTTATGTCTGACGGGCAAAACATATGGGTACGAAAGACTTAGAGCTCCATCTTTACAAATCCTTTGGGGTATTGTCAATGGGAAGGATATCAACTTTGCCGAAAGGATCTGGGAGGAATTTAGTCAGTCCATCCACTCGTTCCTGGTCGATAAAGCAAATCTTGAAGCAAACAAAGATGGTAAGAAGAGATCTGCCAAACTTCTGATTCCAAGCATTCGATTCACAAAGTTGATTATATTAAGTCTTCAACGATCTCTTAAATTCCACCCCAGAGAAGACTCTCCTCTTCATCAACCCACAAATGAACATCCATTAGGTTATCTCAAGTATGATGCTAAGAGTACGAGCGAGATTATATTTGGTATGGATATTCCAACTGTTCTACTCATTCGTGATATTCTTAATGCACCATATTATGGGGACTACATCAAACTTCTGAAGGAAAGTCGGGAAGCATCTGCAAATGAGCCCTCCTTGTCCACCAAGTCTGAAAGAACCTCATCTAAGAAATGCAAGGGTGTAACAACCTCAGCTGCTTCTTCTGAAGGCACTAAACGGGTGAAACGCACCACTTAGAGCAAAAGACCCAGCACCAAGAAAACCCCACCAAGTGTTAATGATCCTGTAAATGCACCTAGCACTACAAAATTGCCTCTTTCTGAAGAAGAACTGATTCAAATAGCTACTGCAGAAAGTTTGAAGGATGTGTACATGCCACCTGTACCTCCCGTCAGTGGAGTTAGCATCAAAGAACCTGTGTCGGACAAAGGCTTACAACTCCAGCATGTGGAAGGAAAAGGCAAGGACGTTGCCAAGGAAGAATTGGCTGCACACACTTTGTTGAAAATATCATCTCCTGCCTCCAAATCAACCAGCTCCAAGTATATTCTCAAAAGACGATCTCCGTCATCTTCATCTGCCAAAGTGTCCCCTGACAAAACATCATCACCCAGTCTAGGGCAACCTGCTTACTCGAGTGGATCAGAAACTGATACCAGTTCAGCACTCAAAGGTGATGACTCCAACTTAGCTACTCAAGACATCACCAGTAACAAACCGGTGCAGGATAAAGCTGTTGGGTCTGAAACACTAATTGACCAACTCCATGACTAGTTTGTATCCATAGCTTACCCCGACCTACAAGGTAATCTCAAACTTAAGACAGATGATCCCAAGCTCGCAGTGGAACCTGACAGCTCAACTGGAACTCTGGCGTAGTTTAAAAACCTTGACACTTTGGAGATCAATTCTTGGTTGATAAGCCTGATGATACAGAGGGTGACAAATCTGGTGATGAGCGAGAAGAGGTTGTCTCAATGGTTGATGTACTTATACAGCAAGACACTTCCACTATCCCTACCATGTCCACACCAACTCCTACTGCTGCAACCGTCAATACCGACACCACTCAAGCAACTGCCACTCAAGAGAAATCCACTGATTCTGCTAAGATCACAACCCCTTCCACCACTGAGAAGAGAGTAGATCTTGGACTAGATGATTTAGCAAGTATTACTGCTGGCGTTGTTCAAGATAATCTCACCATTCATGAGACATTGGAAAAGCATGCTTCAGTGTTAAAGACAATTGTGAATCTCGACTTGCCTCAAACGATTAAGAATCATGGCAGCAGAATATACAAGTTAGAACATCTCGATCTCGAGTAACAAGTATCTCAGGCCATAAATGAACAAGTTGCTGAAGCTGTCAGCGTAGCTCTTGAAGCTCCCCTCAGATCCAGATTCAAAGACTTACCCATCAATGACATGAAAGTAATTCTGCAGAATAGTATGTTCGAGAAAGGTCAACATAAAGGACATTAGGCACATATCAAACTGTATGAAGCTTTAGATGCCTCTATAAGACAAGATGATGCTGAGGAACACGCGAGAGACATGGAAATAGAAAGAAAGAGGAAAAAGAGGCGTCAAGGTCATCCCAGGCCTCCATCGGGATCACCTCCACAACCTCCGCCACCTCCTCCACCGGCTGGAGCATCTGGTCCATCAGGCACTTCTTCTCTACCTGGTGGTTCTCAAGCTCATACTAGGCCATCACAACCCACCTCATCATCAAAGAAACAACAAACTGACAAATCCTCTAAACCAGCACCATCCAAACAGGCCAAGCAGGTCAAGTATGCTGCATGGACCTTCATTGACGCTGGCACGACTTCTTTTGCATCTCCTGTCAATTATGATAATGTCTTCAATGAAGAATCCTTCATTCCACAGTCCACTGACTCTTCTGATGATGATGAAGATGATGCATCCACGACTCATATCCCACAAAAGCAGTGGTGGAAATCATTCACCCGCAGTGACTCTACTGATCCACCACCTGTTCTACTCACTAAAGAAGATAAAAGAGTCATGGTGGAAACCTGATGATGAGCAGTCGCACTCGCCTGAGCCTAACTGGACTATTCCTTCTTTTGATCTGCCAATTAATGACAACAACTGGGTTAATGCTATCACTACCAGCTTCGTTCCTCCTTCTGAAGACTCTCTACTTTCATAAACAGGTGATATGGGGACGTTCATCACATGGTTTTGTAAAAATCTTGGCTTATCCAGGCTTACTCAGAAGGACCTTGAAGGACCGGCGTTCAACATTGTCAAAGCCTTTCATCAGGATGTAAATCATCTACAATACCAAATGGAAGAATGCCACAAGATGTTTAACGATATTGTGGATGAAGGAATCTTGAAGTATAATTACAGCAATCCCCTTCCTCTGGGCGGTACTCATGGTCATGTTACAATCCAAGTCGAGTTATTCTTCAACAAAGATCTTGAATATCTCAGGCTTGGCAGCAGACAATGCAAGTCGGCGTTGTCCATCACCAAAATGAAAGCTGCACATTATTCAGATGTTGGGTTGGAACAGCTCGTCCCTGATGGCATGTGGATTGATCAAGAATGTGATTACGACATTTCCGCATCTCTAGGTATTTCTCACTGGTGGCTCAAAAAGCAACACTTTTACATAGATCGATTTCAAGCTCAAAGTGACCGAAAATCTGTTCGATCACCACTTCAAATCATCAGTGTGTTCAAGATACAGATACACCCTATCCATGGATATGACTATCTCAAGAGCGTGGTTCTCCGTCGAGCTGATTTCAAAGATTACACCATATCCGAAGGTGACTTCAAATATCTTCGTCCTAATGATTTTGAAGATCTGTATCTGCTCCACCTTCAAGGAAAGTTGCACCACCTGCCATCTCGTGAGAAGAAGACGCTTGTGTTTGCTGTACTTCATTGGGTCCGGGGCATCGTCATCAGGAAAAGGGTCGAAGACTTCCAGCTTGGCATTGACAACTATCAATCTCAGCTCAATCTTACGCGACCTCTTTGGGATGTTACTAGTATGGAACCGGTTGCTGATTTTACAGTCAAGGAATCTCCACTAGTCGTGATATTTCGTGACAGATACAATGTTCCTATGGTCTTACTGTTCAATGAAATACACAAGTTCAGTGATGGTACTCTACAAATGGTCGAAGAGGCATTGGACTTCAGAGTAAAAGAATACCATGTGTATCACTATGGATCCAGAAGGGATACCAACCACTGGACAGATCACGATCTGACACTAAACAAGAAATTCCTGGCCGGTATTCGTAAAAGATTGAAGTTGAGGCGAATCTTTCGTAGTTTAGAGTGCTACGTGGGTGGCAGAGTTCGAGCTGGTGACTATCGTCTTCTACAACTCACTGAATGAAATTTCATATGGAGGAGTGTGTTGTTATATGTTAGTTTTTAGGTTGTGATGGTTTGTATTTTGTACTATATGAATTTTCTGACCAACTCTCCCATATCCTCATTGTTTGTTTATTCTTGTACATATCTTATACCATTTCGTAAATAGAAAATTATAAAACCTATAAAATCCATAAAAATCTGAAAAATCACAAAAATCCAAAAATATTCTTCTCTCGACATGTCTCTTGTGTAATCAATATTATGTACGTTTCTAGAAATGTCATTCAATAATGACACGGATTCTTACATATGCTTGAGCAAGAGTTTTTCGGTTTCAAATAAAGTTTTCTAAAACATGTCATTTCTCAAAACATTCTTAACAAAAATTATGGATTGTAGTCATTTCAGGCTACAACCCGGACTTCAAAATTAGGCTTGCTATTACTTCAGATAGCAACCCGTTTTTCAAAATGAGGAAACACACGTCGCCAAAAAGATGGTTGTTCCTAGCAAAGGGTTCCGTTCATCCGAGCGTGAATTACTTTATATTCATGCACCCTCGATCTAATGTATGCTTCAGTGCATTATTTCTTGATAAAGAAGAGAAGTATTCTTTTTATCACCAAGTACTTTCCCTTCTATGATTTTTCCGGGAAGTATTTGAGCAAAACTTGGTGGTACCATGAGATTTTAATTGAAAATCAAACTGAACTCAAAATTTTGATAAAATTTTTCACTCAATCAATGACTA